>SPJY01002375.1:1436756-1701437 GCA_005191435.1 Raddia distichophylla
ACATGGCGATCATGGCGTTGCGCACGTAAGCGTCGCCGCCGAGGCCGAGCTTGAGCACCATGCCCTGGAGCGCAGCGCCGTCGGCGGCGGCGCAGAGCCTCGCGTACGCCGCGAACAGGGAAGGGAACGTGCGCCGCTCCGGCGGCGTGGGCGACCGGAGCATGTCGACGAATAGCTCGACGGCGGCGCCCGGGCAGGGCCCGCCGGAGAGCGCCCGGATGGCGGCGTTCCACATGAAGGCGTTGGGCCTCGGGTGGTGCCTGACGAGGCGTGCTGCGTAGGCGGCGTCACGGCCTTCGCCGGCGCAGAAAACGACGGCGCGGCTGGCCGCGATGGGATCCCCGGCGAGGCCGGACGTGACGAGCGCGGCGTGGATCTGGCGGAGGTGCGCCATGGTGGCGCATTGCGTGTGGAGAAGGGTGAGCGCCGGGTGGGCCGCAAGGAAGGTGGAGATGGAGGCGGAGGAGGGGAGGAGAGGGGAGGAGGAGGAAGACGAAGCGCAAGTTTGCAGCGGCGTCATCGCCATGTTCTGCTCCACGAGCTGCTCTGCTTCACTTCTGCCTTTTTTTGGATAAGGTGACTTGACGTCTGAAGTCTTCACTTGTGAGCTGTGAGAATTTTTTACTGTACTAGCTTTAATTTAATTCGAAATTAAAAAAATAATTTTCCGTTTAATAAAATTAAAAAAATAGCCTCCTGGCGCCCGATTATCAGGCGCTATATATAAATCGCCCGTTCAACGGGCGTTTATAAAACCGCACAGTTATTAACGCTGAACCAACGGACGTTTAATAGCTCCAACGGTCGGGGGCACCGTTGGGGTAATAATCGCCCGTTCATCGGGCGTTTTATTCACTGTTGCATAAAAACCACCCGTTCGGCGGGCGTTTAAAGTCGTGCGGGAATTGATCGCCCGGTGGACGGACGCTAAATCTTCCTTTTCCCTCGCGCGGCCGGCGCTGCATCGCCATAGTATTCATTCGCACCCAGCGAGCGCAGCGGCAGAGAAAGAGAGGAGAGGAGAGGAGAAAGAGGAGGAGGAGAGGAGAAAGAGAGGGAGAAGAGGAGAAAAAAGAAAAGGTAATTTTTAAACCCCTTTCGTATTATTATTTCGTAATATTTGAAAACAAGGTAGGTTAGCAATATGCCACATGATAAATTGAATATTCCGTTTAAAGCCTAAATTTAGCGATTAGGTTCCGATAAAAATTAGCTATATTTTATATTAGTTTTCTGTACATTTGATTTAGAGGTTCAAATTAGGATAATATTCCGATATGGTTTTTGTATGACATATGTAAATTAGTTTTAGGATTTATTATAGACTATGTGTGGTATATTATAGACTATATTTAGGGTTATAACTAGGGTTATACGGTAGGGTAATACATTGATTTAGTGCGTATATTTATTTTTTTACAATTTACGGTTAGGGTTTATAAATTCCGAGAACATGTGTAGGCCTGTCATTAGGGGAGTAGCAGACTCGATTTATATGAAGCATAATGCACGTAGGTTTAGTGCATAGTACAAAAGATTAAAAGCTATAAATGTTTAAGATGTTTTTGTGAGTACGGAAAGTACAAAGGATTAAAAAGGATAAATCTTTAAGATGCTTTTGTCGGTACGGTAATAATTAGAATTTATTAGTAGTTCATGGCATTTTTTTACAGGGTGAATGGCAGACAGAAAATATTTTAATGTTTATTACGGACAAGGGATATCAATTTTGGTCCAGACGGGGTAGACTTATCTTTGTTCCAGTCAGTGATGTTGGGGATATCTAGGCCCACGGAAAGAACGTTAGCAGGGCTTGAAAATTGGCTGTTAAGTACGTTCAAAATTAACCCCGAAGAATATTGTCTAGATATCAGCGCTGTTGCTAGCCGTTCAACGGAAAGACTTTATTGGGAGTTGCTACCGATAAAGGCAACCCGAGGATGGAGGCGTTATGTCGAGATCGCCACTGAACGAGGACTGCCACTTGCCCTTCTTGTTCAGGCGAAATGTAGGGAACAAAACTGACTGACCAGCTTATCCCAAATTTCATTTGGTGATGTCACCTCCATGACATGGTACATGACCTGATCAGAGAGACAAAGGCGTATGGTTGCCGTTACCTGCAACCGCATCTCCTCCCAATCACCGGCCTCCACTTACTCCGGTTTATTCACCTTAAGAGCCACCACAATCCCCTGCTTCACTAGGAAATCCCAGACCCTCGCCTGCCACAAACTGAAGTTTTTGTACTGTCAAACCTCACCATACCGAAATTCATATCCGTCGGCTTCATCCTGCCGACCTGCGATTCTCCCAATGCCAATTGCTTGTCGATGGATGTATCGCCATCTGACCCGTTCGCCATATTGAACAGATCGCCAACAACCCTCAAGAATGGCTCTCTCGTTCAGAATCTCATGCATAAAAAAACTCCTCTGAAATTTATGCTCAAAACCACCGTTGATTGATTTGGATTTTTGGGTTTGGCTCCCCCCTTGGACCTGCTTTTGTAAGGTGAGACAGCCTCAATTTTCGTAATGGAAATCTAGTTCAAATAGGACTTCTTTTTCCTATCGAATTTGAGCTCCACCAAATTTTCCTTCTGCGTTTCCAAATCGGCCTGGCACTCTTCCTCCGGCACAGTCAGGCCCGACCCCGAGGCGGCCTACGCTCCATGCTAGCCAAGGCTTCCACGTGCGTGTGCTCGCTCCTGGGCTGCGTCGCTGCGCCGATTCCACCTGCTCCGTGCTAGCGCGCCTGCCCCGCCATGCACGGTAGTGTGCCCTACATGGCCAGCCCTGCTCACGGCCATGCATTTACATGCACGCACATCTATCTACTTTAAATTTAAATCTATTCAATGTACAAGAGGGAGGTTCAGTGTCTGCTGCCACGTCGTGCTTAAGGAACCACACCTGCGGCCACGTCGACGGGATGAGCACGGCCGTTCGATCGTGGCCGGTAGCTAAATCCTACCGTCCATTTACAATCTATATATAAAAGGATTTTTTTCGCCCGGTACCCAACTGCTCGGGCTCTTTGCTCGGTTGGTTAGGCCAGCCGGATTGTTCGCTCGCGCCCCGGGTTCGATTCCCCGTCGCCGCCCATTTATTTCCCCAGCGCGCAGCGCTTTTTCCCGCTGGCCACGCGTCCCTAGCGCTCCCGAGCATTTTTCCCCGCGCGCTCGGGCCTTTTTGCTGGCTTCCCGGTTCCCGCGTGCTTGGCTTGGGCGGCGCACCACAGGTGCGCTTCCATACCTAGTATAATATATAATATTATATATTATAATATATAATACACATATTATATATATTATATATATTATCGTATAACTTCGTATAATGTATGCTATACGAAGTTATTACGCCATGGTGTAACTGTATTGTGAGGTGCCCCCCCGCTGCCACGTGGCTCATTCTGTGCGCAGCGCGCTTGGAGAAGCTCAGCGTAGCACCCTCCGCCGGGCGCACGTCACCCCAATTTTTCTGACCGTCCGATCGGCTTTGTGCGGTTTAGATCTGCCCTGCCCTGTCGTTTTTAGCCCCTGTGTTTTTGTAAATCGGCCCGCGGGCCATCCCCTCTCTGCCTCTCTCAACCCTAGCCCCGATCCCCCCGCCCGATGGCTCTCCCCAGTGAACCTCTCCCCCTCTCCTCCTCCTCCTCCTCCACGGCGCAACGCCCACGGGCGCCGCTCCGTGCTACTCCGCCCGGTCCTCTCCGCTGCGCCGCTGGGCGGGCGCCCCGATGCCGCCCCGGTCCTCTTCACCGCGCCGCCACGACGGCCGGCCTCGCCCCGTGTGGCCTCCACCGCTCGACACCGCCCCCTCCTCCTCCCAGCCGCTGTCGCCCCGATCCGCGCCGCCCAGATCTTCCCCGTGTCCTCCTCGCGCCCGGCGCAAGAGCCGCCTCCTTCAGGCCGTCGCCCGCGTCTCCTCCGCGCCTGGCGCCGCCCGGCCACGATTCGCGCCGCCCCGTCCTCCTCTGCCTCCGGCGCCGCCCCGTCCTCCTCTGCCTCGCCGCCGTTTCATCACCAGGCCGCCCCCCCGGTTTTTTCTCCGCCGTTGTGCTTTCATGGTCTTCTCTCATCGCCTTCTCCGTGGAGGTGCCATCCAGCGCCGCCGGCTTGCGCTGACCCTGGATCCGTCCACGGTTGGTCTTTGTGAGACCGGATCCGTTGATAGGGGAAGAAGCAGGGTGCCATCTCCTTAACCAGCGTGTGTCCTAGCGCTGCCCCTCTTCTTTGCCTCTCCTTCCTCCAACTCCGCCTTGCACACGCTCGGCGACGATGGGCGCCGTGCCGGTCGAATGCGACGGCGGCGACCCCCACCTCCGGTGATGGCAGATATGCAATCTATCAGATTTGTCTTGCCATATGCAATCTATCAGATAGGCATAGCTTTTTTTTCCTTATACCATCTTTGTACACTGGCACCAAATCAGTACTGCATGAGCCTCTATGAATTATTAATATTCTGCACCAATTTTGCTTTAGAAAAAATGAATCCAGTGTTTCCTTTTGTTTGGTTCTGTTCATTTATTCATGACCTCTTGGCACATACTTTCCTCTTGCATTGTTGGCCAGCTGGTGGAGTAGTGCTAATTATATTGGATGTTGTGGTTGTGTTGTATTTGTTTCATAAATGTCCTTTTTTTTTTCATGATTGATGGCATGTCTTCATTTATAGCTAGCAATAATCTTATTTTACTTCATATTGTCTTGGAAAGTCTTAAATGTTGAGTTTATTGCTAATTTACTGTTTCTCATTTCAGACTGCAATTATGGCTCCAAAATGGATATCCAAACTGACCGTCTGTAGCGATTTCACTTTAGGAGGAGGTGTACGATGAGAGCATCATGCGGTTGTGCCGGGTCAGTTTTTCCTCTCTTATTTCCCTTCTATTTTTCGAGTCAGTTGCTATTTATTTGATGCACAGGAACAAAGATTCATTTTGATTGTAGAGGTCCTTTAAATTCTTTTTTGTGCTCCTGCTTGCTATTGCAGGTGTTTGAAGGGCAAATTATAGCATTCTTTCGTATGACTTGCCCTTATGATATATATTCTTTGAGGAAGAAGAAATCATAAGTATCATTCAGTATATTATTTAATAGTACAAAACAAATCATTTAACATCTTTCTTTGCAGAGCAGTCCTCGGAATCTTCAAAAAAACATGCATGGTTTGTAACTGTTGCTATCTTAGGTGAGCTGAAAGTTAAAGAGGCTTATTCCTCATGTAACTATCTTTTATTTTGACATGGCAATGTTTTTCTGCAGTTTGCAGTCGGCTCTGCAGCGTAGGCAATGTTTGCGTACTTTTTGCTCAAAAATGTCCCTATGCATGTTTTCACTGTACATATAACTCATGGTCTTATACTGGGTAGTGAGTGATTATTTGCGCCATACATATTTTCAGAGATGATAGGATTCTGCACATTTTACTTTATGATTTCTATACGAAATTAGCCTTTAGTGTTTATAGCCACGTAGTTAGCTCTATCATGTCCTTATTTATGGTTTGGTGTTAATTGTTCTAAATTTTGACATTTTTTGTTGGATCAGCAAAACACATTTCATTTGAATTGTCTACTGAATTGTTGGAACTTGGAAGCCAAATATAAAGGGAAAGAAAGACCGTGTAAATTGCCAGTTTGAAAAGGGTTCATCCTGAGGTATGTGTTATGAATGAAAAGCCTTCTATCTTAGTTATGCTCAGTCTCTTTTTCATTGTAAAATGCTCTGTGTTGTCATATATGTCAAACCTCAGCTGAAAAAAAGATTCCACTAAAATTATCTTCTAAGTGTTTCCTGGCTTCTATTCAGGACATGGAACTTTGAATCTTATGATACCTTATTTTTATAAGTGGTTGATGTCTTCCGATTATTATGGTTTCACCCACTTTGCTTGCATGAATAGGCTGTTCTAAATACCTTTGTGTTTGCAACTTTGTATAAGTCTTTATTTTCCTATTTCCTGTTTGCTATTTGCAAATGCACATGTTACTTTATAGCATCTTTACCATGGGAACAAGGCATGGTCTGCATAAACTAGAAAAAGGACAGTGTCCTATTTAAAGTTGTAGTGCTGGTCAGCATCCTCACCTGTTGTGCTGATCAGCATCCTCACCTGTTTACTGATATTTCATAGTTGCATAGTGTGGATTTCAGTTGTCGCACGCCTCAGTATTTCATTAGAAAAAACAGCAAAGCTGCTTCTGTTTTCCATAGATTTTTTCCCTATTGTTTAATGAGACTTTTGTTATTTTTATCCTTGATGATTATATGATATGATTATATTGATCTGATCATGTCTTAATCCTACCTGCCCCTCTTGCTCAGTTTGGTAGCTTTTATGCATTACGATTTAACAATGTCATCTTTCTTTCTTTTTCTGATTTTATTTCTTACCCATATGAAATATGTCTTTCAACCATTCCTACCATTGATACAGAGCAAGCATATCTTCAGGCCATAGGCGCTTCTGTTTACAGTTATTTTCGTTATCTAGCATCTGCCTTGGTAAAAAATCCATTATCTAATTATGTTAATTCATTTCCTTCTTGATGTCTCTGTAGAGTTAAATTTTTACATGACCGTGAAACCAATAATTCTACAGTGCCTCTTAGCTCAAGATTTTACCATGTTTACAGAAGATTTATATCACAACAGAGCAGTGCTCACAGTAATTAGTGAATAGTAATTGCTAGGTCTCCTAAAATCCAGGCTGTCCACATACACGATACTAATACAACCATGTTCTTTGCCGCATCCTCATATACATGCATGTACAGTTTTGTGTTTTCTGTCAAGGAGAATTAATTTTGCCACATTATAAATTAGTTTCTGAGTTTGACATCTTACTGAGTTATTGTTTACTAATGCTACTATACTGAGCCACTCATAGGTGGCTGGGTGTTAATTTTGATCAGCATTTTCAAGCAACCAAACCAAAAGGAGCTCAAAAGGTTAAGACTCGAAAGAATTGGAACCCACTAAAAGCTCATTAATCGTAATAGAAAACAACCTTCTCATTGCATGTTGAGAGGTACATATAAAACAGTGATGATATATTACTACGCCTTCCACACTGGTTTACGAATTCTAAAAACAGACTTCTGTTTATATAGATTATATATGTGATTTGTCTATTTCCTTGCAGGGTATTATGAATTGAATCAAGTGTGGAGACTTCTGTTTATATGGATTATATATGTGATTTGTCTATTTCCTTGCAGGGTATTATGAATTGAATCAAGTGTGGACCTGCTATATATTAGAGTATGACGTGGTTTCTTTTGTACAAGATGCCACGGTTTATTTCTACTCTTTATTAAAAGTTGCATCAACACATTGGCTCCATTTTCCCAGTTAATAATACAAACAGGAATAGAAACTGCGCATCACCATGAATGCTTGGGTTACTATGGATTTTTCATCATTTACGTGCTAGACTACCATTATTTTTAAAATCAATAGTGTGTCATGCTGTATGATAGATAGTCGGATTATACAAAGGATTGCTAATTGTGGAAATAGAGCAAGATTATGTGAGAGGGAAAAATTTTATTATATTCCTCATCTTACGCAGGTATATGCTCGGTTAGAAGCACTACACAGTAGAGGCACTACACGGTAAAAGGAACAGTAATTTTATTTGTACTGAAATTTTGAAGCGTTTATATACTCAGGTGGAAGCACTACGCGTTGCTAAAATTTAGTTGACCAAGCTATATTGTTACTCAGTGTTTACTTTAAATTAAATTGAAAGCAACAGAATAGTAGCTGGGCTCGACGGCGCGCCACGGGCGCGCTAACTCAGCTAGTTTCCTTTTTCTTTTCTTCTTTCTACAAAATCACACACATATATTTCCAAAATCTCACAAAAATCATTAGTTCCATATTAGTAAATTGGAAAATCACCTCATCACAAAATATTCAAAATATTCACTGGAACTGGTAAGACATTTCTATGGAATGCTCTTTTAAATAACATCAGAGGTGAAGAAAAATTGGCTCTAGCAGTAGCATCTTCGGATATAGCTGCTTTGTTGCTGCCAGGTGGTCGAACACCACATTCACGTTTCAAAATTCCATTGGACATACAAGAGCATTCAACATGCGGAATAAAAAAGAAAACAGAACTATCTGAATTAATCAGGCAGACATCACTCATTATATGGGATGAAGCTCCTATGAACCATAAACATTGCTTTGAAGCACTTGACCGCACACTTCAGGATATTATGTCATCAACCAACCATGCTTCCACAAGCAAACAATTTGGTGGTATAACAGTTGTGTTGGGTGGTGATTTTAGGCAAACTCTTCCTGTCATCTCAAATGCAAAAAAAAACCCAGATCTTAGCATCTTCTATCACTCGCTCCTATCTTTGGCAGAAATGTGTAGTGCTTGAATTGACAGAAAATATGAGACTAAATTCACCGGCACTTTCCATGTCTGACAAAATTGAGCTTCAACAATTTGCTGAATGGCTCCTCTCTATAGGTGATGGATCAATGTCTGAAAATTCACCCACAAACATGGCTGACAAAAGTTTTGTCACCATTCCAGATTACCTCCTTTTGCCAAGTGAACAAACAAATATTGAAGGTTTGATCAGCTTTGTATATGGATCGACAATACAAACTTCCCAATCAGCAGCCTATTTATATGAAAGAGCTATTTTAGCACCAACAAATGAGGTGGCTGCCGCCATTAATGCAGAGATAATCACCAAGGTAGCCACAGAAGAAATGTCATATTATAGTTGTGATAACAAACCAAACTCAGAACAGGGTACTTTCAACTTTAGCAAAAAAAACATTGTAAAATTTGCCATGTACATGGGATGCTTTCTCGCTCTGTGTGTGAACTATTATAGCGTACAGATACTTTTTTGTTTCATTACTTTCCCATTGTATATATAGACAATATATATCTCAAAAGTTGAAAAGCATGGAAGCCTCAAACTATCTCACTGCCATGGAGATCAGCTATCTACTGGTGCCAAACGCCGTGATTTCTCAAAGAAAAATTTGGTAAGTTACTCAACTATTATCTACCTGCCATGCTTTCATTAATGTATTAGCAGAATATGTTATACCATAATTAATTTGGTTATTTCTAACAAAACACTCAGTAATATGACCATGTATAATATAGGTTTCATATTACCATTCATATGTTAATGGACCCGCGCGAAGCACGGGGGTCTCACCTAGTAGCTCGTATGGCTGGTTAGGTTTTTTTTTGCGAAACATGTCTACCGGATTCAAGTCCTCGACTTAACACGGGTGCTCATATTTTTCTATATTTTTTCTACGTTAACTCTCAAGGATGTTTCCTGTTAACTCTCTAAGGTGTTTGCTGCTCTCTTTTTTACCATCCTCTCTTATCATTCGTTCCCGTAGCCTCCTCTACGAGGCACTCTTATCTTTTACCATATCTATTTCATGTTCTCTTTTACCTAACTCTTTCCTGATCCATATCTATTTCATGTTCTTTTTCCCCTAAGGCTATGTTTGGATGTCGATATTGGAGGGTACGGAATTGAATCGGGTTGAATACCAAATCAACTGTGATATTGAAATGGGCCCTGGTCCAATTTGTTTATTTGGATGTCCATTAAATTGGTTTTTGGAATCCTAGGAAGCAGGAAAAGTCAATTTCTGTTTGGATGTGCACAAACAAGGAATTGAAAGAGAGGATTCGCCTCCCCTACTCACTGCTTGTTTTTTTTTTGAGCTAACGGGCAGGAGCTCTGCCATTTCATTTAAGAAGAAGAGAAAGACAATTTATAAGGGAGAAAGGGGGAGAGAAGAAAGCCCGGCCAAAGCTAAGGCCAGGCAACCACCACGCCTGAGGGCGCCGACTACAACGACAAGGTCTGAGGCCGCCGGAGACACAACGCGGCGGAGAAAACACTAGCAGCCAACCACCAAGACCAGAGGCGACGCCTTCAACAAGGGAGCGACGCAAACACGACGCCGTCGCAGGGGAGCTTTCGCTCGGGAAACTTCAAAGGCAGAACGACAACCACGATGATGCCTTCAAGAAGGGAAACGGCGCCGAGGCGTCGCCATCGCCGGCCCAGGCGGAAACCTAGGCAGGGTTTTCACCCGTCGCAACTACCTTGAAGCCTTGGTGGAGGATGAAGCTAGAACCGACGAGCGCAGCCACCGCGCCACGCCGCCACAGCCACGCGAGGAGGCCTGGCAGCGCGGGATGTCGACAAAACGGACCTCAGGGCGGAGCTGAAGAGAGACCACCGGAGCCACCCCCTCCACGAACGCCCGACCTAGGAAGCCGACCGCCGGGAACCTACGACAACACTAACACCGCCGAAGGACCCACGCCCCTGGCCCGCAAACCGACCGAGCCACCAACGCCAGGGACCCGCCTCCCCCGCGCAAGCTGGACACCCATCAGCTGCCGCGAGGAGACCGATCCCAACCGCAACCACTCCAGCAGAGAGGGGAGAGGCGAGGGGGGGTGGCTCAGCCGGACGTCACTGCACCGGCAAGGGGAGGGCTGGAGCCTGGAAGAGAGCGACGGCGAGGAGAAAGGGGCGTCCCCAACCGGACCGCCTCACCTCAGAGGGAGAGGAGGAGAGGAGGCACACGGCCAGAGCTGCAACTCGCCAGAAGAAGGGAGCAGCAGGGGCAGCGGAAGGTTGCCGTCGGAGATGGCGAAGCCGGCGACCCACTGCCGACGAAGCTGGCGCCCCACCGAAGGTGGCGAAGCTGGCCACCTGCGCGAAGCCCGCCGCCACCAGGAGCAGCGACGGCCGGAACCGGCCGCCGGCGCCGGAGCAGGGCCACCACGCCCACGGCCCGGCCGAAGCCGCAGCCTCCCGCCGAGGCCGCAACTCGCAGTACGCCGAGGAGGTTGGGTGCCGCTGTTACGCCACGCCGAGGAGGAAGGACGTCGTCGAGGCCGCGCTGGGGGAGCAGAGAGGGGAGACGCCATCGCGGCGCCGCCCGGCCCGGCCCGGCCGCGCCGCCAACTGCCAGATCTGATCCAGATCTGACGAGCCGCCCCAAGCGAGACGACGCGGGAAACGGGGGCTCGGCGGCGAGGGGAGGGACGTAGAGACGCCGCCGCCGTCGCCGCTGCCAACCGGCCGCCACCACAAGATGCCGGACACCGCCGCCACGACGAAGAAAAGGAGAAGAAAAAAGAAAAGGCCCCGCCTCTTGTCTCCACCCCGGTGGAGATGGCGCCGGCAGGGGAAGGAGGGTGCCGGGAGGCCCGCCGGCGGCGGCAGGCTGGCTGGTGGCGAGCGCCGCCGCCGCCGTCGCCGCCGCCGGGGGCGGCTAGGGTTGCGGTTTGGCGGTGTCGCAGGAGCCGAGTCGCCCAGAACCCCCTCGGCCGATCTTACTCACTGCTTGTGAGGAAGAAGAAAGAGAGTGGCTCGGCTCCAGCCATGAGCAAGAAAAAGAATAGTGCGACGGTGTAGGGAGGTGGCCACACGACGCTCAAACCTCAAAATTCTAAAGTCGGACATATTGTCAGAGAAGATGTCTTCGCCGGAGCCCCAAGGCACTTGGAATTGGAAAATAGGTATTAGTAGAAAGAAAGAAAAAAGTAGAGCTTTTTATTTATTTATTTTACAGTGCACTACTGAGGAGCCGAGAAACACTGAGTTCAATTTCAGGATTCCCCTATTGATTTTTAGCCTATGCTAGCCCCTATCGATTGGATTATCCACTTTACACGACACAGCATCATCTTCTCACTTTCCTTTGTTCTTCACCGCTCAAACGCGCACACTTGTTATTGCAATCTGAAGCTTAACTGGCGGGTGCATCTATATATAGCTCATGAAAATTGCACATGTCAATGGCAAGGGAGTTACAGTATATCAAAATAATGTACTTAAACTTCAGTTCATAATTATTTATTATCTTTATTTGTTTATCCCTTTTTATCTTCCCTCTTCTTGGTACTCTTTTTTGTTGACATCGTCTGACTCGTGATCGTCACTGCTGGCATCGATGTCCTCGGCTCCCTCATTGACCCTCTACAGTCAGATGCTAGGAATTTAAAACACGAACACTGTTTGCGGAAGTAAAACAAGCTCAAACCACTCAAAATTAAGAAGGAGCTCTCATCGCTGCTAATTAAGCTAGTGACGTGACACTGCCGGCGCCATCGTCGTCGTCGTCCTCGGTGCTTCATCGGCTTGTCCTCCCCCTTGTTCCAACTCATGATGGCCAGTGCCTTTGAGTTTTGGCCCGGGCCCCCAAAAAGCTTTGCCTCGGGTCTCCAAAATCTCAAGGCGCCTCGGGCTTGGAGAGCGTGATCTTGGACTTGGAGTGCGCGAGGGGGAACGGTCACGGCTTCGGGATCGGGACCTGCTCCGGCTCCGGCTCCGGCCACCTTCGGGTCGCTGTATCTCTGGCACTTGATGATGGGGGCCGATGGTTCTGTCTAGCTTCCTCACACTTGTCTCCTCGGTGCTGCCGTCCATCATCCTGCTCTTTTTTTCGTCATCGTCTGAGCCGTGATCGTCACTGCTGGTAACACTGCTGGCGTCATCGTCGTCGCTGTCCCCATCGGCTCCATCCTCGTCGTCCTTGTTCCCGGCGTCCAGTGGTTTGGCCGCCAATAATGCGGCCGCCTCCTTGGCGTCCTTGAGCGCCTGAACAAGCTTCCCCAGGCATGCGTCGACGTCCTTCTTCTTGGACCTGGGCATCAGGTTCTCCGCCACGTCCGCCGGCGTCATGTCCACCTCCTCCAGCAGCCGGCGGATGTCGCGGAACAGGTCATGGTCGGCGACGCCCAGGTAGTTGTTGGCGAGCACCTTGAATCCTTGGAAGCAGCAGTAGGACATCTCGATGTGCATGTCCATCCTGCCCCGGCGGATGAGCGCCGGGTCCAGCTTGTCCTTGTGGTTGGTGGTGAAGACGATAATGCGCTCGCCGCCGCAGGCCGACCAGAGCCCGTCGATGAAGTTGAGCAGGCCGGAGAGCGTGACCTTGCCGTCTTTGTCCTCCTCGTCCTGCGGCCCTTCCCACGGCTTCTTCTTCTTTTCATCCTTGTTCTTCTTCTTCTTGCGACGCTTGCCGGTGAGGTCGATGGAGCAGTCGATGTCCTCGATGACGATGATGGACTTGCCGGTTGTCTCGATGAAGAGCTTCCTGAGCTCGGTGTTGCTCTTGACCGCCGTGAGCTCGAGGTCGTAGATGTCATAGTCGAGGTAGTTGGCCATGGCGGCGATCATGGTGGACTTGCCGGTGCCCGGTGGCCCAAACAGCAGGTACCCGCGCTTCCACGCCTTGCCTACGGACCTGTAGTACTCCCTGCCGTCGCGGAACATCTCCAGGTCGTCGAGGATCTCCCGCTTCCTGACGGGGTCCATGGCGAGCGTGTCGAAGGTGGACGGGTGGTCCATCTTGACGTGGCTCCACGCGCGCGGCCCGTCGTCCCCGCGGTCGTCGGCGGCGTTGGTGAAGATGCGGCGCTGGCGGTTGCGCACCGCGACGGCGCGGCCCTCGGCGAGTACGTGCGGCAGGTACTCCGCCTCGACGAGGCCCCGGTGGCGGCGGTGGAAGGTGAGCCGGTACGCGCGGCGCTCGTCCTCGCCCGGGCCGCCCCAGGAGATGATGTTGCCGCGGCGGGGCGTCCGGGTCTTGCGCCACCAGAGGCGCGCGCCGCGGAAGGCGTCGGCGACCTCGACGTGGTCGTCGACGGCCAGGCTCATGCGATCGCTGCCGCCCGGGAGGTCCGCGCGGAGCCGGGTGGCGCGCTGCGCGCAGGTGGCGGCGAGGTAGGCCTCGGCCGCGATGTAGGCCTCGCTGCGTCCGAAGGAGTCGGAGGCGCTGTGCTCGTCGATGGTGATGGTCACGTAGGGGGAGACGGCGGCGAGGAGGCGGCCGGCCAGCGCCGAGAGCTGGTCCTCGAGGCGGAAGGGGAGGTGGTCCTGCACCATGGACCAGAGGAACAGAAGGCTGGCCACCGTGGACCAGACGCCGGCCCAGCCGTAGGTGAAGAAGACGTCATCGGCGAGCTTCGTGCCCATCAGCTCCATTGCTGCATACCAAATGAATGAATGGGGTGCGAAATGTGTGGGAATGGGATGCAGCACAACACAGGCTTATTCAATGTATATGTATATATAAAGATCGAGTGAACGCGTACGCGGTTTTGGTGAGAAGAACAAAAACGCGTCAAATTTGTAAATTGTTTGTCAAATCACAAAGGCACACAAACAATATTCTCATACATCGGTTGTTGTTGGTAGATGAGAGAAGAAAACATTGCAGTGCAGCTCTATGAATGCAGAACAGCACACTACAGTACAGCCTCTGCCTCTACAGGAAAACGTCTCACAGACATGTGTCTCACTGTAAAATGAAGAAAAAAAAATCTAAAAAGAACATTTGGGCGTTTCGTAGTCTCTCGACACATAACTCTTTTGTTGCAAATCCATGGGATGCCACGGCAGTCTTCTTCAAAGCTGGCGAGATTTTACGCTGAGTGATGAGCCAAAACGACGAAGCTTCCTGACTGTGAGTGGCACGGAAGAAGCAAACGCGTGATGCACGTTTTTGTTGAGGTGCCCGGGAACACACTATGAGCCATCTCTATGCTTCTAGAAGACGATAAACTGTACTCCCTCTTTTCCAAAAAAAAAAAACTAGTCGCTCTTTTTTATTTCCGTGCACGTTATATCCTTCGTCTTATTCAAAAAAAATTAATGATAAACTGTACTCCCTCTTTTCCAAAAAAAAAAAAACTAGTCGCTCTTTTCTATTTCCGTGCACGTTATGATAGCAAGGGTAGGCCTCCGCCGCGACGTATGCCTCGCTGCGTCCGAAGGAGTCGGAGGCGCTGTGCTCGTCGATGGTGATGGTCATGTAGGGGGAGATGGCGGCGAGGAGGCGGCCGGCCAGCGCGGAGAGGTGGTCCTCCAGGCGGAAGGGGAGGTGGTCCTGCACCATGGACCATAGGAACAGAAGGCTGGCCACTGTGGACCAGACGCTGGCCCAGCCGTAGGCCAAGAAGCTGGTGCCGGCGCCCGGGGACGTCGTCAGCGACCATCGTCTCCATTGGTGTCATATGGATCGATGTAGCAGAACGCAGGCTTATTCAAGGTGTGTATATATAATTTTTTTTTCGAAGAACCTCTTCGAAGAGGGCGGGGAGCTCCCGCAATTCACTTAAGAAGAATGGAATTGGCCCTGTTTATGAGGGAAACTGGGCCCGAAAACCGCACAATGCACGGTTTATTTGAGGAAGACCGGCGGAAAACCTGAACGCAAAGGCCCAGACGGCAAACCCTGAGCGCCTCAAAGGAACACAATGGCCACCCAAGACGATATAGCCCGCCATGTGTCATCGTTACCAAGCTTGCCCCAAAGGGACCAGCAGCTCCGACTCCTCACGGCGGGCAACCGTCTAAGCCACCATACACCGACGCCTATACACAGCTCGCAGCACCGCATCGAGGACAAGGGACAGCACATCATCGTTGCCCAGCTCCGCCACCCAAGACGAGCAGCTCCGACTTCGCGCCCGAACCCCAACCTAACTTGGCAGAAACGCACTGAGGCGCAGGCAGCGGCACCGGTGGCAACCTAATCTTGCCGACGAGTGACAAAGGGTGTGTTTGGTTTCCTTGACCAGCACGGTCCCGTCCAGCACGGTCCCGTCCAGCACGGTCTGGTTTTTTGTTTGGTTGACCCAGATAGGATTCCGTTGTCCCGGTTGATTGGATCACGCTCGTGTATTACAGGCAGGACCGCTCGGTCCGATGAAAAACGAAGAGTTCGCTTCGTCCCTGTAACACCCCAAAATTGGCTCAATTTGATATCCATTCAAATTAGGATTTAAATTCAAATTTAAATTTATCAAAAATCGCTGGAATTCAAAAATTCCAATGCAAATAGGTGAAAATCACTAAAGCTCTCGGTTTGGGCTCCGGTTGGGCCGAGTCTCGGCCCATCTCTCTCCCATCTCTCTGTTTCACTCTCTCTCTCTCCCTCCCGTGCACGACGCCGCCCGCCGCTCACCGCCTGCGCCCTGCCTCGGTGTCCTCTGCATGCTGGAGTAAGCCCTAGCCGACACGTAGACGCCACCGCTTAAGCCCCTGTCGAGCTGGCCTGGTTAGAACCCTCCTCCGCCGCCCCCAACCGGGTATAAAACCCTAGCCGTAACCATCGTTTCTCGGTTTCCTTCGGTTGAGCCACACCCGAGCCTTCCATATCCTCCCATCGTGTTCGCAAGGTCGCCCTGAACCCGTTGGCCGACGCTCGCGTCGCCGGAGCCACTGTGTCGCCGGGATTTCTCGCCGGAGCCGGACCGAGCCGAAGCAACCACCGTCGATTTCTTCCTATTCGGTAAGCCTCGGCCCGATTCCTCGCGCTGGTAGTATCTCCTCCACCTCACGAGCATTTCCCCTCACTTGATTTGGCATGTTCGTCGTCGGAGCTCGCCGTCGCCATTGCTCAGCTCCGTGCCGTCTCGGGGTCGCACGTCGCCGCGCCGTCTCGAGCCTTCTCGACCGCATGTTTCTTCCGACGGGGCTTGGATTTCCCCTTGTTCTCCTTCCCCTTCCAATATGGACGATGCAATGGCTCGTCCAATAATCGGAGGGTACTCATCATCGCAGCAATGAGGCTATCTGCATGAGGTTTTGTTATAGCCCTTGTTTCCTCCTGCACTGTTTAGCATTTTTACCACGAAATGTGCATACCTGTGCGCATTGCTCAGCTCTGAGCCTGAAGTTGAATGTTTCATCTCGGCCGTTAATGTTGAGCTGAATTTCTTCGGCACCAACATCAATCGTCGCATTCGCCGTGCTCAAGAATGGCCTCCCAAGAATGAGGGGCGTCTTGGTGTCTACTTCCATGTATAGCACCACGAAATTCACGGGTACCAGAAAATTTCGAATTTTCACTGGTATGTCCTCCGCGACTCCAATTGGATGGCAAATCGATTGATCCGCCAACTGCAGGGTCATGCCAGTAGGTGACAACGTAGAATGATTCAATCTTTCATAAATTACCTTGGACATGATGCTGACGCTAGCTCCGAGGTCACACAGAGCATGCTCAAAGTGTTGTGCACCAATGGAGCATGAGATGGTCGGGTAGCCAGGATCCTTCTCCTTCTCAGGAAGAGTGTTCAAAATCACCGCACTGCACTCCTCAGTCAATTTAATGACTTCAGACGTTGGCAACAGATGCTTGTTGTTGAGGATGTCCTTCAGGTACTTGGCATACGTCGGTACCTGCATCGCATCTAGCAATGGTATGTTGACATATAGTTGCTTGATTACCTCAACAAACTTGCCAAATTGCGCGTCCGCAGTTGACTTGCGTTGGCGACGTGGGAAAGGTAGCATTTGCGTTTCAGTGAATTCAGCGGGACTTGGCTTGGTCCGCGCTTCACTTCTCATCATCTTCGGCAGCTCCTCTCTTGGCTCTTCATCATTTTCACCTTTCTCCTCTTCTTCGTCAGAGATAACATCCTCATCCCCTACAGTGTTAGTTTGCGGCAGGTCTCGGGTGGTTTTACCCGATCGGGTTGCGACCGCATTAACATTTTCTTTTGGGGGAGTCTCCGGCTGTCCCAGGAGCTTTCCCGAAGCAAATGTAGGGTTGGAAGAAGCCAATTAAGTTATTTGAGTTTCTAACATTTTATTGAAACTCATTTGACTTTTCATGACAGTTATAAACCCTTCTAGTTATACATTGATGCTCTCCAGAATTTTATCATTAGCAAGAAATTTCTTACTAATGCTATCATTCACTTTTTGTTGAGAATTTGCATCATCTAGAGGAGATTTATTGCGATTAAAATTGCCATTGTTACCTCCTTGAACACGGTTGTTGGTGGAGAAGTTCGGCCTTGAATTCCAACCCAAAGTGGAGTTGGACTGAGATCGAAACCCATTGTTGATGAAGTTTGCGTCCTTCGGTCGGGTCTCAGTGCAGTTGTCTCCAGAGTGTCCCAGACTCCCGCAAACCTCACAAGTCATGCGAGATTCGAGCGCCTGGACAGTTTGATTCGGCACTTCCAGCTTCTTCATTAATAAATCCATCTTGGCCGCGAGCATGTCCATATTGTCGATCTGGTGGACTCCTCGAGTGCGCGGCTGCGAACGCTCATCGTTCCAGCCCTGATTTGAGACCATCTTCTCAATGAGAGTGCGGGCAGCACTCACACTGAGTGAAAAGAAAGCTCTTCCAGAAGCAGCATCGAGGTGTTCTCAGGCAGTACGGTTCAGCTCGTGATAGAAGCTCTGAATGATAAACCAGTCTTGCATCCCGTGGTGGGCGCAAGCTAGTATATACTCTTGCAGTCGCTCCTAGGCATCCGAAATGGACTCATCCGTGTGTTGCTGGAACGCGGAAATCTTGTTCTGCAAGGCATTGGTTTTGCCCAAAGAAAAATACTTGGTGAGGAAGGCATTGGAGTACTTCTCCCAAGTTGAGATTGCATCTTTGTTGGCATAAAACCATTGTTTTTCCTTCCCCATCAATGAGAACGGAAATACGCTCAGCCAGATAGCGTCAAGAGTTGCACCCTTGACGGTGAAGGTACTGCAGATTTCCAGGAAATTCTGCATATGTGCATTGGCATCCTCCGTTTGCTTGCCACAAAAAGAGCTTTCCAGGCAATGCTGCAGATGTGCATTGGCATCCTCCGTTTTGCTTGCCACAAAAAGGGCTCGCCTGAACCATGTTGATGAGAGCTGGTTTATGCTCAAAACCACCGTCACCCACGTTGGTGGTAGATCCAGTGGGGACATTGGTGCTTGACGGGGCTGAGAATTCAACAATGGTCTTCTCGGCAGCAATCGATGATATACTAGCTAGATATACAGTTGGGAGGACAACGAGACAAGTTTATTAAGTTCTCAAAATCGTGTGATTCAGTTTAATTGAGCGAGCTTAGAGTAATTCACTAGTGGTTCACATGATATTCGTCGTCTGAGCTCGGACACTCACTACCACCAGCTATCCTGAATTGGAATCCCGAATGGTTATGATCGTTCCGATTTGGCTCTACTGGTCCAAAGCCGGACGCTGTGGGTTACGCACGAGATACTTAGTATCTACGGATGGATAAGGCTGTCACCACCTACCACCTACCACATATACGTGGGCCCGGGTGTAAACCGAGTTAGTCCTAGTCTCAAACACCATGTCTACGACTATTTCTAATCAATCTTCCTAAGTACTAAAAAGAAGTTGATCTAGGTGCAATGCCTGGCTCTAACAGTATATGAGTGAGAACCTAAACTGATTCCAGACGAATACAAGCTACCGGTAAGGCAAATCTACACAACTCATTTATGTAGATATACTCAGCTGAAATAAAGTTCAACACATAGCAATGAATGAAGTGATCTCACTAATTGAAACAATTAGGAAAGGGTACAAGAGCTATTACCCGAATTCCCGAAGACACTTTCGGAACTCCGAGCGCCAGCTCGACTTGACTCTAACTCCCAACTTCTACTAACTAAGAGCTACTCTACTAAGTGGAATAAAAGTGTGTAAAAGTGTTGTGTGTTGTTTTACAAGTGAGGTGTAGGGGTCCTTTTATAGTGTGCCACAGCCAACCGGGGTGCTCCACGTGTAGGGACACTTGTTAAGCAACCCTCCTCCAAAGGGGAATCCAAGAGGGCTTAAGAGTGGGTCGGCCAGCCTAGTGGGTCGGCCGACCCACCTTCTTCACTTCCCGGCCATGGATTTCTTCTAGGATTCTTCCTTGATGGTGTAGATTAACCCCTTAAGCCGGTGGATCAAATGGACTTGCGCAAGAAAGGAATCCGAGGGAATCCTATGCTCATTTGTGAAGCAACCGTGTCCATTCGATCAAATTGACGGTGGTGGATGGTTTAGATGTCCTCATTTTATGTTTTTATGCCACTGGGGAGAAGACAGAGCTGGATCGGTGATGTGGCCAGGTCGATCGGCCTAGTGGGTCGGCCGGCCCGCCATTTTGCCCGGTCTAGCTCTGGTTTGTCCCATTTTGTACCTGTAGACCCAAAACTCACCAAAACTTGTGAAACTTTATTAGAATAAATAAAATGTTAGTATAAATCCTGATTTTCCTTCGAAAAGCCAGAATTCTAGAATATGTTGACGTATAAAATTGGTGTTTATTTGACGTCAACAAGGTCCAACGCGAAAATTCAGCCATCTATTCGAATGAGGTCCATAACGTAAAATTGGCCCGACGCGTGGCGCTAACCGGACGCGTGAGCCTTCAAGGCCTCACTCCGCTTACGCATTCATGCCCGACATATGTGGCCCCACTGTCAGCGAGGCATTGTGCGGCGCGCGGCAAAGCTCACAGCGCGTACGCTCTGCCGCAGCAAAAGAAACAGGAAAATGGCTAAGTCCTCCAGGTACAATACACAATGCTTATCCATTAAGCAAGCAACGAACAAAAATTAGCGTAAAGTTCGGCCCGGGGCGAATTACAGCCCACGTTGCAGCCTAAGCTCTTCCAGCTCAGTTTCCAGGTTGCGGATCCATGTCCTCGCTTGAAGCAGCTCTATGGCTTGCGTGTCCCTTTCGTTCTGCTCCTGGCGCAGCTTAGTCCGGGCGGCGACGAGGTCTTGCGCCAGCATCTTCAGGGACTCCGCCTCAGCCTTGGACTTCGCCCCGGCCTCCTGGAGCGCGGCAACCTCCTCCGCGAGCTTGTCGCAGGCTTCGTCAAGCCTGCGCACGATCAAGCTGCGCTCAGACAAGACCGCCTCCAGCTCCTTAGAGGCTGCCTCTGCGCATCTGCGCTCTTCGGCGAGTGCATCCCGGGCTTGGCCTACCTCCTCCTTGACCGACTGAGCCTGGCCCACCGCAGCCTTCTCCGCTTCTCGAGCCTCGGCTAGGTCCTAGGCGAGCTTCACCGCGGCCTCTTTCTCCCCCTCCTGCGCTGCCTGCAACCCGACCTCCAGCTCGGCAATGCGAGCGGTCCAGCGGACCTCGCTCTCGGCAACAAGCTCGCTCGCACGCTCTATTTGGGTCCGGGCGTCTGCAATTTCCGTCGAAAGGCGGCTGAGCTCCACCGCGTCGTTACCGGCTTGCCCGCACGCCGCTTCAATCAGCGAGGCCGCGTAGGCAAATAAGCTGTAGGACTGAGACAAGACCAACGAATCAAGTCGTGGAAAGGCCAACGGCAAAACACAACACACGGCCGCGGGTGCTTACGTTCCTGTACAGAGCAAGCCCACTCCTCATTTTCTCCTAGACGGCGTCGTGTGCGGCCTGGTTAAGCCCGCGAGGGTGCGTCTCGTGAAACGTCAAGGGCAAATGGCCCCGGTAAAGCCTCGGTGAATGGAACGGTCGCCCCGGCCACGGCCGCTCGTCTCTCCGCCTCCTCCATCCTGGCCGCACGCTCGGCCTTCGCCGCTGTCGCCTGCTCCACGGCCAACTTGGCCTCGCGGAGCTCGGCGCCCACGGAGGCTACTGCCTCGCGGGCCCTGTCCTGTTCTCCAGTGGCGAAAGAGGATGCAACCCGAGCCTCCGCCAGCGCGGCCTTCAGCTCATCCGCAACCCGCTTGGCGGCCACGAGCTCGGCCCAGGTTTTGTCCGCCTCTTCCGGGAGAGCCCGGACTTCATCTTCTCCTACCCAAGCCTTAAGCGTCGCCTCCGTGGAGGCCAGGGACTTCTCGAGTCCGATCTTGGCCCTAGCAGCTTGTTCTGCGGCAGCCCGCGATCGCTAAAGCTCGTCATGAAGCCTGGCGACTTCCTGTGCGAGCTCTCGCCTCTCCACCAAGGGTTCGGCCCGCTGCGCGGCCTTCTGAGCAGCGGCCTGCACCTCCTCGAGCCGGGCTTAAAGCGCGTCTTCCGCCAGGGTTTGGCCGGCCTTCGTCGATCGGAGCTCCCCCTCCGCCGCGCTTTCGCCCTCTGCGTGAGCCAAAAACGTGGGGGCTGCGCCAACCACCATGAGTGGACTTGGGTGAGGACGCGCCGCATCGCCTTCCGCCGCTGCTTGCCTGGCCTTCGCCAGAGACAGCAGTAACCATGCCATCTCGCCTCCACTGCCTCGGCGCGCAGGCGAGTGAAGTTCAGCTCGCCCACAGAGACGGCACCCAAACGCGCTAGCAAATCCCCCCTTGTCAGGCCGGGGACCGGGCGAATCTGCACATCCTGCACACCTCCGCCGACGGAGCGCCGCGCCTGGTCATTCACTTGCTGCTCCACCCACTCCGGGGTGGCAGAGATCCAGTCCGCGGATGCCAGCGGGCCCACGCAGGGCACGGAGACGTGCAGCTAGCCCGCCGGCGTGAGCACGCGCACGGCCAGTACCAACCGCCAGCAGCACACACCGGTCGGGCGCCGTAGGCGCGTCCCCGATCGGAGTCTTGAAAAGGTCGGCGATCCCCTGGCGATCAACCGGCCTCCACCCATGCGCCGTGCGCCCTTCGACGAGCAGGGGCGTAACCAACAGCGAATCCCCAGAGGCAGCATCCACCCTCACTATCTCCTCATCCTCGGCGGCCGCATCCAGCACCGCCATCGGCAGGCAAGCCAATGACCCCCCGCAGATCAAATGCACCTCCTTGCCCCGTGCCTCAGGCTGCGTCGACAACCTCTTGCCAGCCCCCAGTAGCCGCGACAGGAGTGCCTCTCCTTCTTCCCCGGGCGGAAGCGCTTCCCCCCTCTCGCGCCGCCAGTATCAACGCCACCACGGGCTCAACCAGCTCGCCCTCCGTCGCCCTGGCTTCGACGGAGGGGAGCCGCACGTCAACTGCCACCTCGGCACTACGCACTGCAATCAGAAACACCTGGATCGATTAAACACAAAAGCGCGATGATAACTGGTAGCGCGAGGAACTTATGCGCTGGTTCAACCTTTGCCCGCGTACACCCCGGGGTAGGGCGCAGGAAAAGCCCCGTCTCTAGCCCGTCGACGTGGCTCGTAGTCGGCGCGGCCAGCCTGCATCGCGCAGAAAATCCTTACCTGCGTCGTGCCCACATCTCCGAGTCTTCCTGCGTCGTGCCCACCGCGGTTGAAGCCGGCGCTGAGCTCCCCTCGCCCGACGCCGCCAGCAAAGCTAGGGCCTCGACGGGCACCGCTAGTGACCCTCCTAACGGCGAGCGCGCTGCCAATGACTGCACGTCCAAGGGCTCCCCTGCGGAGCCCGTAGCCTTCGTGTCCTCCTTGACCACACTCCACGTTTGCTGCGCACGAAGAATCGGCAAAGCCAGGGCGTCAGGACCCTATTGGCGCATGCGGTCCAGAATTCAATTGAATACCTGCCGGGCACATACCGTGGACAATTTGTCCGTTACGTTCCTCCCGGGGTAGGGATTTTTCTCCATGGGCAGCAGCATCCCCGCGATCCTCGCAGCATCGCGGGCCAGTAGCTCTGCGAAGCATCACAAACGATCACCACGCGCGCCAACCCAAATTCAAACAGAGCATCGTGACAGGCGCTCACCTTGGTGGAAGTCCCGGTCCGGATCCTCGCAGCCGCCCATCTCACTGACGCACCGCTCGCGGCGCCGCTGCGGGCAAATCCGATGCCGAATGAAGCTATTGATAATATCATAGCCCGTCAAGTTCCTCTTGGCGAGCTCTGCGATCTCGTACGCCACCGCCTCCTCCTCTGGTAGGAGCTCGCCACGCACGAAGATCGGCGCCTGCGGTGCGGCCGAAGAATACTCCAAGTCCGAACCATCGCGGTCCAGATAGAACCACCTCCGGGCCCAACCATCGACTTTCGTCTTGACTTCATAGTTCACGTATGTTCTGCCGCCCCGGGCCCAGCGTGTGGTAAGATAGAAGACCCCGCCGTTGCCCACGCGATGGCTGACGGGCTTTAGCTCGAAGTTTTGTGTGAAGAGATTTACTGAGGACCGCGCCTCGCAGTACGCCTCGCACAATTGTGCAAAGATCGACAAATGAATATAGGACTGAGGGGACAAATTCTCCGGCCGCAGCTCCGTAAGGGCGAAGAAGTTGGCCACGAACCGCGACTCCGGCGCCCGGAACCCACAGATAGCGGAGCTTTCGAAGGAGATCAGCTCGGTAGGCTCGGGCTCTGGCCCCTGGGCTGCGCCGGGAAGCCTCCAAGACCTCGGCCTCATGAAGCCATCCCTCTACGGCTCCGCCATCCTCTCGCTCATAAGCACGCTATCTCCGATGAACACCATGGTAGCCGAAAGTGGAAGGCAGAGAAACCAGATGCGAGGAGCAGGAAGGCGAAGAGCGAGATGGAGAGATGAAGACAAAGACAAAGGGCACGTTCTGCATTAGAAGTTCCCCCAAACACAGCCTTATCAAGGAAGGTAACGGTCGGAGTGGAGATCATGGGGTCTTGCCCGAGAAGACGTAACTGCCCCACTCTGCCGTCGAATCAAGTTCAATGTTCGACCTCTCGCCCCCAGCGGCTTCAAGAAAACCCTAGCCAGGTCTCCCTCGCGGTGCATAAGGATTGGCTTCTCTAAACCTCAGACCAGCTCACCGCGGGAGCCGCTCAAGGCTCAGGGGCTGGCTGTTGTTGATTCGTAATCAGCCCACCCCGAGACGGGCCTTGGGCCGGATCCGTACCGGCCTGCCGCGCGTAGAAAGACCCCGAAAGGCCATCCCTGGCCGTACCAACAGAGACGTCTAGCCCGCTGGGGCCATCACCGGGCTTGACTAAGACAACCACGCCTACCTCGGTCCTAACCAGAAGTGTTGCGCACCTCCCGGGCTATCCTTAGCCCGGGAGAGGGCCCCGCGGACAGCTCGCCTGTAACCTGGATAGGTGGCGGCAGCTGTCATGCCCCACTACGCTTTCCTCGGCATTGACTGAGAGGACTGTACTTCTGTTGGCGATAGTTACTCTCAAATAAATTAATCCACAAGCGGACGGATATCGCTTGTAGTTTTCACCAGGAGTATTCCTAAAGTTATCGAATCCACAGGGGATGAGGGTTAAAGAGACAATCCTCTATATCTTAATTATTTAAAATACCAGCCAGTCTAGGTAACGAGGGTTAGGATAAATGAAAAGACTGGGACACACACACACACGATAAATATTCACACCAATAAAGAGAAAGCTACTCTATCTAGATAGACAGTTGGGAGGACAACGAGACAAGTTTAATAAGTTCACAAAATTGTGTGATTCAGTTTATTGAGTGAGATTTGGTAATCAAACAGTAGTTCACTTGGTATTCGTCGTCAGAGCTCGGACATTCACTACAACCCGCTATCCTAAATTGGAATCCCGAATGGTTATGATCATTCCGATAGGGCTGTACTGATCCAAAGCCGGATGCTGTGGGTTACGCACGAGATAATTAATATCTACGGATGGATAGGGCTGTCACGACCTACCACCTACCACATATACGTGGGCCCGAGTGTAAACCGAGTTAGTCCTAGTCTCAGACACCACGTCTGCTACTATTTCTAATCAATATTCCTCGGTACCAAAAAGAAGTTGATTTAGGTTCAATACCTGGCTCTTACAGCATATGAGTGAGAACCTAAACTGATTCCAGACGAATACATGGCAAATCTACACAACTCATTCATGTAGATATACTCAACTCAAATAAAGATCAACACATAGACAATGAATGAAGTGATCTCACTAATTGAAACAATTAGGAAAGGGTACAAGAGCTATTACCCGAATTCCCGAAAATGCTTCCGGAACTCCGAGTTTTAGCTCGACTTGGCTCTAACTCCCAACTACTACTAGACTAAGAGCGACTCTACTAAGTGGAATGAAAAGTGTTGTGTGTTGTCTTACAAGTGAGTGAGGGGGTCTATTTATAGTGATCCGCAGCCAACCGTGGACTTCCACGTGTAGGGACAAGTGTCACCTTGCCACCCTCCAAAGGAGAATCCAAGGAGCCAAAGGGGGGAGGCCGGCCGGCCTAGGTGGGTCGGCCGACCCACCTTTGTTAGCTCCCGGCCATGGATTTCTTCTAGGATGCTCCATTGATGGTCCAGATCATCTCCTGAAGTCGGTTACTTAAGTTGACACCGGCAAGTTAGGTTTCCTTAAGAATCCTATGCTCATTTGTGAAGGAACTGGTGCCATCAGATCAAACCGACTGAAGTGGACGGTGGGGATGTCTCCAAATTATCCTTTTAGACCACTTGGGAGAAGTTGGAGCCGGATTGGTGACATGGCTGGGTCGGTCGGCCTGGCCTTTTGCCCGGTTCGGCTCCGGTTTTTCCTATTTTGTACCTGTAGACCAAAACTCACCAAAACTTGTGGAACTTTATTAGAATAAATAAAATGTTAGTACAAACCTTGATTTTTCCTCCGAAATGCCGGAATTCCGGAATATGTTGACCTATAAAGTTGGTGTTTATTTGACGTCAACACACAGCTGCTGCCAAGAAGATGCCATTGGATGTTACTCCCAACTGTGATGCTGTGCCAAGGAGGCCTGCTGTTAAGTTTGTGTACAAGAGGAGGCAGTGCCGAGGAGGCCTACTGTTAAGTTTGTGTACAAGAGGAGGCAGTGCCGAGGAGGCCTACTGTTAAGTTTGTGTACAAGAGGAGGCAGTGCCGAGGAGGCCTACTGTTAAGTTTGTGTACAAGAGGAGGCAGTGCCGAGGAGGCCTACTGTTAAGTTTGTGTACAAGAGGAGGCAGTGCCGAGGAGGCCTACTGTTAAGTTTGTGTACAAGAGGAGGCCTAGGGTCTAAACTCGATGGTAGCACAAGACAAGGATTTATACAGGTTCAGGCCCTCATGGCGGAGGTAATACCCTACGTCCTGTGCTCTGGGATTATATGGGGTATATGTGTACAAGATGATGATCAACCTGGGAGATGATCAAGCTGTAGATGTGATTCTCTCCCGAACTATGTTCCCCTACCCCCTTTATATAGTGGAGGGGGTGGGGTTACAAGGAGGAGTCCTAGTTGGTTACGAGGTAGGATTCCTATCTCTATCCTCTAGTAGTTATCCGGAATTACAAGTATATCTTCACTATTAATTAGGAATAGGCTTCTATCTTTATGTCTTTCCTTGCCGGTCAAGCCTTCTGGAGCCCGAGCGGTACACGTCCTCATCCACCGACTTGGTCCATCCTCTGTCGGGTGGTCTTTTAGGCCTGCCTTGTGGATACCCGGGGTCTATGTTATCCACAGATGGAGATGATGGTTCTCTCTTCCTCTTTTCTTTTCTTTCATTATTATTTTTTTCTTTGCCTCAATTTTCTATAATTTTGAGGAATGACTCTTTTATTATTTTGGAAGTCTTTTTGGTAGACCAAATAGGTAGGTATATAGTGGACTCACGAAAAAGAACTTGGCTTATTTATGTATGAACGAATATCTGGCGAGATGTATGCTCGTATCCCAAAGTGGAATTCAGCATTACCAGATACGAGAGGCTAGCAATCAAAGGGTACGCGAAACGAATTGACCAGCTTTGAAGAGCACTAATTCCTAAGGACTTACCTTTGACAAAACTCAACACAACCAAAGTGGCTAAATGAAGGCTTTGAATTTATTTAGCATTTTTGGCTCTGGTAGGATGAAAAAGTCTAATGAGGAACTCAAAATAATTTTCTCTCTTCAAAATAAATTCTGAGACTATGCCTTAGTAGGAGCATAAGTAACTAGGTCCTTATCGTTGTTATATCGTATCGCTCAACAACTTAGAATTGGTTCAATAATGTCAACACTCGATGAGCAAGATTAATCAGGGTAACTACCCATACCAATAATTGTCAAACTTAAATGAGAGTACTAAATTGTAAACTCAGCATTTATAGCATAATAATAGAGCAATGTTCATCATATCCTTTCTAGGTAAAATCAACATTTATACATTTTATTCAAAGGAAATATTTTTGCTATTTTTAGATTTTGCAAATTTTTATATTTTTGAATTTTTAATGTTTTTTTATGAGGCATACTACTAACAAAGAACAAAGCTAAATCAATTTATTCACATGTGGGGCAAGGCAAGTTGAGACTTTTGGCAGGGCAAGGCAGAGAAGGCAAGGACAGCTGGCAACTTGTCTTGCAGGGTACTAAGCAAGGCAAGGCAAGACATCAAGCACGGCAGTAACAGTAGGCAGCGACGGGGAGCAGGACACTCCTATTGAGCCAGAGGGTCAAAACCAATATGCTGGAACCATGCCGCAAGGGCATCGTTCGTGGCTTGTGTCGTGGTGGTGTTGGCTCTAAGGTCACGGGTGGTGTCCTCGTGGTATCTAGTGTGCTGGGCCAACGTTTGGCGTACGTGGCCCATATCATCTACCATGGTATCCATTCTCCGTTCTAAAGCATGGACGTCCTGTACAAAGGGCTCGAAGTAGGAAGGGTAGTGGGCCGACGATGGCCCTCCATGCCCTAACTCGGGACCTTGATCGTGAGGAGAGTGGGTCCGTCCAGTATCATACTGCCGTGAGCTTCCAGCCTCATAGTGGTGCGTGCCCCAACCTCCGTACTCGTGTGGAGCATAGGCGGACGGGTTCCATTGATCCCAACCCGCACTATAGTCGGAGTGATGAGGGGCCGCAGCTGCCCCCATCCACTGATCGTGGTGGGGCTCACTGAGCTCAGGCTGCTCTTATTGCTGGCGTGCGCGGCTGCGCGTCACAAGGCCAGAGATGCTATGCTTATGGGGTTCCAAGGATCCAAAATTGATGGTCAGCGTCCGGGCTCTGTAGATTCCGAGCCTTGGATTAAGCAAGCGGATCTCAGCGGTGGTGCTCGGAAATCTCATGAAATGAGTGTCCAATTCATCGACCCTAAGGATGTTGCCTTGGATGAAGTGATCCCTCCCTATTGTTTGGAATTGTGTGTCTAGGAAGGCCAATTCGCTATGTTGTAACAATCCCATACCATCCGCGATGCGGGTGATGAGGGACATGCAATCAATATCCCCTTTTGGTTTATCATTTCTAACCAGTGAGCTACCATATTTGCGGTCGGGTTGATAGGCTTTTTGTTGACCATGGCAAATAGGTACTGCAGCTCATCAAGGCGCATAGTGCGCATGTCTTGTCTAGAATTAATGACCATTGCTAGCCACCTATGCATGTGTCCAGTACTAACCAGACAAGCTTCTCTTTGTAGGCCGCCCGGGAACGAGACAAGGGCGCCGCCACTAAAGATGGACAAAGCATGGATAGGCGTGGGGCCCGTGGTACCAGCTCCGAGTAGCCCACCGCGCTTATAAAAGAAGAAGCCTGCCCAACACAACGGGCAAGGGAGGCCGATAGAAGAAAGAGACACATGCACCGCCTTCCAAGCCTTCAGGCCTCCGGAGCATCCCATTCCCAACAGTAGCAGTAGCCGTAGCAGAGTAGAGTAGATTCTAGCCACCTCAGTGTCCGAAGCTCCCCTGTAAGCTCGGGGCCGGCACTTCCTAGCCCGGCATTGCACTAGATTATCAACGAGGGCTGGAGTAGAGCTATTACCCGGCAGTGGGGGTTCGAGCCAGTGTAAAAACGTTTGTCTCGCACGGTTTGTATTTCTTTCGCCTCACCTCTCACCCCCTCTTAATCCGGGAAGACCGCGCTGCCAGAGCTCCCGCGAGCTTGGCCGCCACCCTGGGCTGCTGGGAAGGGTTGTCGTTGGGCCTCATTCCAACTACAAATTCGTCTGTCGGTCCATGTACCCGTGGCTCGCAATTGGCGCGTTTCCCAGACACCGACAAAGTGATCATGCGTTTTTGACTGTCTTGATTGTCAAATCCTTATTAGCCTAAGAATAGTTTGGTAACAACTTTAACCCTACCTAATGGATAAAACATGCTTAGACTTTCTTAGGCTTAAAAAAATCTTCTGGCGACTAGCCATGGAACGGTGGATGTTGATTGTCCTTATTTGTAATATTTTATACGCTTTTGACCGTCAACAGATCTACAAAATAAAAGGAATTCCAACTACATTGAGGCTAACATTAATGAGTTCCACGAGTTTTGGTGTAGTCTCATGTTTTGCAGACATACACAAGAAAAGACGATTTATCGGCTGTATGCAAATCGGACGAAAGATGAAGTTTAAATTAAACATATTTTGAAATGTCATCAAATGACAAAATGGACGGCACCATGATGAAGAGCTCGTCGAGACGATCGAAACGCATATATTATTTGCTATATTTTGAGATCGGATGAGGGAGAAATAAGCTCTGCAAGACGACGAGCCAGACCGGACCAGGCAGGCCGGCCGACCCAAACGTGGGTCGGCCGACCCACTTTTTTGGCGCACTGGATTCTCCTTTGGCCCAGAGGTAGAGTAAGGCTCAAGAAACACGTGGAAGTCGGTCATGGTGTCAAAAACCGACTTAAAACGTTGGTTTAGCATGCCACATGGCAAGAAGAGAGAAGATGAAGGAGAATATTCTTTGGACTCTACTCGTGAGCTACTCCACCACTACTTGAGAGCTACTCCACCTTCACACTATAAATAGAGGTCCTCTCCCTCATTTGTGATAATGGTGAAGAGAATGATTTAGTTCCACATTGTATTAGAGTAGGAAGAGAGGTGAGGTGAGAGTGTTGGAGATGAGCTGGAGGCCCCGGCTCTCTCCTACTTGTACCTCGGGAATAAAGTTCGGCTTCGAGTAAAGTTCTCCTCTTCAGTCTGGTAACACTGTCGCCATGCTCTTTTATTTATAAAGTACTTCCAGTTCAATGCTAGTTTATTTACTAAGAACCCCGTTTGCAACTGGTGAGATATACTTTGCCTTTTGTGAATACTTTACTCGGTGCATCAGTAAAGTAGTAATTGTTAGTGTAGACACAGTGTCTAGACTAGTAATTACCTTGGTTGACGCCCAGACCCAACGGACTGTCGTGGATGGTAGCAGGTGGTGACAGCCCTGTCTATCCTTAGTAACGTTCCACCACGTTAGGGTTGGCTCCGTAGGGCCCTTCGGGGGTGACCGTAACTCTCCAGGTTTCTTAAGTGAAGGTGGGCGGGTAGCGGGCCTGCCGTGCTCCGACGTAAATAAAGCCAGCATAGAACTGAGTGCTCACTCTTAGGCCAGTGTGACCTAAACCAGAAGACCCTCTCGACCTTCCTAATTGTTCTCTCTCCCATCTAGATAAGATTAATTCAAGGCTGGTAGCTTCTTGTTCCCTGTGGATTCGATACCCCGGAATACTCTAGGGTGAAAGGCTTCAACGATATCCGTGCGCTTGCGGATTAATTTGTTTGAGCGTAACTATCGCCAACAGTGGACCGATATTCACCGGTCAGTCATTCATTCATTAAAAAAGGTTATGATATGTGACAGTTTGGGCTAATAGATACATGTTGTGTCGGATGTTGATTGTGGTTATAGCTATGTGGTGTGTCGGTCCGGTTTGGTTGGTTGGTCGGGATAGTTCATGTATGATAATGTCGATGACTGTTGAAGTAGAGATGATGTGGTTGGTGAGCTCCCCATGGATGACATCCTGATGGATGATTAAGGCACGAGATGCCTTGTGTTGGGTTTAGGCAGGGCTTACTCAGGAGGAGCGCGGAAGAATATGCGTAGTGGGGTGATTGCTGCCATCTAGAGGATGGTTTCAACACAATGCGTGGCCATCGTGCGGAGTACGGGTTTTGGATAGCCAGTTTCGAGGTCTCTGCGGAGGCCCTCTGGGTCCACTCACAACAGGGACCAGCATTAGTTGTCACCGGTGGTGACGGAGGCCACACCTCCCTATGGTGACGCTGGGCTAGTGTGGGCTGGCAATCCCCTAGGCCGGGCGGGCAGGATATGGCAAGTGTGGCCCACAACAAGATTGCCAAATCCCGAAAGAATGGCGGGTTTAGGAAATGTTCGGGTGACATGAAGTTTGGTTTGGTCGAGGTCAAGGGCAAGTACGTGGTTGAGTTTGGGTCGGTCATTCTAAAAGTCATTGGACAAGGTCTGTCGGTTATGGTTTGGGTTCTGTGTGGTATAATGTTGAGCACCTGGTAGTTTACAGAACAATTATAATTGATGCTACATAGGGTAATTTAAACTCACATTAAAATCTGGCTTTACGCAAATAAAATAATCCCATTTCCCCAATGAAAACCTTCAATCACTATGTGCATTAAGGGAAGTGCTAACTGGCTAGCGTTTGGATGACACTGACCTCACCTACTTATACTCTTTTAGACGATGGGATCGAGGTAGATACATACGAGTGTCGGGAAGACGATGGACATGACTTTGGAGGGCCTGACGAGTCTTAGGGTTGCTCCGGTCACTTGCAAGTCACATAGCTATGGAGATATTCTTTTGTGTAGATATTTTAGATAGCTGCATTACTCTGAGCTATATTCTGTATTAAAAGCTAATGTTGATCGCATTACTGAAATCGCCTAAGGGCGTAACTTGGACATGTAATATTCAGGGATTCATGCGTTAATCATTGTATGCTTGTATCGGCTATGTAATCTTTCACACTAGTATGCCGATCCAGGGACTAGTGCATAGGATTTCGACTCTCAAGGTAAGTTAATATTAAGGGTTTACATGCTGCGACCTGCAGGTGCCAGGATACTGCGATTGGCCCTGCTTTTATAGCGTGCAGCAAGGTTTGTGTGATCGAGTACGTGGTAAGGGAATTTGTTCTGAAAGATATGCAGGGTGTACGTAGTGTCTTCTACCCAGACGTGCCACCTGCCCGTTCAGATCGAAGATAGGAGAAAAATCGAGAGGCTTTTGAATTTTTGTGTACAATTGTTACGAGAATTCAAGTATTCAACGTCAAGTTTATCTTTTTATCTGTTCATAAACAGGACTTTGAAAACTTCTCAAAATACCTTGGAAAGTCAGATGCGCTACAGCGCTGGCCGCCGGCTTCATTTGACATGTTTATAAGAGCTTTGTGAAACATCTTGATATATATACAAAAATCAAAGTACTTGATTTTTAATTCAGAGATAAAAAGATAATCAGGGGAAAAAACAGGCTGGACAAATGTGTGCAGGTGCAACTGAGTTTGGAACGTGGACAATTGGCATACATGCATGAAAAAGAAACAGAAGGGACGATAACATACAGAACGTCAATTGCCGTGCTCTTAAGATTCTACGGTCTTTCCTTCTCTCTTTTTCCGAATTATCTGTCTGCATTCTCCCTGTGCCACACAGTACTGACGCTGCTAAGCGTTGACAGTGTAAAGGCACAGGTGCACAACATGTGACCACGTTGCGGGGAGGAGAGATTTTTTGGCAACGGGATTACTTGCTAGCTATTTAGATGCATTTCAATTCGTTTATGATTCTAAAAAAAATAATTACAGAATCGATATGTCAAGATACACGTTGATGAATCTCGCACAAAACAAACCAAGTGAATGGCTCCAAGATGTGCTTATGGAATTACTAAAATTCTTAGATTGCGTATTAATAAACTAGATGGAAATAAGCTAGCACATGATATAGATGTATCACATTAGCATTTTAAAAGAAAGAGACATCGGTGATTTGTGGTAGGGGGTTGGCATGGAATTGCTCATATGTACTGTTAGGTGCAGCAAATAGAAAAAGTAATTAGAGTGAGGGAGAACACTATTTTTGTGTGAGATTATTTGGTTTTCTAGAGTGACTAGTGAGTGATCAAGTGTGTATTGTGCAGATCACTCTTGAGTTTTTTTTTATTTGGTGGGATAAATCCGCTTAATTAGTGCTTGTCATTCTTCATGCTCACCGACACATCGAGGAAAGCATCATGCGTTGGTGACCTCTCAAGGAAGCTTGTAAAAAGATCTGAATAGATTTTGTTACTATTGTTGGTGCTTGTCATACCGAAGAACAGGAAACAACTTGTGGATTATAAGCGTTTGGTTCAAATGGGAGCCGATCCTTTTAGGGACTTAGTCTCAACGTGGATTGGGGGAGACCGAAGTCTCTGAACACCATGGTAAAAAGAAATTGTCATTTGTGGTTCGCTCCCTGTACTCATCTACTCCATGTCATATCAGATGTCTTGATTGTGCTATTTACATCTCTTGCCATGTAGACTTAATAGAATTGTGCTAAATTGTGTATTCTAGCTTGTCCTTTAGACTTGTTCTCATCTTATGATTATTATTAACTTGATAAATCACTTATGTTCATATGTTATGCCTTTAGCTTTCACACCTATATAGGATCCGGACAAGTGTAAATTAAACTGGATTAAAAATACAAATTTGTGAGAAGTCCAATTCACCCTATCTCTTGGGCATCCAATTTCTTTCAATAGCATTTGAAAAGTTTAACATTTTTGTTTTCTCAGTTTACTTTTCATTCTAATCGTGAAGCCACCTCATAATAAATGGAACGAGTAGTATAGTTTGAAAAGTAGATTTAGGAATCTCTTGAAATCCAAATTATTATGCATTGAGGTTAGTCAACTTATTCCTTCGGCTCCTCCACCCTACATTCCAGACATAGTCGACATTCGCGATTAGTATGCGCGCGTGCATAGTCGTGCATCGTGATTAATATATGTGTCTTATTGGGGCGGCCGGGGACCTCACCTCCTCCTCCACGATCTGCTCGTTAAGGCCGGGGGCGTGCATAGAAGCAGTGTGCCATGGCGAGACTTCCTCTCAGTCTGTGCGTTAAGGCTGGAGAGCTAGTGCGTGCGTTAAGGCTTGAGAGCTAGTGCTTGTGATCACAATACTGAGACACGGGCTGCGGCGGCGTGGAGGAGGCAGGGACAGGCGGCGGCGCCATCCTAGATCATGGCGGTGGCGTGGGAAGAGGAGGAGGAGGCGGCGGCGCATTGGAGACCTGGCGCTCGGGAGGCTGGGAGGATGAAGCAATCCTCCCTGTAAAGCATCGAAGCGATCCGACTGACCGGGACAGCGGGATGCTATTTTGGCCAACCAAATGAAAAACCGGGCCGTGCTGGACGGGACAGTTCTGATCGTTGGTACCAAACACACCATAAGTCACTCACATGCATGAGTTTGATTTTATGGAATATTTTTTGAAGAGAGATGTTATGATTCTTAAAATATATTTTTCTATTTGAAGACATATACAACCAAACAAAAGACTTGATGAATGCGACTAGAAAAACCTAAAAGAAGGGGGAAAAACGAAATTGAATTGATCGATATGAGTAGATGAAGATAGGAGTTAATTAGCTAGGTTGGTGTTCAAGAAATTTTATGATAATACTTTAGAATGTTAAGAGCGGTAGACCACAAAACTTCATCTAAGCCACTAGTAGATCCAGCCAGCATATAAGTATATAGCCATTTCCCAGTTAAAACTTAAGACTAGTTGCTTACAATGGCATAAGAATCCATCATGGAGTAATAATTGTGTAAATTAACGATTGCCATCTCACCTCCATGGCTTTAGCTATATTCTATTTCCGTTTTAGGTATAGAGGGACTAATCAGATTCCCCCAGTAGTAGTTCCTAAGGCACGCGAGTTATCCTACCACATAGTGATTGGTAAGTAAGCATTCTACAGTTTGAGCATTAATTATTTTCTACAGTTACGTTAAGCTGTATAACACTATTTGTAGGCAATGGATAGATGTAGAATGGACAGGCACGAACAGTATAAGGCAAGTGAATGGGACGCTGGGTTTTCTTTTGCGTTACCATTATCTAGGCCTAGTGGAGATCAACGGTGTAACGGTGCCAACTCTGAAGTGGGCTCATTACAAGGTTGCTGCAGATGGGATGCATGGGAATGTTGCCCAACGAGTGTGGGTGGACTTTTGGGTAAATCTGTAAATTTTTTGTTCTCATTGAATTATTCTATATATACAATTAATGTCTAACTAATTTATCCATTTCTATGAAGGAGAGATACCGTTTGCCAAGTGATCAGGAACAGTCCCTACAAGAGAAGGCGAGAAATGTTTTTGAAAAAGCCGCAACCAGGACGGTCAAGGAGATGATGTACCAGGCTCGTATCCAGGCGGTTTGTTTGTATTATAAGAGGGTGTTACATCAAGATATGAGTAAGAAGCTTGGTGCATCGAAACTCTACCTTCGGGAAGATCAGTACCGTTGGACAGAAGTTATGTTACCTTGGTTAAACAAATGCCCTGAAGCATGGCAAGCTCTTAGCCAATATTGGGCATCGCCTAACTTTATTCAGAATTCAAATAAGAAGAGGGGTAACAGAGAGGCAGGCCCAAGGGTATCTCAGCGGTATGGAGCCGATGGACACCTTCGTCTTGTGCGACGTATGGTAAGTTTCTTACGGTACCATATGAGTATTTATAGGTTCATTGTCAATATTTCATTAGTTTTGTTTAGTAATGTTGATTAATGTACCATATGTTGACTAATGTTGTTCTATAGGAAGCTCAAAGTGGGTCTTGACCTACTGAGGTCGAAGCTTATATTAGAAGTCACCTTGACTTTGATCCAACACATCCAGACCAACTATGCAGTGACAAGGCGACACAGAGCTTGGTTAGTATAATTGTTGTTCTAACTAAATTGATTTCTTTATTATATACTTATGCATGTATATGTTGTGTAGGCTTCTTATGGCCAAGTGATGGCTGATGCTCACAGACCCGACTATGATTGGAGAAGGGAAGATGTCGATCCGGTCGCTCTGTGCAGTAGTGGAGGTGGCAAGAAACATGGAAGATTCTCCATGTTCAATGGCGTTCTGGTTAGTAGCGCTGTCTTAAGTTCGGCAAGAACCTCGGCTTCTTTGCAAAGTAGTGGATCGGCTGCTCGTGAGACCCAACACGTACAGGAGCAGTTGAGGCAGCAAGCCGCACAGCAAGCTGCACGGGAGGCCCAACTACAGGAGCAGTTGAGGCAACAACAAGAATACTTTGTTTCATGGCAGGCAGAAGAACAAGCAGATATACAAGTAAGTAATTAATGAACTTTCTCCATTTCAAATTATTGCTTATTTCTGTTCAAAATTCATGACAATTGCTATATTTTTACATCATATTATTATAAACTGAAAAATTATGGTGGATCTAAGTCCGTTGTTCTGAATTCTATCTTACTGCTTCACGTTAATGAAGATAGTTCGATTAGCCCAATTATTGCTCATTTCATCAAAATTTAACCTAATACTTGCAAATTACTAGTTTCAACTTATAATTGCTTAAATTGTCTGTAGGCATACATGACACAACAGTTTGGAACGCCATTAAGTCTTCCTCCATTCTGACCGCCACCTATATTTACACAGCAATCTCCTATCACGGTACGTTTTAAGCTTTTTGCATATTACGATGCTGTAATTTAATAACACTAATGTCACATTGTAATGTAGGGTTCGGTGGATCCTCAAGATGCCAATGCTGGAGGTGCTTCTTCTTCGAGGACTCTGCCGACCGTTGGAGACTTTCATGCCTCAGGAGGCGATGCTGGTAGCGGACATCGGTTCAACAATACCCCTCCAAGTTGATGTTATTCACTATCTTCTGATGCATATGTGCGGACATTGTTGTGTGTGTGTGTAAATTTGTTGGTGAATGTGTTGTTGATGCTTGTTGTTGACACTTAACATGTTAAAACTATGTTGAATAATATGTGTGCGACAATATGTTTGTTGATATGTACGTTGAATAACATATTAAGACTATATATGTTGACATGTTATTTGTGTGTCAATTGAGTTGATGATGTATTTGTCAATATTGTGATGCTAGAATATGTGATGATGGATGTCTATTTCTATTAGATATGATGATGCATGCTTCTTGTTTATATTTGCTGTTTGCTGGAAATTAAATGGCCAAAAATCAGAATGTTTGAGCTAAACAACAGCTCCAGTATTTACGTTGGCCAGGCTGGCCGACGTAAATACTATTTACGTCGGCCAGCCTGGCCGAAGTAAATACTTCGAGCATGTTTCGGCCGTATTATGCAGCATTTACGTCGGCCAGGCTGGCCGATGTAAATACTCCACCTGCCACGTGGCCCAGCCTTGCGCAAAGTATTTACGTCGGCCGGCTTGGCCGACGTAAATAGGGCGTCGATATTTACGTCGGCCGGCCTAGGCCGACGTAAATAAGTGCGCCACGGTGGCGCCCCCCTCCGACGGCTAGTATTTCCGTCGGCCACTTGGCCGATGTAAATAAGAGCTATTTACGTCGGCCGCCGACGTAAATAAACTTCTATGTACGTCGGTATTAATACGTCGGCTTATCTACGTCGGCAAGCCGACGTAAATAGCTATATGTCGGTTTTGCTTCTATTTACATCGGCTTCTGGCCGACGTAAATAACTCGAGTTCCTGTAGTGAGGGACGATAACATACAGAACGTCAATTGCCGTGCTCTAAAGATTCTACGCTCTTTCCTTCTCTTTTTCCGAATTATCTGTCAGCATTCTCCCTGTGCCACACAGTACTGACGCTGCTGAGCGTTGCAGTGTAAAGGCACAAGTGCACAACATGTGACCACATCGCGGGGAGGAGAGGTTTTTTGGCAACGGGATTACTTGCTAGCTATTTAGATGCATTTCAATTCGATTCTAAAAAAATAATAATTACAGAATCGATATGTCAGGATACACGTTGATGAATCTCGCACAAAACAAACCAAGTGAATGGCTCCAAGATGTGCTTATGGAATTACTAAAATTCTTAGATTGCGTATTAATAGACTAGATGGAAAGAAGCTAGCCCAAGATATAGATGTATCACATTAGAATTTTAAAAGAAAGAGACATCGGTGATTTGTGGTAGGGGATTGGCATGGAATTGCTCATATGTACTGTTAGGTGCAGCAAATAGAAAAGGTAATTAGAGTGAGGGAGAAAGTATTTTTGTGTGAGATTATTTGGTTTTCTAGAGTGACTAGTGAGTGATCAAGTGTGTATTGTGCAGATCACTCTTGAGTTTTTTTTTATTTGGTGGGATAAATCCGCTTAATTAGTGCTTGTCATTCTTCATGCTCACCGACACATCGAGGAAAGCATCATGCGTTGGTGACCTCTCAAGGAAGCTTGTAAAAAGATCTGAATAGATTTTGTTACTATTGTTGGTGCTTGTCATACCGAAGAACAGGAAACAACTTGTGGATTATAAGCGTTTGGTTCAAATGGGAGCCGATCCTTTTAGGGACTTAGTCTCAACGTGGATTGGGGGAGACCGAAGTCTCTGAACACCATGGTAAAAAGAAATTGTCATTTGTGGTTCGCTCCCTGTACTCATCTACTCCATGTCATATCAGATGTCTTGATTGTGCTATTTACATCTCTTGCCATGTAGACTTAATAGAATTGTGCTAAATTGTGTATTCTAGCTTGTCCTTTAGACTTGTTCTCATCTTATGATTATTATTAACTTGATAAATCACTTATGTTCATATGTTATGCCTTTAGCTTTCACACCTATATAGGATCCGGACAAGTGTAAATTAAACTGGATTAAAAATACAAATTTGTGAGAAGTCCAATTCACCCTATCTCTTGGGCATCCAATTTCTTTCAATAGCATTTGAAAAGTTTAACATTTTTGTTTTCTCAGTTTACTTTTCATTCTAATCGTGAAGCCACCTCATAATAAATGGAACGAGTAGTATAGTTTGAAAAGTAGATTTAGGAATCTCTTGAAATCCAAATTATTATGCATTGAGGTTAGTCAACTTATTCCTTCGGCTCCTCCACCCTACATTCCAGACATAGTCGACATTCGCGATTAGTATGCGCGCGTGCATAGTCGTGCATCGTGATTAATATATGTGTCTTATTGCATGGGGCGCCCGGGGACCTCACCTCCTCCGCCACGATCTGCTCGTAGAAGCAGTGTGCCATGGCGAGACTTCCTCTCAGTCTGTGCGTTAAGGCTGGAGAGCTAGTGCGTGCGTTAAGGCTTGAGAGCTAGTGCTTGTGATCACAATACTGAGACACGGGCTGCGGCGGCGTGGAGGAGGCAGGGACAGGCGGCGGCGCCATCCTAGATCATGGCGGTGGCGTGGGAAGAGGAGGAGGAGGCGGCGGCGCATTGGAGACCTGGCGCTCGGGAGGCTGGGAGGATGAAGCAATCCTCCCTGTAAAGCATCGAAGCGATCCGACTGACCGGGACAGCGGGATGCTATTTTGGCCAACCAAATGAAAAACCGGGCCGTGCTGGACGGGACAGTTCTGATCGTTGGTACCAAACACACCATAAGTCACTCACATGCATGAGTTTGATTTTATGGAATATTTTTTGAAGAGAGATGTTATGATTCTTAAAATATATTTTTCTATTTGAAGACATATACAACCAAACAAAAGACTTGATGAATGCGACTAGAAAAACCTAAAAGAAGGGGGAAAAACGAAATTGAATTGATCGATATGAGTAGATGAAGATAGGAGTTAATTAGCTAGGTTGGTGTTCAAGAAATTTTATGATAATACTTTAGAATGTTAAGAGCGGTAGACCACAAAACTTCATCTAAGCCACTAGTAGATCCAGCCAGCATATAAGTATATAGCCATTTCCCAGTTAAAACTTAAGACTAGTTGCTTACAATGGCATAAGAATCCATCATGGAGTAGTTTGAAAAGTAGATTTAGAAATCTCTTGAAATCCAAATTATTATGCATTCAGGTTAGTCAACTTATTCCTTCAGCTCCTCCACCCTACATTCCGGACATAGTCGACATTCGTGATTAGTATGCGCGCGTGCATAGTCGTGCATCGTGATTAATATATGTGTCTTATTGCATGGGGCGCCCGGGGACCTCACCTCCTCCGCCACGATCTGCTCGTAGAAGCAGTGTGCCATGGCGAGACTTCCTCTCAGTCTGTGCGTTAAGGCTTGAGAGCTAGTGCTTGTGACCGCATTATTGAGACACGGGCTGCGGCGGCATGGAGGAGGCAGGGACAGGTGGCGGCGCCATCGTAGATCATGGCGGTGGCGGCGGTGTGTGGGAACAGGAGGAGCAGGCGGTGGCGCATTGGAGACGTGGCGCTCGGGAGCCTGGGAGGATGAAGCCGGCTCATTTTTTTGATCGGACAAGCCATCCTCCCTGTAAAGCATCGAAGCCATCCGACTGACTGGGACAGCGGGATGCTATTTTGGCCAACCAAATGAAAAACCGGGCCGTGCTGGACGGGACAGTTCTGATCGTTGGTACCAAACACACCATAAGTCACTCACATGCATGAGTTTGATTTTATGGAATATTTTTTGAAGAGAGATGTTATGATTCTTAAAATATATTTTTCTATTTGAAGACATATACAACCAAACAAAAGACTTGATGAATGCGACTAGAAAAACCTAAAAGAAGGGGGAAAAACGAAATTGAATTTTTCGATATGAGTAGATGAAGATAGGAGTTAAATAGCTAGGTTGGTGTTCAAGAAATTTTATGATAATACTTTAGAATGTTAAGAGCGGTAGACCACAAAACTTCATCTAAGCCACTAGTAGATCCAGCCAGCATATAAGTATATAACCATTTCCCAATTAAAACTTAGGACTAGTTGCTTACAATGGCAAAAGAATCCATCATAGAGTAATAATTGTGTAAATTAACGATTGCCATCTCACCTCCATGGCTTTAGCTAAGCGAGTGGGCCGCTTTAGCTTTGCATGCTGACCTGCATGTATATCCAAGAAGTAGAGATCCACTACTGAAAATTCCTAAATTCATGAGGGCCAAAAAATAAACACGAGTGCTGAAAAGAACGCTCGTAACAAAACACACAGTCACGAGGGCAAAAAGGAGGCCCTCGCAGCAAACTGCCAGCGCTAGCTATTCACGAGGGCCAACAGTGAGCCCTCGCGAGTAAGGACCAATAATTGTTCACCCACACGCCCTATGTGCACGTGGTCCTTATTCATGAGGGTCAACAAGAGCCCTCGCTAATAAGGCAGTCCTTATTCACGAGGGCCAACAGTGAGCACTCGCTAGTAAGGCACCAATAATTGATTGTCCCCATTCTTTGTGGGCACATGGCCTCCTATTCGCGAGGGCCCGCATGGTTAGCCCTCGCGAATACCTCCCATTATATAAACCCACGCACGCACAATAAACTTGTGTCGTTCTTCCGTGTTCGCTACACACTCTCCGCATATTCAAGGCACGGGAGGTAACTTCTTCATCCCATGTTCCATTATTATCATTGAATCGCGTGCTCATGTTGTTAGGGCACATATTCAAGGCAGCGTACAAGGACACCCACAGCCCTGAGAGCGACCCGTATAGGGTGAAGGAGCTGGACCCTGGAGTCATCTACATTCGCACGGGGCAAAAGTCCCACGGTCGCTAAGGGATGGGCTCGGACCACATCAGGTGATCGGCTTGGCTATTTATTTCTTCCATGCCTTTGGCTGCTAGTAACCAAAACATTCTGTTGTAGGTCCGATGTGTTCATGCACTATACAAGGTCCCACCGCGCCGCCAGTGATAGGACATATGAGCTGGAGCTGCAGAGGGAGAGGGAAAGGGTGGAGGAGATAGGTGCGGCACAGGAAAGAGCTCCATGACTTGACAATACGTATGAAAATTACCCAAAAAGGAGCTCAGGCGTGGTGGTAAAAGGAATAAATGTAAAGGTGGTTAGAGTTCACAAGCCGTCATTCAAGGCACAACTTCGAGCAGATATTCCGTAAACACATTTCACACCCTCGTTTATTTGCATTAAACCTACATTGCTTGCGAATATGCAGGTGGGTCGAGCAGGTTGGCAACTCAAGGTGGCGTTGGCTATGCATCTTACGAGGGACCACAACCCTTTGTCCAGCCTCAAGATGCGGTAAGTATCATCAATTCACCATTACCTTATCTAACCGTTATTTGAATCAAAAACTCAAATTCTAAGTGCTTGCATGGCTTCGATCCTTCAAGTCAGGCTCAGGAAGTCGATCAGGATGCAGGGCGCAAGTGGGTGGATGCAGGGGCCGGTGGGTTTCTAGACCTACTACAAACCAACCCTTTGCTATTCTTTGCACCGGACATCGCTTCTTCGAGCACCCTTCCTTCAACCATCCCTTCGACGGAACTCCTTCAATCTTCCCTCTAGCCGACAGTGCCCCTTCGATCTTCCCTCCTCCGAACAGCAACCAGTGATGAATGGATGGATGCCATGTATGGAGAACTTTTGTATGGCGTATGTGTATGACGAACTTGTGTGTATGTCGAACTTATGTGTGTATGTCCTATGTGATTGTGATATGTATGTGTGGCTGTCCAATTGTGAATGTGGATGTGGACTTGTGAATGCTACTGTTATGATTCGCATATATATGTGTTTTTTCTGCTGTGAATTTTGTTTAAAATTTAAATTTTAAAAGATTTTTTCTGCAAATTAATATTTCTCGAGGACCAGAAAGGCCCTCGAAATATAACCGGGAGGTTGGCCCTTGCGAATAACCTGCGCGCTGATCACTCACGAGGGCCACGTGGCCCTTGCGAGGATGGGTGGACCGGTAGCCACGTGTCCGCGTGAACATGGGCCCCGCAAATGTGACGCGAGGGCGAAGGGGCCCTCCCGATAAAGTCACCCAGGCCTTAAATTCACGAGGGCTGACTGGAACCCTCGTGAATAGTTATTCACGACGGCCAAGCCCTCGTGTGATCTAGTAATTTGCGGGGGAATTGACGCAAGCATCGTTACACGAGGGCCAGCCTTCGTGATTAGTTATTCGCGAGGGTCCCGGTTTTGTTTGCAAGGAATTTTGGTCATCGCAATTAAGGTAGATCCTACCAGTGATCGTTTGCCGTTGCAAGCTGACAAGCATTATTTCGTAGGTTCAGCTAAAAGGCATTCAGCTATATTCTGTATTCCCCAATGATTATCAAGCAGAAGTCCTAATTAGACCTCTCTCGTCTTGGAAGTCCGCCTTCGAGATAAGACACCAGTCAGGTAAGAATATACTTATCTCTTGGTAAGTGGGAATATATACTTGCGTCGCCCTTCGCATTTTATTATTTCACTTTGTTTTTGAGAATCCATTTTATTATTTCACTTGGGATGGAGAATAGACGATGCTTCACCAATAGATGGCTGACGCCTGACGGCTCGTTGTGTATATAGGAGAAAAGAGGTACCAAAGTTTGTCCATGATGAAAACATCCTTTAAAGTCTGAGGGTTCCCATGGCAGATTATTTTTTAATTTCGTACTTATTTGTTTGGTAATGTGTGTTTTATTTACTGCTAAGTTGACTTTGAGAGTTTCTCAAAACGGCTTAGAGAGTCCAGCACAATATGTTATGACTCTTTTTTAGCTTTATGGCACTTTTTCGAAGAAAAAAGATAAAATACCAAAATATTTATGTTTTCAAAACCGAATATATGTGATTTAAGGAGTCCGGTGCACTTTGTTTAACTTTTTTTTTAAACTTTGTAACATATATTTGACAAGAAAAATAGAAAAGTACCAAAACTTTTTGAAACAGAAGACAAGCAAATAAGTTAAATGATATCGGTAAATAACTAAAAAACAACAAAGCCAGATTATTCTTTTCGGCTTAATTCAATCGGATGTTACAATCTCAAAAGTTGTAAACCCTTGATAGGAGCATGGAGAGTCTAAAAAAAATAAAAAGTAGTTTGAGGGATTTTGAAAAGTACAACTAAAAGTTTTACTGTGAATAACATAAACCCCGGGTACCCACACGGAGAGACTAAAACACCATCCGATAGGGGATGGACCAAGTCGGATGGATGAGGATGGTACCACTCGGACTCTAGAAGGCTTGCCCAGTAAGGAAAGACATAAAGATAGAAGTCTATCCCTAATAGAGAAGATACAATCGTAATCCCGGATAACTACATATTTGGTTAAATAATAGTGATAGGAATCCTACCCCGTAACCGATCAGGACTCCACTTTATAACCCACCCCCTCCACTATATAAGGGGGTAGTGGGCCATAGTTCAGAAACCAATCCAATACCCTCGCCTCATAATGCTACCTGAGGCCGATAACACAACATATGAGAGAGATCTCGATCATCTTGTACACAAATACGCCATATGAACGCAGAGCATAGAATTATGGTATATTACCTCTACTGATGAGAATCTGAATCTGTCTTGTGCTACCATCGAGTTTGGATCCAACGCATAAACCCATTTAAATTCATTGCCGACGATAACCCCCGATTAAGCACCTGTCGACACTTACAATGAGTACTAAGTACTGTTACGATATTTGGGTTGTAAGCATGAAAATTTTTCAATTGAAAGCTTTAATTTTAACTAAAGCAAAAGGAACAGAGGCTAACAATGAGGAATGATTATAATATACATAAACCATCTCTGCTTTGGATTGTGTACCCCAGAAGAAGTAGGCCCCATGCGCAGGTTTTTGGGGGGCCCACCAACAGGTAATAAAGAAACCATGGCACGTGCGACGTGAAATGCTGTGCGTAGTTATGGGCACTACGCCTTTATCCGAGCAAGCTCCATGCCCAGATGCCCTTAATTCAGCAGGCCTCTTGCTCGAGCACCTTCATCCGAACAAACCCTATGCTCGAACAACCTTGCTCGACAAAAGCCTTTGCTCCGGTAAGTATCCAGAACGTAACTCTAGCTTGGAAGCCCTCCCACTTGCAAGAATTAGCTACTCCCTCCGGTTTGTAAATTTTAGTCATTGTAGCCATCTAGTCTCCTTTAGACTGAAATGTCGTCGCTAAGTCGTTTTTGACACAGATGACATTATAAAAAGCATAAATGTGCACACATGTCATTATTTGGGCTGGGAGAGAATTTTGGACGAAATACACATGAATATACGGTCTTAAATACGGTTTGACATGTGGACCCCACATGTCAGCGTCTTCTCATCTTCTTCCTCCCCATTCTTTCTCTCTCTTCACTTTCTCTCCCAGTATGCCTCATGCCTCTCTCTCCTCCCTACCTCCAGCGGCTGGCCACGCTGATGCCACCCCATGTCGGTGCCGCATCCCCACGCTGACTTGTCGTCGTCACTGCACACCATGGCCATCGCCGCTCCATGCCTATGGACGTGCCACTGCCATGGAGATCGAGGAGAGAGGGAGAGAGATAGGCCTAGCCGTTATGGGGTAGCACCGGCGACGGCGGCGGCGGCGGCGAGGGGCGGCGCCGCCGCCGTCGGGCGGCCTCGGCATGGCCAGATGCAGGAGGGAGGGGCGGAGAGAGAGAGAGAGAGAGAGAGAGAGAGGCAAGAGGCAGATTGGGAGAGAAAAGGGAAGAGAGAGAGAGTGTGGAGAGGCTAACATGTGGAGTCCACATGTCAGACCGTATATCCACGTGTATTTCATCTCAAAATTCTCTCGCAGCCCAAATAATGGCATATGTGCACATTTCTGTTGTTTATAATGCCGTCTGTGTAAAAAATGATTTAGCGATGACATTCCATTACAAAGGAGACTCTAGAGTGGCATATATGCTTTTTACCCCGCATTTAATCAGTGGTACATTTCCAAAGCAGGCATTAATTAATAAGCTTTGCATGCAACAGATGTGATTGGCCAGAACAGATCCCATGAGCAAGAATACTAGTATCTAGGAAGGAGCTCCTTAGGAACTGTTGACACCCAAATTTGGCATAAAATCGGATATTCAGAAAAAGACAAATATGTTGGAATTATTGGGCTGACTCGGAAATGGGCTTCATTGGCAAAGGAGAAAATATATTGAAGAAACCGATAGAGATAAAACTTCGGAAGAAATACGGTCTGATCGGAAGCGCCACGCTTTAATAGAGGTCGTATCGGTATCGGCTTTGTAGTAGTATAAATAGGACCTTAGACCTCGAGAATAATCATCGAATACTCAATACACAAAGCCCTTTTTTCGAATCCGATCGACATCGTCGAAAGGCTTCATCGCAGGTAGAGCTATCTCGATGGGATAATTGATTCTCTCCTTGTACCCGTATGCATGGCTGTATCACGTTGATCTCATGTATACAAAGCATGTTAAACTGTCTCGGTTTACCGATCTTTCAATATGTTCTTGCATATTGCATGATGCGCCAAAGGTCGGCCCGATCTTCCGGAGAGAACGATACGTCGATTTGCGAGGTGATGATGCTGTGTTATTCGGCTACCAACCAGCAAGGTGAGGAACCGGCAATCGCAATACCACCAACTCGAGTGTTATCAACCGTGACCAACACGATCGATCTTAATCCCTGCGAGCAATCGAGAAACTTGCAAGAATCAAGTAGATAGCAAATGATACAAATCAGTATCTCAAACGAAAGGTGAGGTTCTGTTTCCCGAATCGGGCGGTCTAGTCGACACGCGCAATCACGGGGAGGGACACACAAGGGGTCTACCAAACACAACAAAACCTAAACCACAACATATGACGGCGGCGGCCATATATAGAGTGGCGACCAGCAAAGGGGCGCCGTCCACCACCCTAGGGTCGGCCACCACCAGAACTCTAAGATACATGGGCCATAGGCCCAAAGATAAGGTGACGCAGCACCCCGAAATTGTGGCTCGTGAGCTTCTTCGATGTTTTCCCGACGCTGCTGGACGAATTTTGATGTTGGGCTGGATCCATTGGAAAGCTGATCTCCATAGCTTTCCAACGAGTGGTCACACGCCAAAATCGGAGTTCGGGAGCCCAAGTTACGCCCGTTTGGAGTCGACGGCCTGCTGGATGGCCGAGACGGGTTCTCTAGCATCTTTGGCTTCCATATGGGCCTTCCTTGGTGCGTGGTCCTTCCTCGTGGAGCATGCTTGATACGCTGGTCCTTCTTCTTGGGCTTGAAAGGCCGAGCTCCTGGATTTAAGCCCCTAGGCGATGACGGTGCGGTCGGAGAGGAAGTAGACGAAGTAGAGGCAACGGTCATATCCTTCATGTTGATGTCCTCATCATTGCACTGCCTCGATTTGATCGATCTGTAATATGTATTTATCTTGCAATGCCGATTGTTGAATCTCCTACGTGTTTTTTCTTGAATTCGATGTATGCGACTGTCTCGTTTAATCCATCTTGCGTATGTTTTGTTAAGGATCTGACATGTATCGGTTTATTGGTTTATATCTAGGTTTAGATCTGAATACTGTCTTGGCTTGACCAATCTATTCAATTGTCCCTTGGTTTAATCTATTAAATTGATATAAAGACTTGCTACTAATAATAAACATAAAATACCAAAAAAAATAGGATTAAACGTTTATTTATGCTTAATTGCTCTATCAGGCATTAAGCCGATAGATCTAGTAATCGGATTGTTAAAGCCGATTACAAATTAACCTGATCTGGCTATGCAAAAGCCGATTAGGGCTAAGTCGCTGACAATTTATTCCTTGTCAATTTACAGGTCAAATTGACTGGCGCGCTTGGTCTCTTGTTGCGACGCAATCCTAGAGTTGACGCTTCGGCACGTGTTCGCGAGAAGTCCACTTTTTGTGTCAACACACTTTTTGGCACGCCTGGTGGGACCCAAAGGATCAAGATCGACAACATGACGCGTATCGACACCGAAGCGGCGTTGGAGGCGCTCAAGCTCGCTGCCGAGGCAGTGACGTTTGACGAATTGAGCCCAGATCAGAAAAAGAAAATCGAAGATAGGCTCGCAGAGATCCATGAGGAGAACAAGAAGAGAATACTAACTGGCTATCGGATAACCCGTGGTGGTCAGATTACAAAGACTTCCATTGGAGATCCGTTGCTCACTGGCGATTTTTCCGAAGTTATAAGGGATCAGATCAATAGCTCTGTTTACCGATCGATGCTGGACCAGTCATCGGTTTTAGGGCGAATCGTCCAGGAGGGAACTAGCGTGGCGCATCACAACATTATGACCGGACAAGCTCATCAGATGAATCGGAATAATCAGGGAGGCCAATATCCAGCTTACGCTCAGCCAGGGGCATCAAATGCTGGAACCTCCCAATTAAGTCCTCCACTGACTATTAATCCAACCCCGATTCAGATGGTATCGAATAATCAGGCTATGGTCCCGGTCCCAGATCCGATCTATTAGCCGATTAATCATGGGATGAACGAGAATCTGGAAGAAATGACGAAAAGCCTGGTTTACAACATGACGAAGCAGTGCGGATTATACTATGCCATATCCATCGGCTTTCAATGAGATGGAATACCCGCATAAATATCAGGTTCCTGACTTTGCGAACGCCAAGTTCAGTGGGAGTGACAACACCTCAACGCGCGAGCATATTGCTAGATTTCTCGCTCTGTGCGGAGAAGCCGCTTCAGAGGACACTCTCAAATGCCGATTATTCCCACTTTCCTTATCGGGATCGGCTTTTAACTGTTCACGTCGCTTCCTCCGAACAGTATCACCTCCTGGCCAGATCTGGAGAAGAAGTTCCATGAATATTTCTATTCTGGAGAGAACGAAGCAAGAATTACCGATATAATGATGATCAAGCAGAAGTTTGGTGAATTGGTAAATGATTATCTGCGTCGGTTCAGGGAGGTGAGAAACCGATGCTATAGCCTTTCTCTGCCTGACAATGAATTGGCGGAATTGGCTTTCAAGGGTCTGTTGCCTGTCAATCAGAAGAAGGTGGGCAACCAGGACTTTGCCGATATATCGCACCTGGCCCATAAAATCACGCTCTATGAAAGCCGGTTCTCTGATAATTCTTACCCAGGCCAAAGAGAGTATCGGAATAATAACAATAACAAGGGCAAAGAAAAAGCCATCAATATGGTTGATGCTGACGAAGACGAAGAATCTGATGACACCGATACTGAAGATATGGGTGCCTACGTTGCTGAATGGGTAAATAATAAGAAAGAATTTGAGCTTGGATGGATAAAGCCGAAAGGTGCTGAGAAAAGCAAGTATTCTTTCGATACATCCAAATGTGATCGAATTTTCGATCATTGGTTGCAAGAAAAGCAGATTCGGCTTAAACAGGGGCATGTAATTCCTCCGCTTGAAGAGCTGAAGAAGTGGAAGTATTGCAAGTGGCATAAGTCTTACTCGCATAGTACCAATGAGTGCAATATGTTTAAACAAGTGGTGCAGAAGGCAAATGAGAGCGGGCAACTTCGCTATCAAGGCAAAAGCTCGCAGATCGACACAGAACCATTCCATGTCGGTTTTGTTGGGATGGTTGATGCCCAGAGAAAAGCCGATGAGCCTGAAAGCTCCAATCGGTATAAAGTACTCGTCGGCTCTAAGAGGATCGTAGTGGAAGAGAAGCCAGATCTACAATACCGATCGTCAGGCCGGCGAGGTGGTGAATGAACTGGTGAGTGGCGCGAGGTGATTCGCGGGCATAATCGTAATCCGATTGCTAAGCCAAGGCCAAAGCCAACCTTCGATCAGCTATTGGAAAAATACGATCGAATGGCCAAAGAGACGCATCGCAAGTACGTTAAATCGGATACCCCAGAAACTGATCAAAGGGATTCAGTTGATCAGGATTGGGAAATGGAGCACTGGGAGTGCTCGTTTTTTCAATACTGCTGGGAAGAAAGGATGTCATTGCCCACTCTAGAGAACTGCCCAATGAATCATGCCTTCATTCCACCGAAGAGAACATCGGTAAAGGATCGGCTGGTGTTTCCAAGTGAGAAAGCCGATGAAGTCCAGGTAAACAAAAATACCAATGTGCATCGGCCTCCTAAGGTACCGTTGCCGCAATGGTGCCCAAGTGGGATCACGAAGTCTCAGAAGCGGCGTTTGCAGCGAATGAGGAACGCTGAGGCCAAAGAGGCAGAAGCTGAGAAGTTCAGGGATGTGCTGCTTGAACAAGTAAAGCCGATGAAACCGGCTAAGGGCAAGCAAGAATGGAGGCCCAAGTTGAGATTGGCTATTGTTATTGAGAAGGATGCCGATGAAGTATCAATTGCCACTAACATGGTCTGCGTGCTGCCTCGGGAATTCATGTGTGATTATGAAGAGGCTGCTGCAGAGCTAGTGGTTGGAGCTGAAGACGCTATATTTAAGAAGCTAGAGAATTCCTGATTGCATTTGAAGCCGTTGTTTATCATGGGATATATGAATGGAAAGCCGATTTCTAGAATGATGGTGGACAGTGGAGCTATTGTAAATCTGATGCCGTATTCTGTGTGCCGCAAAATCAGAAAATCTACGGAGGATTTGGTCAAGACTAATATGGTCTTGTGCGATTTTAATGGAAATCCGACCGAAGCGAAAGGGGTTCTGGTCGTAGAGCTAACTGTAGGAAGCAAGATAATCCCAACGGCCTTCTTTGTGATTGAAGGGAAAGGAAGTTATAATGTGCTATTGGGAAGGGACTGGATACACGCCAATTGCTGCATTCCGATTGTGCCGAAATACATGATAACCTGGAGGCATTATCAGGAAAACCCTTGGAGGATTGTGATTTTCTCAGCGTCAGCAAATTAGGCTTTAAGCCAACAACACTGGACGCACAATCGGTAACTCAAGGACACGAGGGTTTTTTATGGGAACCGCGGCTCTAGAGGGAATAGAGTATAAGATGGGCCAAGGATTCATATCAGCCGATGAACTTGAAAAGGTCGATATTGGAACCGATGTTAAAGAAAGGCCCACTTACATCAGTAAACAGTTGCCGCGGGTGTACAAGGATCGGCTTATACAGATACTCAAGGATCCGGTTGACTGTTTCGCGTGGGAATATCATGAGATGCCTGGTCTGGACAGATCCATAGTTGAGCATAAAATTAAAATGAAGCCTGGGTTTCGGCCAGTAAAACAATCACCGAGGAGGATCAGTTGGAAAATATACGATCAGGTAAAGGCTGAAATTCAAAGGTTATTAGACGCAAAGTTTATTCAGCCGTGCAAATATGCCGATTGGATCTCTAATATCGTACCAGTCGGTTAAAAGGATTCTGATAAGATTCGGGTGTGTATCGATTTTCGAGATTTGAATAATGCCACATACAAAGACGAATATTCGATGCCGATTGCCGATCGATTGATCGACGCTGCCTCAGGCAATCGAATTATCAGTTTCCTAGGTGGCAATGCTGGATATAATCAGATCTTCATGGCCGAAGAAGACGTGCATAAGACTGCATTTAGATGTCCTGGCGCTATCAGTTTATTCGAATGGGTTGTGATGACTTTTGGGCTGATTAGTGCTGGAGCTACCTATCAGAGAGAGATGAACTTGATCTACCATGACTTAATCAGTATATTGGTTGAGATATATATTGATGATGTGATGATCAAATCTCAAGAGGAAGAACAACACTTAGCTGATATTGTGACCGTATTGGATCGGTTTCGGAAGTATGGTATGAGGATGAATCCAAAGAAGTGTGCTTTTGGGGTATCGGCTGGTAAGGTTTTAGGGTTTATGGTACATCAGAGAGGAATCGAAGTTCATCCAGATAGAGTAAAGGCGATCCTGAATACTAAACCTCCAGATTCAAAGGTTCGTCTACAAGAGCTTATCGGTAAAATCAATTACTTGAGGAGATTTATTTCGAATCTATCAGAAAGGATTATCCCGTTTTCCCCATTGCTTAAATTGAAGAATTCCGATAAGTTTGTTTGGGGCCAGAGCAGCAGAAAGCGTTTGATAATGTTAAAGAGTATCTGGTTAATCCACCTGTTCTGGTTGCTCCAAAAGAAAGTTTGCCGTTTAAATTGTATCTATCGGTATCGGATAAAACGATAGGAGCAGTTCTGGTCCAAGAAATCGATGGGAAAGAGCATGCGATCTTTTATCTTAGCAGGAAGCTATTGGACCCAGAAACTCGATACACGGTAGTGGAAAGGTATTGCCTTTGTTTATACTTTGCATGTACTAAATTGAGGCATTATTTGCTGGGTGCTGAGTGCAAGGTGGTATGTCAAACCGATGTGGTCAAGCACATGCTTAATGCTCCGTTTATCAAAGGACGTCTTGGGAAGTGGGAGTATACTCTCATCGAGTTTGATTTGACGTATGAATCTCCGAAAGCTGTCAAGGGGCAGGTATTAGCCGATTTCATCACTCACCATCAAGACATTAATCTTTTGATTCTGTTACCTTGGGTAATGTTCTTTGATGGATCGGTTTGTGAGAAGGGATACAGAATCGGTATTTTTATAGTTTCTCCTGGTAGTGTTCCAAACCGATTCAGTGTTACAGTGGATTTTGGGTCGACCAACAATCAAGTAGAATACGAGACTTTGATTCAAGAATTGGAGTGGTTAATTCAAGCTGGCGCTATTGCCGTGGAGGTGTTTGGAGATTCACAATTGGTAGTTTTTCAAATGATCGGTAAATATGAATGTCATAGTGACCTGCTTCGGAAATATCTGGAAAGGGCTTATGATTTGGCTAATATTTCAATATATTTACAATTCATCATATTCCAAGGGAACAGAATTGTGAAGCCAATGATTTAGCTCAGGAAGCATCAGGTTATAAATTACCGATCATGGAGTTGGATATTATTCCGATTGCAAATCCTGTTCCGATAGGGTGGCAAGCAGAAATTATCGGCTATCTTAAAGATCCTCAGGGGAAAACCGATAGGAAGCTTAAAAGAAGAGCCCAAAGGTACGTTCTGATCAGTGACAAGTTATACTATCGTAGTTTTGATGGGTTATTGCTTAAATGCCTAAACGAAGAAGAGGCTAAAGTTGCAATCGGAGAAATTCATGAAGGGCTGTGTGGAACTCATCAATCAGCATACAAGATGAGATGGATGTTGAAGCGTGTGGGATACTTCTGGCCAACAATGGTGGAACATTGTTTCAAATATTACAAGGGTTGCAAAGACTGTCAGAAATTTGAGAATATCCAACATGCGCCTGCATCTATTGTACATCCGATCGTGAAGCCGTGGCCTTTTAGAGGATGGGGAATTGATATGATTGGAGAAATATTTCCTTCCTCATCCAAGGGGCATCGGTATATTTTGGTAGCAACGGATTATTTTACCAAGTGGGTTGAAGCCGTACCTTTGAAGAAAGTTACTGCTACTGAAGCGATCGATTTCATCAAAGTGCACATAATTTACCAATTTGGTATTCCTCAAACGATCACTACAGATCAAGGATCGGTATTTATGTCAGAGGCGTTTCAGGATTATGCTCAAAGCTTGGGAATCATAACAATTAATTCCTCGCTGTATTATGCTCAAGCCAACGGCCAAGCAGAGTCTTCAAATAAAAGTGCTATAAAGCTGATCAAGCGGAAAATCGATGAAAGGCCGCGGGGATGGCATAATACTTTGGCAGATATGCTATGGGCGTATCGGATTGCTAAGCATGGTGCTACTAGGTGTCACCATTTGAGCTGGTTTATGGTCAAGAGGCTGTTTTGCCAGTTAAAGCGATCATCGGATCTACGAGGGTTGAGGAACAAAATAACGTAAAAGCCGATGACTACAAGAAATTGATGGTGGATAAGCTGGATGACATGGTGGCAGCTCGGTTGAAGGCTCTAGAGCATATTGAGCGGGATAAGCAAAGAGTTGCCCGGCATTATAACAAGAAAGTTGTACCAAAAGCATTTGAAGTGGGAGAGCTCGTATGGAAGACGTTTTTACCGATTGGTTCTAGAGATCCTAAGTACGGAAAGTGGTCTCCAAATTGGGAAGGACCATTCAAGATCAATCGGATCTGGAAATGCGTATATCTTGCAGACACTTGATGGGGAAGTTTTCAGTAAAGCAATTAACGCCAAGTATTTGACGAAATATTATCCTAGCGTTTGGGTTGGAGCTTGAACTAATATTTTCTAAAAGCCAATTCTGTGAATCGCCTATAGTTCAGAAAACTGTTTAACACTTAGCAAATTGGTGACATAGTTTTACTCGACGCGTTGTTGTTGAGCAAAAGCCGATTCTAATTGAATCGTCTATAGTCTATCCAATTGGTAATGTAAGTTTACTCGACGCATGGCTGTTAGGTAAAAGCCGATTCTAAGGAATCGCCTACGGATTTTAAGACATTAATAAAAAGTGATTGCAGGGAAATAAAGTTATTACAAAGACTCAAAGGCCTTAATCGTTTTCGCCCCAAGGGGCATGTTGGAGCATTGTTTTCCAATCGGTAAATATACCGATCAATACATATGCAAATTTAAAATTATTTGGCTCGCAGGTCAATCATTCGCAAAATTCGAAAATTGCGGCGGCGGCACTTGTGATGGTGTCCCGGACCTGGTTCACGGTATCGGTGTCTTCTTCGACCGATCCAGGTATGATCGGGATTTTCTTCCTAGCTTCCAGAACTGCCAGACCGCAGGCCTTCAGTATACTATATTGCTCCTTCGCTGCTGATTTGGTTTCCTCGAAGCTTGAGCAAGCATCGGCTTCGGCTTTCCACGCTTTCTCCAGTTCCAGTTCCAGTTCCAGGGACTTGACCCTTGAAACAGCTTTGGAGCCAGCGAGTTTTGCCGATTCCGCCTCATGCTTCAGCTGGTGGAGTTTGTCATTTTGGGCGTTGGAGTCATGAATCAGCCCTTTCAGTTCCGCCTCTGCATCCTTGAGCACTTCTCGTTGGTGCAGCATAAAAATCGGTTTTCTTTTCCCTTAGGGGCAGCACCTTTTCGATGGCCGAGACCACTTGCTCCGGGAGAACTTCCTTTACTGAATCGGCAATCTCCCTTAATGCGGAAGGGTTGGCTAGCAAAGCCGATTCGTTGCCAAACAATTCCCACATCTGCTTGAGTTTGGCCAGGCTGTCAGGGGAAAGCCGATTTTTCTTTGGCGCTACAGCGGGTGGTTCGGTAGTGACGGCTGCGGGTGGTGATGTCCGGATCGGGGATGAGAGGAAGTCCAGCTCATCGTCGGGCCAATCCATGCTGGAAGGGTCGAAGTTGAGCTCGTCGGTTTTTCCCCCGTCATAAGTGATAACCTGCGTAGAAGCCACAGTTACTCAGACCGGGCTATGAGGTTGGAACATGTACTAAAGAGAAGAAAATTTGAAGTTACAACAAATTGGCATTTGAAAGATTTCATAAGATAAGTAAGAATGCCGATTACGTCTTGGGGGTTGAAGGCCGGTGGTGTCTGAGAAGCCGGTGGAGGAGCAGGTGTGCCATCCTTTTTCTTTTGGATGGGTGATGTGTCCTGAAAGAAAATGCCGATAAGGTGTACGCACCTTTTGGGGACGTGGCTTCTTGGCAGCTACCTTCCTCCGTTGGCCACCTTCGCCCTCGGGTTTCCCTGTTAATTGGATGATTAAGTAATCGGATTGTCAGAAACATAAGATATAAGCCGATTATACCTCTCTTTTTAGGTTGCTGAGAGAAGCTCTGCGTGAAAGCCGATGCAGACTTCGCTGTTGAGTGTAGCTGACCAGCCGCTTCTCCAATAAGCTTGGCCTTGGGACGCTTATCTCCGCTTTGGAAAAGGAAAATAATTTGAGGTTAGTAATCAGCAAAAAGATGATGTGAGTTAGCAAACACGCAAGTTAGTAACCTCGCTATCGGAAGATGATGTATAGTGCTGAGATTGTGTTCTTTCGTCATCCGAATCCGATGAGGAGGGCCCTGATTCAGATGAATTTTCCTCCTTATCGTCATCGTCCTCATCATCGGAATCATTAGAATTGGAACAACCAGAGCTGCTCGTTTTCGATTCCGATGAGAGCTCTGTCATGCCAACAATGTTTGGCCAGTTGGGTTTGTAAGTTTTCTTCTGGCCAGTGAGCCTTTCGATTAAGGTTGAGGCTCCACCTTCTGTGGCATAGATATTTTTCGCAATGCCTTCCCACCAGATGTCAAACTTCGGCGAAGTGTCAGACCACATGATGAATTCCAATGGCATTTCAAAATCGATGTGCGCAGCTGATAAGATTCCATAAGCCGATTGAGAGCTCAAATCTTCTCTGGCATTCAACTAGCGATAAATGAAGAGATCGGGAATGTCCTGCCCGAGGTTGAACTGCCGAGCGACCACTGCTGGGTGATAGAATTCATACGAGGGTTTTCTTTTGTGAGTCCTTGTACTCAGATAGGCGAAGAATATACCAGGAGAAATGAATTCTTTGTATACCGATAAAGCCTCGCCTTTTAAAGTACTAGCTAATCGGAAAAAGGAGGGAATGATATCTGTCCAAATCAGTGTATGGGTTGAACTGTTCCAGATCATACTCCGATTCAGACATGGCGAAGAATGTAGCTAGAGAGTTGGCAAGGTCATCTTGATTTAGGCGTCTTCGGTTGCAATTTACCGATATCATTTCTCCGTAGGATCTGCATGGACGATCTTTGCTATCGGTTTTCTGCTCGTTCGAAAAATTCAGTCCAAAGTCTAGTTCTCCCAGGGAGTTATATATGTGGAGTTTCAGGAACATGCACATGAACCAGAAAGGTCCGCCAAGATTACCAACTGAGTAATCGGCTTTCGATGAGCAGAGACCTTCCCTGATCTCATGCATCATCCGGTAGGTGGCTCCTAACAGGTATTTTCCGATTGCAAGTTTTTGGCCCGCTGCCAATGCTTCGGCCACTCCTTGGTAAACCTTGCTGGGACTAAGAGATTGCCCACAGAAAAAAAAACCGAACAAGCCACATGTTCAGAAAAGCGATGTGCTCTTCATCTTCTACATCGCCCGTCTGCTGGTGGGTACTGATGTAACGCTACCATCCAAAGTTCTTCTCAGGAACCAGCTTCAATGTGGCAGAGAGATCAAAAGCTGATAGCATCTCGCCATCGAGACTAAGACCAGTCAACATGGCTACATCTAGAAGTGTAGGGCTGATTGGTCCTGTCGGGAAAAGGAAAGCGTTTGTGGTGTCACACCAAAGGTAAGCCGATGCTGCCATAAATGGCTCGTCTGCTGGTGGCGGAGATAAGGAAAGAAGAATGGCATCGGTTATTCCTAGTTCATCCCATTGCTCTTGTTTCTGGCCATAGACCCGGATGAGCCAGTCCTTGTATCTCTTGATCGGCTAGGCCAAGATCAGAATGTCGATTTCCAACTGTTTACGCTAAGCTTATCGGCGAATAAGGGGAGACGCGCTACGAAGTGGTTTATAAAATCCGATGGGTCTCGTTCCCCTATTGGCCCCAAGGAATACAAAGCTTCGGTGTCTGAGCATTGAAATAGTACCTGAGACATGATGCCGATTGAGAGTTGGAAGACGATTGGCTGTGCGCTAGGAGTCTTGGGAGCTCCGGAAATTCCGATGAAAGAGACGTGTGCGCAGGGGAGACTGTGAAAATGATGGCGAATGGCGCAGTATTTATAGCAGTGGTAAAAACTAGGGTTTTACCGCGCATTTCGACGTTACTGTTTCGGCCCATATTGGCTGCTGGGCTGACGCGTGTTCTCAAGATGGGCCGGAAGCGAAGATTACGGGGGTAAAACTGTGAAATGTTTCAATGCGACTTGGAAGAAATCCAATTTTCACTTGAAAGTTCGGCTAATGAGAAAACCCATTGCCAAACTTAGGTGCATATGTTGACACCCAAATTTGGCATAAAATCGGATATTCAGAAAAAGACAAATATGTTGGAATTATTGGGCTGACTCGGAAATGGGCTTCATCGGCAAAGGAGAAAATATATTGAAGAAACCGATAGAGATAAAACTTTGGAAGAAATACGGTCTGATCGGAAGCGCCACGCTTTAAAAGAGGTCGTATCGGTATCGGCTTTGTAGTAGTATAAATAGGACCTTAGACCTCGAGAATAATCATTGAATACTCAATACACAAAACCCTTTTTTCGAATCCGATCGACATCGTCGAAAGGCTTCATCGCAGGTAGAGCTATCTCGATGGGATAATTGATTCTCTCCTTGTACCCGTATGCATGGCTATATCACGTTGATCTCATGTATACAAAGCATGTTAAACTGTCTCGGTTTACCGATCTTTCAATATGTTCTTGCATATTGCACTGCCTCGATTTGATCGATCTGTAATATGTATTTATCTTGCAATGCCGATTGTTGAATCTCCTACGTGTTTTTTCTTGAATCCGATGTTGCGTAAGTTTTGTTTAGGATCTGACATGTATAGGTGTTTACTGATCTGTATTGCCTTTACCCATACTAGTCGTTAATCTTTAGATCGGTTTATTGGTTTATATCTAGGTTTAGATCTGAATACTGTCTTGGCTTGACGAATCTATTCAATATGTCCCTAGGTTTAATCTATTAAATTGATATAAAGACTTTCTACTAATAATAAACATAAAATACCAAAAAAATAGGATTAAACGTTTATTTATGCTTAATTGCTCTATCAGGCATTAAGCCGATAGATCTAGTAATCGGATTGTTAAAGGCGATTACAAATTAACCTGATCTGGCTATGCAAAAGCCGATTAGGGCTAAGTCGCTGACAATTTATTCCTTGTCAATTTACAGGTCAAATTGACTGGCACGCTTGGTCTCTTGTTGCGACGCAATCCCAGAGTTGACGCTTCGGCACGTGTGTTCGCGAGAAGTCCACTTTTTGTGTCAACAGGAACAAAGGCGAATCTTCCATGGTAAGATTACTCGAAGCGTCGTTCCATGTGTTAGGCTGTGTACTAGCTGATAGGGCGTCTCGGGACATGCGACCGGCACAATAGACAGACACGATGGTACATCGCCTACAACAACAGGTTTTGAGCCGTGGGACCCGCATATCTCAAACTTGACCCATATCGACACATATCAAAAGTTGTCATGAACACATATCTGAAATTTGGAACTCCGTATTCACCTCATAGCTCTCAAACTAGGAAACGAAGTTTGGGGCTCGGTATTCACCTCATAGCTCTCAAACCTAGGAACCAGTGACCTCAGAAATTTTACCACGGGTAGATTAGTCACACATCATTGATTCATTTCCAAGTGGAATTACCCCAAAATGATTATTGTAGATTGTTTTAAAATTCAAACACTAACTGTTGTGCGGAATAAAGTTTCTGGACAGATTCATAACAAGTCAAGAACTTTATCTCTTGCCTCTCATATGGTTGCAAAAAGTGTATCAAATCATATTATCAACCTCAAGGTATCATAGTCCACCAAGAACCAGCAAGAAAACACCAAGATGTATCTCCAAACAAGAGCTCCAAAAAGAAAAAAAAATAAAAAGAATTAGAAGCAAATCAACACAAGATGTTCATAGAGAATAAGGATTTTATTACATAGAAGTTGGCGGATTACAAGTCACACCCCTTCTAGCAACAAGCACTCTAACTGCCACCCAAACACATCGAAATCACTCTCTTTATTTCTGAAATTTTCAGCCACGAGGGGATGAGGAGAAGGTGCTCCCCTCCACCTTTATTTATACCCCAAGGATGAGATGACTTAAACCCTAGATCACATCACCACCCTTCATTTGAGGATGAGTGGTGTACAACTCACGCATTAAACAGCATACTCTCGCAAAGGAATATTCTCCACATATTCCTTACGAAAATATCCTCGTAGTTTTCTCAGTCGCCAGCCCACGCCTTGGCCCACCGATCAGATCAACTTTGCCACCAAGTATCCAGCACGCCAACATCTAGCTGTCTCGGACAACTTGTCATGACGATTCTTCTCGAGTATACCACCTTCTGTGACAGCCAAATCATCGAACCCGGTCGTCAACACACCTCTGGACGCACCAGCCTCCAGCTATCCTCGCGAACCATCAACCACGTATCCGTCGACACATGCATCATAGATGTGATCACTCACAAAAACAACACACATTACCTCTCCTGTAAGATTAGTTCATCATACGATCATTTAACAAAGAATCCCGTGTTCAAAACTGAAAACACCGTGCCAAAACACACTTAGCACGACCGGACAGTTCGCAACTAATCCAAAATATCAGCAAAATCCAATAATGCCTGAACAAGACAACTTGAAAACCGATTCAAATTCTTCTTTGTCACATATATTTATCATCACCCAAGTGGACGCTACACATGGGTCTCAACAGCCGTCGATTGCTTAGCAGAATTAAATAATTTCAAATCAATTCGGTATGAATAAAATTACATAGTGAATTTGTTTACTTTTATAAATCAAAAAATAATGCAAGTCTTTTTTTTACTTTTCATCCTTTTTAATTAAACAAATTAGTTTTAGAAACAAAGATAATTTTAGAGGTCACGAAATCATTTGAAAGGATAAAAATTATTTTGTATTATTTTTTATGCAATGCAAGGCCATAATGTATATGATTTTAATTTATTTTAAAAACGAGGATGTTACATCATTCTGTAATTTCTATCCATTGAAGGATGGAGAAAGCATCACCTCATAAAAATGGTATTCCTCTCTCACTTCCTATCTGGTACTAAACTTTGCATCAACGTCCCGGCGTTTTAGCTCATTCAGCACAAACATCTGACGATCAACATATCTGTATATATACTGAGGTCAAGCTTATTAATTAACTGTGTTTTTACATACATACATAGATACATACATACGTACGTACGTACGTACTTACTTACTTACATGCAGCGCAGCATGCATGCATGATACAACTTATAAACCGGCCATATTTATGACAGATCGATTATCAACTCATCAGCGTATAATGACCCAGTTATCCCAAATCTGAAAGTGTGATGTTACTGAATATGGCTCTAGCTCTTGCACAGTTTTTCATTCAACCAAGACTGTTAGCTCGCAGATGTTCCAACCCCTGTGAGCAATTAGGGAAATTGCTTAATTTGCAGTTATGATTACCGGGGCCTTTAGGGGCCTTTCCATCGACTTGAACCCCCGATTTAGCTTGCGTTTCTCCTGCCTGCTGCCCTTCATCTCCGACCAATTTCCTTGCCACAGAAGCAGATGATGCAAGGATCACCAAAATGATGCATACAAGAAAAGGAAATGCCTTCATACTTGGGATCTTGTGTCTACGCCAAAGGCCTCAAATTAAGAAGGAGATAATTAAGAATATTAGTAAAAGATATACACAATCATGGTCTTGGGCACAAGGATAGCTACCTAGGTGATGTAATACCTGTTGTTCTTGGACGAAGTATATAATCTGCGGTCTGATATTTTTTGATCTGGGGTGATGGAGTCGTGGTATTTATAAGAGTGTCATTATGTATATATTCATGTGGCGCCTACAGCATGGGCATACATTTGTGCGTGTCATGCAAAAAAACCATTAGTAAGTAATAAGATCATCATGCATGGTCGACAATACAAGGTGGTCGCAAAAGCTCTCCGGCTCAATCGATTGCGGAAATGACGGATGATGGGTTGATCGGAATGTATTTACATGTACGTTTGGCGGCCTAGATAGCAAAATGAAGTTCGCTCACTGTGCTGGTGCAAGCTGATGACAATAACCAATAACTCACGTAGTTATCGAGTGGTCAATCTAATTTAATTTACTCGTCATTTTATTTATGTGTCGCCGTAATAATTTACAAAATTAATCATATAGCAGATATGCGTACCATTACCGGTTTTGGAATCGGTATAGCGTGTGAAACCATTACGGCGACTAAAGTGGGGGTGAATGGGAGTCTTTGAAAATTTTCATCAAACGGTGCTCCTCACACTTATAAATTTTCCGAAATATAAACACCGTGACAACCATGTATAACACAAGAGTGCATGGATAAGACCCATGAAAATATGAGGTGATTTTCAATCACAATCTTGATTGTCAAGTGTTCAAATAAAATAGAATTAATTCAAATCATACTTTAATAAAGACACTTTCTGAAAAGTAAAATCAGATTTTAAAAAATTTGTTCTCACTTGAAACAAAGAGACCGTGGCTTTCTGTTACTTCGACAATTGTGGTAATTTTTCTCCTTATGAAATCATGAGTCATGAAGCACACCACCAAAATCCTTCTCACAACACTTTGCACAAAAATCAGGAAAATTAAAACACTACGGCCTGCCAGAAATCTCGCTCAAAAAATGTGGGGCTCTGTTTTCATCTCACTGCACCCAAAACAAGAATCTACATGACTTCAAAATTGTTGTGTAGATAGATATGTAAGATAAGGAACTTCTCCAAGTGGAATCACTCAAAAAATGATTTTTTTTAGATTTTTTGAAAAATCAAACACTGACTGATGCACGTAGAAAAGTTTCTAGATAAATCTACAGAAGGTCAATAACTTGATCTCTTGCCTCTAGTATGATTGAAAAAAAGTGTGGCAAATCATATTAACAACCTTACGACATCATATATCATCAATAACCAGTAAGAAATCACCCAACGTCATCTCCAAATAAAAGCTCCAAATGGAAAAAACGAAAATAAGAAGAATTTAAGCAAATCAGCACAACAGGTCAACGAAGATGAGAAATTTTATTCCATAAAAGTTGAGGATTACAAACCACATTCCGTGCTGTCACAAGCATTCTAGTTGCCACCGTTACACACCCAACTCACCCTCTCTATTTCTAAAATTTTTAACTCTAAGGGGGATGAGGAGGAGGTGCTCCTCTACCCTCTCTATTTATAGCACAAGGGTCAGATGCCCTTAACCCTAGAGCACATCTCTACCCTTCATGGTGTACAACTCACACAGTACAAGACACACTCCCGAGAGTTAATATTCTGCACATATTACTTCGAGAAATATCTTCATATCATCCTCGGTCGCCAGCTCACGACTGGACCCATCGGACAGATCAACTTCACCACCAAGTAACCAACGCCATAGCCTCCAGCTACCTCAGATCCCTAGCCATGGTCGAAGCATCTCGAGTACACCACCTCATGTGACCGACAGGTCATCGAACCCGGTCGTCTGCATGCCTTCGGACGTACCATCCCCAAGCTATCCCCGCTCAACGTCAGCCACTTACCTGCCGACACCTGCATCACTGAGGTGAACACACACGAAACCAACACCTTATCTCTCCTGCAAGGTTAACTACACAAACATCACAAACCTCAACATACATGCACAAAAGAATCATTTGAATGCAATTAGCCACACAATCAGTTCGAATACGAATCTTTGGGACACTGTCCGTCACCACCGGACACAGTTTCAAATTTCGCGCCCCTTTCGACAAATGCTCTATCAAAGTACTTCAAAATCTCACCAAAGTAATAAGTCACACATATTCATCATAACATCGGGGTATCATCCACATGAATCTCAATTCTCCCCCTTGATGAATATATTGTCAAACCTTTTCAAAAAGGATTTTGAAGTTTTGAAAATGAAAAACAAGAAGTAGTTGGAAATGCCAGGTCATGCTTTGAATAAAAATTGATGCAATTTTTCGCCATATCCAAGATATGAGAATCAAATTCTCACAAGGGTAAAATCTTCCCATTTTCATTTTGTAATTAATTAATGCCTTTTTCAAAATGAATCTCCCCCTATTGGCAATATAGGCATCAAGATTAAGTGAGAAGAACAAAATGCAAGATGTAATGCACATGCAACCCTAAGTAGCTTTGACAATTATCCAATTGAACATGAATCACAAGTGAAAGATGCTCAAAACTATTCAAATTGAAGTTTGGTGCTATCAAGTTCAATAGATGATAGTAAATGATTTTCATTTTTCGAAGACGTGGGGAGGTACACAAACCAAATGCCGAGGCCGAGACATCAATACGGCACCAATAGAACACCACAAGCAACCTTTTGAAATCCAAGTAGTACAAAACGATTACTAAGCTAACTAGCATTTTTTAATCAAATTTTGAAAAATGTTTTTTTTGTTTCCTTGATTTTAAAAGAAAGCTTCGAGCCTTACAAATCAATGGCCGACGGTGCCTAGCATTACACTGAAGGATTTACCCATCTTGGCTATCCAATTTCCATTCAAGTTCATGCCTCTTTTGTGCATTGGCAAGCCGTCTCGTGAAGGATAATTGAAGAAACTCTACAAAACAAGAAATTGCAATTTTTGGTTTTTCCATTTACATGAGCAAAATATTTTGGCTAACACAAGGTTTCACCAAGTTGCAAAAGTGCCTGAAAGGAAACCATAATAAGCTCACAAAGAAACAACACATGGAAAGTTAAAATCTCAAGCCACATCTATGTTGGAAAAATCAAAACATTTACATTTTTTTCAACCTCACTATCCATTGAACTAGTTAGCACAAGCTATGATGAGAATAGAGAAGGCATTTTACCAAGCCTAAATTCAAAAGCATAATAGATAAAGATACAAGAAAAAAAAAGAACTCTATATGCTAATGCAAAGATTCTCGAAAACACCCCCTCAATAAGTGACTCAACTGTTTCATCCCGAAAGAATGTGCATGACAAACAACAAAAATGAATAAGGAGCCAGAACAACAAAGAATGCACCTGTCCTTTCATATAGATAAAGGGAAGACTCAGAAGAACACTAAAGCTCAGACTCGCTCTCATCTACCTCACACATCTTACATGGCAAGACAACACTACACCTCGGATACTAGAGACTTGACACAGACCCTGTCTATCCAGAATTGATCTGATAGACCCATAAGACTTTGAGAATTCTATCTCCAGTGAGAGAAAACTGCCTAATACGCACGATAGCAACCTAAGCACGAGATCAGTGGTCCATGCAAAGCATGCCAAAAGTTTAAGTGAAGAGTGTGCTGACAGCGTAAGACAGATTAACCAAGCCCAAATGCACCCCAGATGTAATGCAGCAAAAGAAATAAAGATATATTATATATAATACAAAAATCTAGCTCTTTCAAGATAGGCTTGCTAATCTCACCACCCCACTCTCCCCGAAATGCCTCAAACCTAGCCTTGTCCAGTGGCATGGTGAAGATATCAGCCAGCTGGTGATAATCAGTGTCAACAAACTGCAAGACTATATCACCGTTCTCCACATGATCTCTAAGGAAGTGATATCTTTGGTGAATGTGCTTAATCCTAAAGTGTTGCACTGGGTTTTCAACAATGTTGATTGCAGAGGTGTTGTCACAAAGGAGTGTCACATTTGCTTGAACCAACCCAAAGTCCTTCAAGATAGAGCACAGCCAGATCACTTGACTGAAACAACTAGCAGCGACTACGTACTTAGCCTCAGTAGTGGACTGTGCTACACTCGACTGCTTCCTAGAGGATCAAGAAATAAGGAAAGTCCCAAGAAATTGGCAAGTGCCAGAAGTGCTTTTCCTGCCTATTCTACAGCCAGCAAATTCCACATCTGAAAAGGCTCTGAGAGATAGACAAGAGGCAGCAGAGAACCAAAGGCCAAAGTCTGTAGTCGCACGAAGAGAGTGGAAGATCCGCTTCACTGTCTAAAGGCGAGACACTCTAGGTGAAGCCTGAAAGTGGGCACAAAGACACACAGGAAACTGTAAGTCCGACCGGGGAGAAGTGATATAGAGCAAGGAGCTGATCATGCTACGATACTCCTTCTGGTCGACTAGTTCATCATTTTCATCAGGCCCTAAGGCTATGGTGGTCGCCATCGGAGAAGAGACTGGCTTGCAATCAAACATCGCAAACCGACTCAAAAGGTCTTTGGTCTATTTTCTTGGTTGAAGGAAAGTGCCCTCTAGTGTTTGTCTAAACTGGAAGCCCAAGAAGAAATTTAGTTCCTCCATCATGATAATCTCAAATTCCTAGCTCCTCACCTCTGAGAACTCAGAAACAAGAGCAGTGAAGGAACCACCAAAGATTATATCATCCACATAGACTTGCATCAATATGAAATCTGCACCAATCCTACGGGTAAACAAGGTCTGATGTACCTTACCCATCACAAACCCGTTGCACACCAGGTAAGTTTTCAGTTTCTGATACCAGGCCATGGGTGCTTGTTTTAGCCCATATAGAATCTTGTCGAGCCTGTATACCTTATTAGGATACCTTGAATCTCAAACCCAGGAGTGTTGTACCGTAAGGTTGGGGGTGCCCATCTTTTAGGAGGCCCGGGGACTTAGGCCGAAATCATGTAGATCACGTGTATAGGGAGGTCGCGCCCTGATATGTATATTTGGCCCATCATGCATGCGGCCCATGTATGTAACATGCGAATGTACAAACTTGCCCCTGGGCCCATAGGGTTTGGGGGCAGTGAGGGTATTTCCCATTTGCCCCCACCCTATATAAATAGATCACCATGGCCTAGAGCCACCAGATTCCCCTCATTCATTAGTGGGCTCTCTCTCTCTTCCATGAGCACTCCTCTCTCCTCCCTTTCCATGGAGGCTAGTAGAGGATGCCCCCTATTCATGTGGACTTCATGCCACAACAATTGGCGCCGTCCGTGGGGATTCGGACAAATTAGTCACGAATCCCTTAGATCCTCGAAATATCTCTAAGACTGAGCTTTAAAAAAAGTCACCCGAAGGTGCCGGCCCAATCCCACGATCTCTTTTCCCCGAAGACCCGTTCCTCCCAAATTTCCTTCGCAGCTCCACTGCTCTGTCCAAGGACCACCAGTTCCTCGAAGACGCCGAACTCCCCGAAGATCTCCAAGTCGGCGACTCCTCCCAAAGACCATCTCGGCCAACCCGAAGTTCTAAAAGCCGTCGCACCTCTCATCGCTGTCCGAAGACCTCCTAGCCGTGGTCCTGAAGACCCCCAATGGCAGGCTCCCGAAGGTCATTGCACGTTGCTGCCGTCCAATCTGAAGAACACTTCGTTGGCGGCTCCTCTCAAGTAGCCCTTGGCGGCGGCTCCTCCCGAGGACTCCTTCGCTGGCGGCTTCTCCCCGAGGACCTCTTCACTGGTAGCTCCTCCCGAAGAGCCCTTCGGTGGCGGCTCTTCCCGAGGACCTCTTCGGCGGGGAAGGCGGCACCCTTCGGCGGCGGCTCCTCCCGAGGACCTTCATTGTCTGCTCCTCCCGAAAAGCCCTTCGATGGCGGACTAAGGGGCTGCCGCGAGACATACATTCTTCACGCCAGTAACCTACCCTTACACTCTCACGCGCCCCAAAGACTATATTCCCGCTTATCGAAGGATCATAGGTACTTATGGCTCTTTGGACACCAACATAATTTACATTCGCTTTGCTTTGCAGGAGACCAAAGAACGCAAATGAAGGGCTAGGGTGTATGGTGCCCTCAGAATCAGTTTCCTTAGAATTAGTTAAAAAAAATGCAAAATTATAATATCTGGCCCGATCCAAGTGCCGTAGGTTATTATCATATTGGGTTTTCCTCTTTTCTAAGTCTCGAAGATTATTATTTCTCTCCGCATGCTTCGGAGGTAGATGGCTTTTTCCGAAGATTATTATTTCCCTCTGCATGCTTCAGGGGTAGATGGCTTTTTCCAAAGATTATTATTTCCCTCCGCATGCTTCGGAGGTAGATGGATTTCTTCTTTGCCAAGCTTTGGAGATTATTATTTCCCTCTGCACACTTCAAATATTATTATTTCTCCCAAAGATGAATTCTCCCAAGACAGATTTTCTTGCGAAGATGGATTTCTCCCCAAAGGATATTATTTAATCTCTTGCAAGCATTGAAGGCTACTAAGTTATTGTCTGGCAATTTCGGAAATGTATGGTTTTCTTGTTTGGTAGTGTGGTATCATTCACCCCGAAGACCATGCGTCGGCGGATAAGGGACTAGGAGGGATTGTTTGCCCTCTGAAAAAGCAAATGACATCGACCACGACCTCGCCTACAACTCCGCTTTCGACCCGAAGGTCTTGCAGGTGTACAGTGACTTCAACGACTTTCGACTCGACTGCAGTGCGAAGGCTAACATCAACTACAACACAGACTCCGGCTTCCCCCAAAGGTCCATGCATCGATGGAGCGGGACTGTAACAACAACTTCGTCTACGTCCCGAAGACCCCCGCTCGCCTCGAGGGTCCAGTCCTCATCGGAGCGGGCCAGCGATGACTTTGGCTACTTCGACTACTTCGACTATTGCGTCCATGTCCCGAAGGTCCCCTTCGCCAGCTACCCAAAGATCCCCACTCGACGGAGCGGGTCTACGACGACTTCTCCAAAGGCGCGAAGAGCAATCCGAAGAACTATTCCCTCCAAAGGCATCGAATCTTTGTCGACTCCACCAAGAACGCACCGCATCCGTTGGGCACTCTTTTCTCCATCCTGGTTTTTTCTCACTGGGTTTTTCCAGGAGGAGTTTTTAACGAGGCCCACGCGCGGTTCAACGACCTCCCGAAGACAGACGAATGAATTTGGATCGTTCCGTCCCCCGAAAAGCTGGGCCGAGACCCCAACCTGATATCTATTGTGTCTGCCCGCCCCTCGGGGACTCGGCAGGGACATACATGGGGCTTCTGTTGTACCGTAGGGTTGGGGGTGCCCAACTTTTAGGAGGCCCGGAGACTTAGGCCGAAATCATGTAGATCACGTGTATAGGGAGGTCGTGGCCTGATATGTATATTTGTCCCATCATGCATGCGGCCCATGTATGTAACATGCGAATGTACAAACTTGCCCCCAGGCTCATAGGGTTTGGGGGCAGTGAGGGTATTTCTCATTCATTAGTGGGCTCTCTCTCTCTCTTCCGTGAGCACTCCTCTCTCCTCCCTTTCCATGCAGGCTAGTAGAGGATGCCCCCTATTGTTGTGGACTTCATGCCACAACAAGGAGGTTGCTTAACATATATTTTCTCTTTAATATATCCATTCAGGAAAGAACTTCTAACATTCATTTGAAACAGTTTGAAATTGTTGGATGCCATAAATGAAGCAAGAATCTTGATAGAATCATGTGTCGACAGGTAGCTAACCGGGGGTTATCGTCGGCAATGATTTATATATGGGGTGATGCACAAGTCCCAAAAATGTGTCTTGCAAGGAGAGAAAGGTTCCTGCCCTTAGGTGGCTACATGATTTTTAAAATGTTTTCTACATTCAGGTGGGTGAGTCATGATACTTCCAACAAAATTTGAGTCTCCATCAATCCATAGAAAATAATAAATATCAAATATCAAAAACTGTCATGAACACAGGTCTGAAAGTTTGGAGCTCGGTATTCACCTTATAGCTCTCAAACTAGGAAACGAAGTTTGGGGCTCGGTATTCACCTCATAGCTCTCAAACCAGGAAACCAGTGACCTTAGAAATTTTACCACAGATGAGTAGATAAGTCACACATCATTTCCAAGTGGAATCACCACAAAATGATTATTCTAGATTGTTCTAAAAATCAAACACTAACTGTTGTGCGGAGTAAAGTTTCTGGACAGATTTACAACAAGTCAAAAACTTTATCTCTTGCCTCCCATATGGTTGCAAAAAATGTATCAAATCATATTATCAACCTCAAGGCATCATAGTCCACCAAGAACGGGCAAGAAAACACAAGGATTTATCTCCAAACAAGAGCTCCAAAAAGGAAAACGAAAATAAAAGAATTAGAAGCAAATCAACACAAGAAGTTCATGGAGAATAAGGATTTTATTGCATAGAAGTTGGCGGATTACAAGTCACACCCCTTCTAGCCACAAGCACTCTAAGTGCCACCCAAACACATCGAAATCACTCTCTTTATTTCTAAATTTTTCAACTACAAGGGATGGGGAGAAGGTGCTCCCCTCCCTCTTTATTTATACCCCAAGGGTGAGATGACCTAAACCCTAGAGCCCATCTTCACCCTTCATTTGAGGATGAGTGGTCTACAACTCACACATTAAACAACATACTCCCATAGAGTAATATTTTTCACATATTCCTTAGGGAAATATCCTCACAGTTTCCTCGGTTGCCAGCCCACACCTGGGCCCACCGGTCAGATCAGCTGTCCACCAAGTAACCAACGCACCAACCTCCAGCTGTCCCGGACTACTTGTCATGGCGAAGCTTCTCGAGTACACCACCTTATGTGACAGCCAGATGATCGAACCCGGTCGCCAGCACACCTCCGGACGAACCAGCATCCAGCTGTCCCCGCAAACCGTCAGCTATGTACCTGTCGACACCTACATCACAGATGTGATCACGCACAAAAACAACACTCATTACCTCTACTATAAGGTTAGTTCAACATACGATCATTAACAGTGAATCCCATGTTCAAAACCGAAAACACCGTGCCAAAGCACATTTAGCACGACTGGACAATCCGCGACTAATCCAAAATATCAGCAAAATCCAATAATGCCTCAACAAGACAACTTCAAAACCGATGCAAATTCTTCTTTGTCACATATATTTATCATCACCCAAGGGGACACTACACGTGGGTCTCAAAAGCCGCCGATTGCTTAGTAGAATTAAATAATTTCAAATCACATCGGTATGAATAAAATTGCATAGTTAATTTGTTTACTTTTATAAATCAAAAAATAATGCAAGTCTTTTTTTTACTTTGCATCCTTTTTAATTAAGCAAATTAGTTTTAGAAACAAAGATAATTTTAGAGGTTACAAAATCATTTTAAAGGTTTAAATTAGTTTATAATATTTTTCATGCAATGCAATTCCATAATGTATATGATTTTGATTTATTTTAAAAATGAGGATGTTACATCATTCAGTAATTTCTATCCATTGAAGGATGGAGAAAGCATCACCTCATTAAAATGGTCTTCCTTTCTCACTATCTGGTACTAAACTTTGCACCAACGACCCGGCCGGCGTTTTTGCTCGTTCAGCACAAACATCTGACGATCAACATATCTGTATATATACTCAGGTCTAGCTTATTTATAAACTGTGTTTTTACATACATACATAGATACATACGTACGTACAATACGTACTTACTTACTTACATGCAGCACTGCATGCATGCATGATACAACTTATAAACCGGCCATATTTATGACAGATCGATTATCAACCCATCAGCATATAATGACCCTGTTATCCCAAGTCTGAAAGTGTGATGTTACTGAATATGGCTCCAGCTCTTGCACAGTTTTTCATTCAACCAAGACTATTAGCTCAGAGATGTTCCAACCTCTGTGAGCAATTAGGGAACATCCTTCTTGGGCAGACATGATCACCGGTGCCAGAAGAGCGCTTTCCATCGACTTGAACCCCCGATTTAGCTTGCGTTTCTCCTGCCTGCTGCCCTTCATCTCCGACCAATTTCCTTGGCACAGCAGCAGATGATGCAAGGATCACCAAAATGATGCATACAAGAAAAGGAAATGCCTTCATACTTGGGATCTTGTGTCTACGCCAAAGGCCTCAAATTAAGAAGGAGATAATTAAGAATATTAGTAAAAGATATACACAATCATGGTCTTGGACAAGGATAGCTACCTAGGTGATGTAATACCTGTTGTTCTTGGACGAAGTATATAATCTGCGGTCTGATATTTTTTGATCTGGGGTGATGGAGTCGTGGTATTTATAAGTGTCATTATGTATTTTCATGTGGCGCCTACAGGATGGGTTACATTTGTGCGTGTCATGCAAAAAACCATTATAAGAGTGTCATTAGTAAGTAACAAGATCATGCATGGTCGACAATACAAGGTGGTCGCAAATGCTCTCCGGCTCAATCGATTGCGGAAATGACAGATGATGGGTTGATCGGAATGTATTTACATGTACGTTTGGCGACTCCTAGATAGCAAAATGAAGTTCGCACACTGTGCTGGTGCAAGCTGATGGCAATAACCAATAACTCACCTAGTTATAGAGTGGTCAATCTAATTTAATTTACTGGAAATTTTATTTATGTGTCGTCATAATAATTTACAAAATTAATCATATCGCAGATATGCATACCATTACCGGTTTTGGAATCGGTAGTGTGTAAAACCATTACGGCGACTAAAGAGGGGGTAAATGGGAGTCTTTGAAAAATTTTAATCAAACGGTGCGCTCCTCAATAGCTTGATCTCTTGCCTCTAATATGATTGAAAAAAGTGTGGCAAATCATATTAACAACCTTAAGACATCATAGATCATCAATAACCAGTAAGAAATCCTCCAACTTCATCTCCAAATAAAAGCTTCGCAAGGAAAAAACAAAAATAAGAAGTATTATAAGCAAATCAACACAACAGATACATGAAGATGAGAGATTTCATTGCATAAAAGTTGGGGATTACAAACCACATTCCATGTGGTCATAAGCACTCTAGTTGACACCCTTACACACCCAACTCACCCTCTTTATTTCTGAAATTTTTAGCTCTAAGGGGATGAAGAGGAGGTGCTCCTCTACCCCCTCTATTTATAGCCAAAGGGTGAGATGCCCTAAACCCAAGAGCCCATATCCACCCTTCATTTCAGAATGAGTGGTGTACAACTTACACAGTACAAGACACACTCCCGAGAGTTAATATTCTCCACATATTATATACTTTGAGAAATATCTTCGTATCTTCCTTGGTTGCCAGCCCACGACTGCGCGCACCGGACAGATCAACTTCGTCACAAAGTAACCGAAGCCACATCCTCCAGCTGCCTCGGATCCCTAGCCATGGTCGAAGCATCTCGAGTACACCACCACATATGACCGACAGGTCATTGAACCCGGTCGTCTGCATGCCTCCTGACGCACCATCCTCAAGCTATCCCCGCTCAGCGTCAGCCATGTACCGGCTGATACCTGCATCACTGAGGTGAACACACACGAAACAACACCTTACCTCTCCTGGAAGGTTAACTACACAAACATCATAAACCTCAACATACATGTACAAAAGGATCATTTGAATGTAGTTAACCACACAATCAGTTCGGAAACGAATCTGTCAGACACTGTCCATCAACACCGGACACCGTTTCAAATTTCGCGCCCCTTTCGACTAATGCTGTAACAAAGTGCTTCAAAATCTCACCAAAGTAATACGTCACATATATTCATCATAACATCGGGGTATCCTCCACATGAATCTCAATACTCCCCCTTGATGAATATATTAGCAAACCTTTTCAAAAAGGATTTTGAAGTTTTGAAAATGAAAAACAAGAAGTATTTAGAAATGCCTGGTCATGCATTAAATAAAAATTGATGCAGTTGTTCGCCATATCCAAGATATAAGAATCAAATTCTCACGAGGCTGAAATCTTCCCATTTTCACTTTGTAATTAGTTAATGCCTTTTTCAAAATGAATCTCCCCCTATTGGCAATATAGGCATTAAGATTAAGTGAGAAGAACAAAATGCAATATGTAATGCACATGCAAGGGTAGCTTTGACAATTATCCAATTGAACATGAATCACAAGTGAAAGATGCTCGGAACTATTCAAATTGAAGTTTGGTGCTATCAAGTTCAATAGATGCTAGTAAATGGTTTTCATTTCTGGAAGACGTGGTGAGATACATAAACAAAATGCCGAGGCCTAAGGATACATCAATGCGGCACCAATAGAACACCACAAGCAACCTTTTGAAATCCAAGTAGCACAAAACGGTTAATAAACTAACTCCAAGTAGCACAAAACGGTTAATAAACTAACTAGCATTTTTGACCAAATTTTGTAAATTTTTTTTTGTTTGCTTGATTTTAAATGAGAGCTTCGAGCCTTACAAACCAATGGCCGACGGTGCCTAGCATTACACTGAAGGATTCACTCGGCTATCCAATTTCCTTTCAAAACTAGTTAGCACAAGTTATGATGAGAATAGCGAAGGCATTTTACTAAGTCTAAATTCAAAAGCATAATAGATAAAGCTTAAAAAAACATAAAAAAAATCTATATGCTTATGCAAAGTTTCCCAAAAACTCCCCCTCAACAAGTGAGTCAACTGTTTCATTCCAAAAGAATGTGCATGAGAAACAAAAAAAATGAATAAGGAGCTGGAAAACCAAATAATGCACCGGTCCTTTCATATAGATCAAGGCAAGAATCAGAAGAACACTAAAGCTCAGACTCGCTCTCATCTACCCCATGCGTCTTACATGCGAAGACAGCACTACATCTCGGATACTAGAGACTCGACACAGACACTGTCTATCCAAAGTGCATTTGATAGAGTTATAAGACTTTGAGAATTCTATCTAAAGTAAGAGAAAACTGCCTATTACGCATGATAGCAACCTAAGCACGAGATCAGAGGTCCATGCAAAGCACGCCAAAAGTTTAAGTGAAGAGTGTGTTGATAGCCTAAAATTAACCAAGCCCAAATGCACCTTAGATGCAATGCAGCGAAAGAAATAAAGATATATTATATATAATACAAAAATCTAGTTCCCTTTCAAGATAGACTTGCCAAGCTCACCACACCGAGCTCACCCAGAAGAGCCTCAAACCTAGCCTTGTCTAGCGGCCTGGTGAACATATATCAGCCAGCTGGTGATCAGTGTCCACAAACTGCAAGACTATATCACCGTTCTCCACATGGTCTCTAAGGAAGTGATATCTCAGATCAATGTGCTTAGTCCTAAAGTGTTGCACTGGGTTCTTAACAATGTTGATTGCAGAGGTGTTGTCACAAAGGAGTGGCACATTTGCTTGAGGCAACCCAAAGTCCTTCAAGGTACGGCACAACCAGATCACCTGACTACAACAGCTAGCAGCGACGACGTACTCAGCCTCAGCAGTGGACATTGCAAACTGACTTAGAAGGTCTTTGGTGTATTTGCTCTGATGAAGGAAAGTGCCCTCTGGTGTTTGTCTAAAATGGAAGCCCAAGATGCCCCATCATGCTCATCTCAAATTTCGAGCTCCTCGCCTTTGAGAACTTAGAAACAAGAGCAGGGGAGGAACCACCACATATTATATCATCCACAGAGACTTGCACCAATATGAAACCTGCACCAATCCTACGGGTAAACAAGGTCTGATGTACCTTACCCATCACAAACCCGTTGCTCGATAGGCTTGTTTTAGCCCATATAGAATCATGTCAAGACTGTATACATGATTATACCTTGAATCCTCAAACCCAGGAGGTTGCTTAACATATACATGCTCTTTAATATATCCATCCAGGAAAGAACTTCTGACATTCATTTGAAACAGCTTTAAATTGTTGGATGCTATAAATGAAGCAAGAATCCTGATGGAATCATGTCTAGCAGAAAGAGCATATATTTCATCAAAATCTATCAAATCGATTTGAGTGAAATCTTGAGCAACTAACCTATCCTTATTCCTGACCACTGCCCCATTCTCACTTTGCTAGTTCTTAAACACCCATTTAGTACCTACTATATTGTGTCCTTTAGGGCGTTCAAAGCTACCAGACAGTATTCCTCTCAAATTTTCCAACTCTTCATGCATTGCATTCACCCAAGAGGGATCAGAAAGAGCATGTGTGACATCCTTCGGCTCAAATGAAGCAACGAAAGTATCAGACAAGAAAAGGTGAGTGAGCCATGACTTTTATCGGGTTACCATCCTCTCGGTCAAATCACCGATCATCTGCTCAGGGGGATGGTCTTTTTGCATGTGTCGAGGAGCCCTAAAAGTGGCCTCTACCTTAGGAATAAGAGTTGTAGCTCAAGCCAACGGGCAAAGATTCTATAGGTAAGAGCCTAAAAGCATAAGGTGAGAGCTGAGTAAAAGCAGAAGGTAAAAGGTATCCTGACAAACAACACTGGAAGTCGAAGGCGCCACTGGTGGAGTAAAGTCGAGGTCAGGCTCCGTGTCGGCACGGAGCACAAACTGTGCCATTGATCATCTTGAGTTTGGGCAAACCACAAATCAGATCCTGGCTGCTAACTCTGGTCAAGTGATCAAAACCAATGTGACCCAATCTCATATGCCAAAAGTTGATGACACGGGACACTGACGCAGTTAAGCAATGAGAAGAGCCAACTAAAGATCGAAAATCAACACTAAAAACTCTCCCAAATCTGTGAATCTCACAAACAAAACTCACAACAGAATAAACAATGCAACTTTCATTCTGCTTAAAGCGATCCTCCAAACCCTCGTTAGTCAGCTGAAGAACCAAAAGCAAATTATAGTGAAGCTTGCTGACAATGGCAACATCCTTATGGACAACCTGATCACTAAACTGTATAGAGCCTCGGGTGAGCACACGGCCTGAAGAAGGATCCCCAAAAGTGATTTTATCACCCTGGGGATCACTTATTAGGGAGGAGAACCAACGTGAGTTTCCGGTCATGCGACGATAACAACCGAAATCGATGATCCACAGTCCCCCTTCCTAGCCCGACGTGCCTGAGTCAACTTGTAGAAACGTGGCTTAGCATTATGAAACAAAAGAGCTGTCTTTGAAACCCAATACTGAGTCACACGACCGAAACGAACAGACTCTATCCAAATTAGGTGAACTCCTCTAGTAGGAGCATGTCCCTTCGTTGGTTGTGGAGAATTCTGTCATTGACCCAAGGCAGATGCATCCTGTCCACGTTTCCTGCCTTCGTTCCTATTGCCAGTCCTCCACCATGGAGTCGGCATCTCGCGTCGCGGATGAGCACCTCTGTTTCTAACAGGAGGCGCACATTGGGGACGACGTTGCTCACGCCGAGACCAACAACAGGATAAGCACCAGAACACTAGGCTTCAAGTCCTAGCTGTCTACCCACCGTTCTAACCTAAGGAAAAGTTACCCTAAGTGCAGGTGCCTTAGGAGGGCCTTGGATCTTGACCGCTTTCTTATGCTCCTCATGTGTCTTCTTAGCACGACAGAAGCAGTCATTCTCAATGTGTCCTATTCTATCGCAAAAAGTGCAAATGACTCCTTTACCTCTCCTAAGGGTCGGAGCAATAATGAAACTATCCTTTTTAGGTGGACTCTCAGACACAGTAGCCTGGATTGGCCTTACAGTACGACTCTCATTGATTATCCCAGCAGATCTAAAGACAGTAGTATCAGGAACCCTTTTCTTAAGAACCACTCTTTGCCCATTTGTATCTAGGCCAAGGACTCTAGGTGGGTGTTTACTGATGTGTTCAAGCTAGCTAATCATACCCAAAACCTCTACCTGTTGAAATATCCCTTTTGTCAAGAATCAAGTTCAGCTTCCTCTTGCCCCCAGCAATTTTTCAAGAGTGCTCATGAGGTACTCACACTCCTGATAAAGTTCGGGACAAAAGTCGCAAGAAAGGGAAGAGTCAGAATAGTCATGTTCATCTATGTTTCCCTTGCTCAAATCCTTAGGACACCTGTCACTAAGCACCTTGACTTCGCTCTTCAGAGTCCGACAGGAAACGCACTTGGCATTCTGAACCTCGGCTATTCTACCCTATATTCTAGCACTCATATCCTAATAGACACTGGCCAACTCCCCATCAAGCTCTGCACAACGTTCACAGGAATATGCAACAAGCAAGGCATTGTCCAACTCAGATATTTTTAGATCGCAAGTCATGTTTTATAACCTCCAGGAGATGCAATCTACTCATGTAGCATCAACAAAGTAGAAGCTACAGCTCTTATCTAAGCTGAGTGGGTACTTAGGTGAAACATGATCTCTGCAACCCTCATCTTGGCTGATAGGGTTCTTAGACGTAGTGTATGCAGCAGGATCAAGACAAATCATAGAGGGATCAATCATGCAAGCAGGTTCTATTTTAGGAATAGAGGTAGCAACAAGCAAAGCTTCTCTAGTTTCATCTAGTTCCGAACGCATACTAGCATGACTCCCCCTAAGCAAATCAAAATCTATAACCACACTTCTATGCAAAGCTTCAAGCGCAAGCAATTCTTCAATCAACTTATCGCACTCCTTCCAGCCATCAGAGTCGACTGGAGGAGGGCAAGAGCACATTTGTGATTTCACATTAGCAACCTTAGAGTTCAGATAAGCTACCTTCTCGGTAAGTCCCTTACACCTATATCTACTCTTAGCAAGTTTATCATCTAGCTTGAGGAATACCTTAGTAAGCTGGTCGTAGGTGGGACCTACCTCATCACCAGAGTCGGTGTACAGTTCAGAGTCGTCGTTCTCATCTGCCATGAAGCACATGCCGGTGCAGTCAACGTCGTCGTACTCCAGTTGCCCGTCATCTCCATCGTCCGATTGATCGTCATCTTTGTCGGAGAGGTTGGCCACATCCAAAGCGGCCAAAACCTTCTCGACCAAACGACGTCCCATGGCCAGATTGGGATTCTTCTTCTCATCCTTACCACCGTTAAAGTAGCGGTTCTTGTTGATAATATTGTTCTGGGTTGGCGCAGTGCAGTCGTTCTTATCTCCTCCTCCAAGCTTAGGGCAAACACTCTTGATGTGGTTGAGGCCAACACACCCAAAGCACCTTAGGATGCCCCGTCAGCGCTTGGTCACCCGCCTATAAGCATGCGAGAATTTTCTTGATAACAGTACGAGCTGCTACTCTAAAATCTTGTCCATCGGATCATTGGGCAGCTTGCAGAGAGCAGAAAAAGAGAAACCCACACCAGCGAAAGAAGAACAGGAAGGGTCAGTGATCAAGGCTGTGGATGAAGGACCCGACTCTCTCGAAGGATGCTCAAGTTCATGAGTCTTGAGATTCGAGTAGAGCCCATCCAATGTTAGCTTTAAGAGATCAGCTGCCAGTCAGATGGCGGTCACCTTAATTCATGTCCCAGACCTTCAGATCCAAAGCAGAAAGAAAGTGTCTAGCGTTCTCCGAATCACGGCCGTAACCTCCTCGGCACCATATAAGGATTCTTCACTTTCACCCAAATGTTATAAACCCGAGCTAAAATATACGCCTCCATCCTCGCCTTCCAATAAGGAAATCGACTCCGGAGAACACAGGAGATTTGGCGGAATACTTATCCTCCATAGCTCAAATCAACGGGAAAGGTTTTAAAAGATCAGTAAAAATCTTGCAAAAGAAACACAACCTTGCTCTGATGCTAGTTGTAAAACCATTATGGCGACCAGATGGGGGTGAATGGGAGCCTTGAATATTTTTCATCGGACAGTGCTCCTCACATTTACTAATTTTCCAAAATATAAACTCCATGCCAACTATGTATACCACAAGAGTGAATGCATAAGACCCATGAAAATATGAGGGTATTTTAATTCATAATTCTGGTTGTCAAGTGTCCAAAGAAAAAAGAATCAATTCAAATCATGATTTAGGGCCTCTTTGATAGCTTGTTTTAGTTTAGTTTTTGTTGGGATTGCAACTTTTGTTATTTTCATATACACCATTTACTTTATTTTTTGAAAATATTTTTTTATAACTTTGTAAGCTTTTTCTCAAAGATCACAAAAATATTTTTTTAATAATTTATTTAACCTTTTCATACCATTTTCAAAGGTGGTCAAATTTTCTGAACAAAAACTAAACTAAAACTAAACAAGCTATCAAAGAGGGCATTAATAAAGCAATTCAAGACAAATCACTAAAGCTACTTTCTAAAAAGTAAAAGCAGATTCTCCAGAATTTGTTCTCACTTGGAACAAAGAGATGGTGGCTTTTTGGTACTCCAAAAATTGTGGGCATTTTTCTCACTATGAAACCACGAGTCATGAAGCAGTCCGCCAAAACTACAGCCTGACAGAAATCTCATCCAGAACATTTGGGGCTCGGTTTTAACCTCACTGCACCAAAATCAAGAATCTCCATGACATCAAAAGTTTTGTGTTGATAGATATGTGTAAGTCATGAAACTTCTCCAAGTGGAATCACTCAAAAATGATTTTGCAAGATTTTTTGAAAAATCAAACACTGACTATTACGCGGATAAAAGTTTCCAAACAGATTTGCAGCAAGTCAGGAACTTGATCTCTTGCTTCTCATATGGTTGCAAAGAGTGTGGCAAATTATATTAGAAACCTCAAGGCATCATAGATCATCAATAACCAGTAACAAATCACTCAACTTCATCTCCAAATAACAGCTCTAAAAGGAAAAACGAAAATAAGAAGAATTAGGTGCAAATCAACACAAGATGATCATGAAGATGAGAGATCATCTTCATCTTCGTCCTAGTCCAAGTCTTTCAGGACAACCCCTTTGCCTTTCTTGGCCGGAGGAGCGCCAGCCGAGTCATCTGCAGGACACTTGAGCAGTGCCTCCTTATGGCTGGGAGCTTCGGGGATGGGATATGTGGAGAAGAATGCAGCGCATCCCTGATCAAGGTTCAGATCAGGTCAATCGTGATGGAATTATTTAAACAATAGCCAAAGGGAATTCTCTGCTTACCGCTGGAGGAGGATTCGACGGACTGGGCGCTCGGGCAATTTTCATTTTCTACGATAGAGCCTAGGGCGAAGTGTTCGGCAACTCGGCGGATCAAAGCGTTGTGGGAGATTGGTTCTTCATTTTCCCGAGTGGTGTCTTGGAGTCCTGAATATTCGTATCCGACATGCACCCTCTCTTTGATGGGTTGGTCACGGTAGACATTGTAGTTCAAAACTACGCCGATGCTGGTCAGCCCCATGGACTTCAGTCTTCCGAGAAGGGGGAGCAGTTCCTTGACTTGTCTCCCCTCGCTCTCAGGGAGGGGGAGGACCAGGAGGCACGGACCGTGGGACATTTCCCTGAAAACAAAGTGAGGACTAGGAGAATATTGGCATAGTAAAACCAGTCGGAGAGCCAGCCATTATTGGAAGCCCTCATGGGAAGATCAAAGTAAAAATTCTTAGCCCCTTCCCACAGCTGGAATCCAGCACCGCCAACGGCTCTGGAAGAAGTTTTTTGTAAAAGGGTTTGAGGAGGAAAAGACATGTTAAGAGATCAAAGTGGGGCGCTATCCCGAGATATACCTCGCAGATGTGAATAAAGACCGCGATTTGGAAAATCGAATTGGGGTTGAGATGGGTTACTTCAATCCCACAGAAATGCAATAACCTCCGAAGAAAGGAAGAGTAGGGAAGACCGAAGCCGCGAAGGAAGAAGGATTCGAAGACCACCACCTCGTTAGATCGAGGGGTGGGGGAAGACTCACCGGCGGCAACATGCCATGAGATCAGCTCTTCCGAGGGGGAGCACACCGGCGGATACATGCCTTTGCAGCCTCCGGTCGATCGTGATGGACTTCATCTACAATAGTAATGTAAGCAAAGTCTTAGCACAAATGTTCATGTTAATTTTTCATTAAACAATTTTAAAAAAAGATGCTTCCACTAAAATCACTTTCCCTCTGTTGCATTTTAGTAGGACAAGATTCATAATCATTAAAGGACTAGTGTGCGTAGGCGACTCCTATAACTAAGTGTCATAGGTAGGCAACCCCTTGCCAATCACATCGTATGCGACTCTTGTTTGTTGGGTGGCAACCAATGCCCCGACTCCCAACACCGACGCCTTGAGGCCCAAAACCATTTTGATAGCCACGATAAGTAAACCAACAATATGCGTGTGAAGTCCGACTTCACCCCATTGGTCAAGGAAGTTAATGGCACCCTGCTATATGCTGAAACTGCCAATTAACGTACAATACCTTTATAGGTGCAGTTATTGAAAGGGCAACAAACTCTTAAGTTTTCGAGGGAAACTATTCTATCATAAAAAATTCACATCCACCAAATATGAAATATGAAGGAATAGCAAGATAGGTATCATCAGAATCAATCATATTGATTTGTGAAATAGTATGGCCCATGGCGTCCAGATCTCCACTGTCATGCTTCCTGTCCACTGGGTCATCATGCAAAAAGCCTCCATGATAATACACCAAGCCATTACATGTATAGCTAGTGACAAAATTACATGCGAGTCACACACAAGGCATCAAGAACAACATCATTAAGCTCAGAAATCTTAGCTTGCAAGTGCAAATTTTAAAGTTTAAACAGTGTGCAATCACGATATGTAGAGTCAAGTGAGTGGAAACTACAACTCTCTTCTGAGCTGACTGGGTACTTAGGTGGAGCATGATCGATACAACCCAGAGCTGGACTGACTGGGTCCTTAGATTAGTCTGGACAAAGCATGGTTGGGTTCATCAAGAAGACATAATATAGATCAGAAGTGACAAGGAAGAAATTATTTCTAGCATTATCTAGTTCTGCTACAAGCTTAACATTAATTTCCCTAAGTTCTTCATTGAAAGCAAGCACACTAGCATAAGTTGTTCTTAATTCATGCAAATTATTCATAACCAAGTCAAACTCTTCCCACCCATCAAAGTCAATAGGCTTGGGAAGATGCCTACATTTTTCATTCTCTAGTTGGATAGTGACATTTTTTTAAAATGCATTTTTAATTCATCCAATTATAGGGTGAGCTTCCAACAATCAGAACAAGCAGTAGGTTTAGCATTTTTTTAGTTGAACCTTCAGTGTGTTTTTCTTGACCAAAACCCTAGTGTACTTATCATGAATTTCAACTAATGTATCAAAGAGTTCAGAATAGGATCTTATTCATCAATTATCTCATCGTCGTCGGTGTGGTAGACGTCCAAGTCGTTGTTGCCGCTGTCGCCGTATTTATCATATATTTATCATCACCCAAGGGGATGCTACACATGGGTCTCAATAGCCGCCGATTGCTTAGTAGAATTAAATAATTTCTAATCAAATCGGTATGAATAAAATTACATTGTTAATTTGTTTACTTTTATAAATAAAAAAATATGCATGTCTTTTTTTTACTTTGCATCCTTTTTAATTAAAAAAATTAGTTTTAGAAACAAAGATAATTTTAGAGGTTATGAAATCATTTTAAAGGTTTAAATTATTTTATAATATTTTTCTTGCAATGCACTGCCATAATGTATATGATTTTGATTTATTTTAAAAATGAGGATGTTACATCATTCTGTAATTAGTAAGTAATAAGATCTTGTGGCGCCTACAGGACGGGCTTAATTTTGTGCGTGTCATGCAAAAAACCATTAGTAAGTAATAAGATCATGCATGGTCGACAATACAAGGTGGTCGCAAAAGCTCTGCGGCTCAATCGATCGCGGAAATGACAGATGATGGGTTGATTGGAATGTATTTACATGTACGTTTGGCGACCAAGATAGCAAAATGAAGTTCGCGAACTGTGCTGGTGCAAGCTGATGGCAATAACCAATAACTCACCTAGTTATAGAGTGGTCAATGTAATTTAATTTACTGGTCATTTTCTTTATGTGTGGCCATAATAATTTACAAAATTAATCATATCGCAGATATGCGTACCATTACCGGTTTTAGAATCAGTAGTGTGTAAAACCATTACGGCGACCAAAGAGGGGGTGAATGCGAGTCTTTGGAAATTTTTCATCGAACCGTGCTCCACACACTTACAAATTTTTCGAAATATAAACACCATGACAAGATAAGGCCCATGAAAATATGAGCTGATTTTCAATCACAATCCTGATTGTCAAGTGTTCAAATAAAATAGAATTAATTCAAATCATACTTTAATAAAGTCACTTTCTGAAAAGTAAAATCAGATTTTACAAAATTTGTTCTCACTTGAAACAAAGAGACAGTGGCTTTCTGTTACTCCAACAATTGTGGTGATTATTCTCCCTATGAAATCATGAGTTGTGAAGCACTCCGCTAAAATCAATCTCAAAACACTTTGCACAAAAATCAGGAAAATTCAAGTACTACAGCCTGCCAGAAATCTCGCTCAGAAAATTTGGGGCTCCGTTTTCACCTCACTGCACCCAAAACAAGAATCTTTATGACTTCAAAATTTTTGTGTTGATAGATATGTAAAATAGGGAACTGCTCGAAGTGGAATCACTCAAAAATAATTTTTTAGATTTTTTTAAAAATCAAACACTGACAGATGCGCGGAGAAAAGTTTCTAGATAGATTTGCAGCAAGTCAATAACTTGATCTCTTGCCTCTAATATGATTGAAAAAAGTGTGGCAAATCATATTAACAACCTTAAGACATCATAGATCATCAATAACTAGTAAGAAATCACCCAATTTCATCTTCAAATAAAAGCTCCAAAAGGAAAAAAGAAAATAAGAAGAATTATAAGCAAATCAACACAACAGGTTCATGAACATGAGAAATTTCGTTGCATAAAAGTTGGGGATTATAAACCACATTCCATGTGGTCACAAGCATTCTAGTAGCCACCCTTACACACCCAACTCACCCTCTCTATTTCTGAAATTTTTAACTCTAAGGGGATGAGGAGGAGGTGCTCCTCTACCCCCTCTATATATAGCCCATGGGTGAGATGCCCTAAACCTTAGAGCCCATCTCTACCCTTCATTTGAGGATGAGTGATGTACAACTCAGACAGTACAAGAAACACTCCCGAGAGTTAATATTCTCCATGTCGGTATAATAAATACCGGGGTATAAAGAGTCTTGGAGAAGACCGGGCGAGGGCCCCACACGTCAGGCGGGCGATCAGGCCCCAGCGTGTGGGCGAGCCCCTCAAGCGCCGGGCGAGGGCCCCACACGTCAGGCGGGCGATCAGGCCCCAGCGTGTGGGCGAGCCCCTTGGCGCGCGCGGGGTCCCCCTCTGTCAGGTGGGGCCCGTTTGGCAAGGAGCATTCCGAAAGGAGTCTTCTGATCGAAGGCTCCCCCTACTGGCCACATTTTGATCACTCACTTATGTATAGGAGATAAAAAAAAAGAGAAATCTTGCCACAAATGTGAATATAAACCAAACACATGCCTAACTTGATCAAACTTGTCTAACATGAGACGTGGCAAGTTGTGGCAATCTTAGGCCCTGTTTGTTTCAGCTTCTAGCCAGCCAAAAGCCACCAGAAGCCAGAAGCTTAAACAAACAGCCAGCTTTTGGAACCCACTTCAAAGAAGTCAAAAGCCACCAAAAGCCCATTTTGTACTGTGATTTGAGCTTTTCCCAGAAGCTAGTTTTTTTTGGCTTTTCCCAGAAGTAGCTTTTAGAGAAGCTGCAGCTCAAACAAACAGGGCCTTAGTCAACAACCAAACGGGCCCTGAGTAATCGTGGCATTTTAGCATAGAGATAATTTTGCATGTAAACATTTTTTAATGTCATGATATACGACGTGTCTTCTGATGCTGGTCGATATTACACTTAATACTCACATCAAAGGTTGACGAAACCAATGGCATGATTAACATGTTAATTTGATTCTACGAAATTTGCTATGTCCTCAAAAAAAAAAAAAATAGTGACACAAGCAACTCGGATCTCCGAGCCCACTTCACCACTGGTGACTTCCGCTTTGCCTCCCAATCGAATATCTCCCCCGAATCCCCTCAACTCCGGCGGCCGCGCCTTCCCCCCTCCGGCGATGGACGCCGTCACCCCCTCCGGTAGACTTCTGCTCCCCTAAGCGCCGTCCAGCCCTCTCCTCGTTCCGTCTAACTCTCCTCTCTTCGTTCTCCCGGCAGATCCGCACATCTCCTTCCTCGCCGACAGGAGCGCCAAGGTCTTCGTCGCCGGCCACCGCGGCCTCGTGGGCTCCGCGATCCTCCGCCGGCTGCTGGCCCTGGGGTTCGCCGACGTCGTCGTCCGCACCCACGCCGAGCTCGACCTCACCCGCCAGTCCGACGTCGAGGCCTTCTTCGCCGCCGAGCTCCCCCGGTACGTCGTCCTTGCCGCCGCCAAGGTTGGCGGCATCCACGCCAACTCCACCTACCCCGCCGACTTCATCGCCGCCAACCTCCAGATCCAGACCAACGTCGTCGACGCCGCCCTCAAATGCCGCTCCGTCCGCAAGCTCCTGTTCCTCGGCTCCTCTTGCATCTACCCCAAGTTTGCGCCCCAGCCCATCACGGAGAACTCCCTCCTCTCCGGCCCGCTCGAGCCCACCAATGAATGGTATGCCGTCGCCAAGATCGCCGGAATCAAGATGTGCCAGGCCTACCGCATCCAGCACGGCCTTGACGCCATTTCTGCCATGCCCACCAACCTTTATGGCCCACAGGACAACTTCCATCCGGAGAACTCACACGTCCTGCCTGCGCTGATCCGCCGTTTCCACGAGGCCAAGACCAACAGTGCCCCTGAGGTCGTCGTCTGGGGCTCTGGCTCGCCGCTGCGTGAGTTCTTGCATGTGGATGACCTCGCGGACGCAATGATCTTCTTGATGGATCAGTACTCAGGGCTGGAGCACGTTAATGTCGGAAGTGGGAGCGAGGTCACCATCAAGGAGCTCGCTGAGTTGGTGAAGGAGGTGGTCGGATTCAAGGGGAAGCTAGTGTGGGACTCAAGTAAGCCGGATGGCACGCCAAGGAAGCTCATGGATAGCTCCAAGATACAGGGGATGGGATGGAAGCCTAAGGTCCCCCTCAAAGAGGGGCTTGTTGAGACATACAGATGGTATGTGGAGAATGTTGTCTCTGAGAAGAAGTAATGGTGTGCCGATGGTATATCATTCTCCATTGCTTCTAAAAGTTGATATCTTGATTAGTGGTCTTTCTTTGTTGTTGGTTATTGGATCATACAATTATCAGGTATTTAAATGCACCCACAAAATAGAAGTTGTTATGTGCTGGTTAAATAATAAGTGGGCTACATTAACATACCATTACTCCATTAGAATCCTATTTGATGTCGAACATTTTTTCTGATCACAGAAAGTTTCTCTTTGCACGTTGGATTGTAATGGGCCAATACACAATCGCTTACTGTTTTGATGTTTATGCAATTACTCTATGCCAATTGAGTGCATACTGGAATTTATCATCTTATTTGATATTGAGCAGTTTTTGTTGATTACAGAAAGTTTTAGCACCTTACACACTGGATACCTGGATAGTAATTGGTTATGCATTCGCTCACTGTTTTGGCACCTGTCCTTTCCTCTATATACCAATGTGTTTATACTGGAAGGGTGGAAGGGCTAGTGGAAGAAAAAATTAATTTGTAGTGATTTTAATATCTTTTTTAGAACCACGGCATCAAAGAATCATGAATGGCGGAAGGACATATGAGACTTGTGAACTGTGAAGTCCATTGGATGCAGCTCAGCCTGTCTTGCGCCGTTGCAAAAGGAGCTTTCTTCAAAGGGCGCCTGCTGAATATTCCAAGCCCAATCTTGTGGGTTGCAAATAAGGTTATGTTGTGAATGGAGCTTGAATCTTAAACTACATTTTGGGCCCAAAAAATAGAACCATAACTGTAGAAGTGCACAGGATCCTTATACTTTTTGCCCACTCCGACTTCTAGTTACAAGCATGCTGGACCATGCTATTGCTATGAAGCAGAAATCTAGAATAATGTACGCCTATCTATCTGATTCTCGACTCTTAGCTTTTAGCTTGTCTTTGACTTCATCTGTTAGGAAAAACTATAGCTTCGACTAAGATTATCTAATATCTGGTCATCTCAATAGAGGCCAGGGATTCAGTTGATTCACAGTGCATGCATTATCCTATGGCATTACATTACATGCTCCTGGAAAACAGTGGTTGATTCTGTAGTGTTATGCTTTGTTAAAGGTTGAAAAATTGTCGTTTTCTCTTATCCCAATGATATTTTGCGCGAACTTATGCGATTGATTAACAATATTTTTTGCTTTTCTCATGCGCTTGAACTCAATTTACTCTTCTGTGTAACTCTATAACATGGAAGTTTGTAAAGATCTTTTAAATGGATATTAAGAAAACAGATATACTGCACTTTTCTTGCCTTCCATCATTACTCTATGGATATATTGTACTTAGTAGCTGGATTGTATAATGACCTGTGGCCATATGTGCATATCTTCCTACAGGCATGCAAAGGATTTCAGTGTTTATGAAGAATAGTTCAATTCCTTTGTGTTTTGACTTTCTAGATTGCTATCCAATTGTGCAGAACCATTTGAAGTCTCACTAGGTGCATGTTTGTGCATTTGTCCTTTTGATAGCATCACTTCAATTGATATCTAAAGCAGTCCAGAAAGGGTGTTGCCAAGTTAATGAGTTGTGCCTGCGGCACCTTAATCTAAAATCGTGAATGGTAACTGAAGGAGATACCATCATTATCTATATATAAAAAAAAGAGAAGTGTATGCTTGAATATAATAAACCTGGTGGCCAGTGATTTCAAGTTCAAAATTTCAAATCTTTAAATTTTGTTTTTAAATTTATTTCGAAAATTTTCTAAGTTTTTAAATTTTTTTCCCAGATTTTTCTAGTGATATGGATGCCATCTTATTGAAAAATTGCTTGCTTGGCAACCAGCTTAGCAATTAATGGTCATTTAACAGCCACCTCATCACTTAACGTTGACCTCACTGATGCGGGATTACAGTTCAAACAGTGCCAACTTCTAAGGTGCGGAAAGTAATTTTAAAGTTGAGGGTCTAAATAAGAATTTGATACAATTTTAAAGGGCAAAAATGTAATTACATTTTTTTAAATCTTAGCATAGTTGGCTAGTTCACGCGGGCTGTTCGATATTTTAAAAAATCAATTTCGAATTTGGCAATTCGCTTAACATGTACTGATGTACATCATGGCAGTGCTACGTAAAAACTTTAAAATTTCATTATTTTCTTCACCAGTGTTAAGGTTGCAAGACGCTGTTAATATCGACCTGTTTTAGAAGTTTAGATATTGCCTTATGCTTTTAGTGAAAGCAATTGATAGCAACTTATAGCAAGCTAAGTCAAACCAGAGGAAACACTGGTTAATTACATCATGGTTTGTGCTGTGTCTGTGTCTGATGATAAACTAAACTTGTTCACCATAAGCTCTCATATCACCGAGCCTATATCATCTGATCAGCTGAATATTTGCATATGACAGATCGATCAACGAAGGGATGCGAATTGCTGGAACTCGCTCATACAAATTGTCAAATGGATCTGGTAGTACTGTGGCGAATAAAATAGTAGAGAAAAATATAGATAATAAAAGAAGGTGCACTTTTTTAAAACATTAGATTACATGTGACATATGCTATGAATCAGAGATATATATAGGTATAAAATGCGGATCAGAGGTGGTCCGCGTTAAGCTTTAGGCTGTTGCCAGTTGCCAACCATCATCTTTGCATCTGGCAGAGCTGTGAATTATGATCTGTTCATTGCGTGATTTACGTTCTTAAAGTGTCATTATATCACACTTCACAACTTCCGTTGTAGTCTAGCTGGTTAGGATACTCGGCTCTCACCCGAGAGACCCGGGTTCGAGTCCCGGCAACGGAAAAAATATTTTGACCCGGTTTTTAATTCTGCTACCTTTTTTTTTTCATCTCCGGAACCGCAAAAGGCAACGGAAATGAGCGCATCCCGACCGTCCAATCCGTTCCAAAAAGGGTAAAGAAAAGAGATCCCTTGCTTCCTTCCCGCCATTTCTCCTTTCCCCCCACCGCTCAAAAAGCAGCCACCCCCACCGCCGGCCGGCCGCCTCCTCCTCCCCATCCACACCCGCACCTCTCTGCGACGATGTAGCCGCGGAGAGGCTATATTAATTATTAAAACCTCGGCTCCTCGGCTCCCTCTCACCGCCGCGGATCGGGAAGGCGTCGGCACTGGCTACCGAAGCGATGGGCAACGCGGCGCTCCGGCGGGGCCCGGCGGTGGAGGACCGGTTCACGCAGCCGCGACGCCTCGTCCGGCAGCCGTCCGATGTCGACCACGGGCTCCTCCGCCGCCTCATCCGCGCCGGCAACCTCGCGCCGTGCTTCGACGCCGCCGAGGACGCCGCCGCCGGCCACGCCGACGAGTGCCCCATCTGCTTCTACGTATGGGCCACGCCGCTCCGCTCGCCCCCTGTTTCGGTGAATTGGAGTATCAGACTCTGCGCTCCCATGCTTCCGTTTCTGACAGAATTCGTTTTGCTCCATTGCCCTCTGAGCATGCAGTTCTACCCGAGCTTGAATCGATCCAGGTGTTGCGGCAAAGGGATCTGCACTGGTGGGTTCCTCTTCCTCGAGATATCTGTCCTAATTTTGCAAAACCTTGTGATGAAATTCATGAATAGTCAGTAATCACTGTAACAAAACATTAGTACCTGCAGACGTAGATTGCACACTTGAGATGTGTCTCATGTTCGTCTCAATCACTGTTCTACCATATTCATATTCTTGCTTGTGTTTATCTCTGCAAAATACTTTGCATCTTCAGTTCATTCATGTTTCACAAAATTTAATTTCCTATAAGTTTTTCGATATAATGGTTTGAGAAGTTACTTATTTATGGTGTCATGGTCCTTTATCGTGCAGAGTGCTTCTTGCAGCTGATGCCGTCAAACGCTTCAAAAGTTGTCCAGTATCCTATTTTTGTACCTAATTGGCATGCAATATGTGCATCACTGTATTTTTTACATGCCACATCAAATCATCAAGATCTTTACTAGATTCAGGTTTTGTTTTTTCCGGCTAAAAGTTCCTGAAAATTTTCATATGAAAAAAATGTGACCCTTGAAAAAAGCTTTGGAGAGTCAAAAAAATCATGATAAAATCATTTTAGAAACTTTAATAAGAATTATTTAAAACCCACAAAAATAACTACAAAGCACTACATCTTTTGGCTTGTGCAAAAATGGCAAGCTAAATTTTAATTTAATTTAATTTAATTTAATTTAATTTAATTTAATTTAATTTATGTTGAAAAGAACAAGTCCCCAATCTCACAGATGCTCAATACTAGTTCCGTTTCATATTGAAGAAGCTTTATCTCGATTGAAGTATTAGACACTCACTAGTACTCCTTTTATAAGCATATTTATAGGTACTTGAAATACTTAGATAAAATTGTAGCATCGGAGTGAAGTTGTTCATTCCCACATACCCAGGTATGATTCATAGGATCCCAAGACATGTTGTATATTTAAGGTTGTGTACGTTATGCTTTCTTCTATTTTAAAAAAGCCTTCAATGAAAATGTTTGCCAGCTGCCAACTGAATTTTTGCACCTGAATTCCCTTAACTAGCAATGCAGCTGTCCATTCTGCAAAACAGCATCCTACAGGGTTCAATACCATGGTTCTCGAACCGTAAATGAGAAGAAACTTGAGCAGGAGGTAAGTTTTCTTTTAGAATTCTCATCGACAACATGGTAACTTAATAATCTCAAATAAGTATTTCCTCTAAATTTCCTGCAGGAAGAACAAAACGTTGATGAGGCTAAAAGAGTACATTCGAAACCTCAGATTGCTGGTGAACTTATTCAGCCTTAGAATTTTATGCCCGATTTGACGTTGCTAAAAGATTGTCGTTTCAAAAAAATCATCGTTAATAGATTATTAACCTACTGCTAATTTTTGTAACGTACGGAGAACTTTCATGATCATAACTGATATAATTCAAATATCAACTTATTCAGAAATCTGATTTCAGCTTAAGTTCATAAAAGAAATCCGATTTCAGCAGTAGTGGTTCAGGTGCGAGTGCCACAACTGTACATTGAAGCAAAATTATGCTGCCAGTGTCAGTAAAAAAAGGGATTTGGTATAGAACTGTCGAATGATTCTTTAGCCGACTCTCCAGACAAATATTAGCTCCAAGTGTTAAGGCCTAAATTATGTTCGTGGTGGTCATGAATTCCACGTAAGCATCCAATAATGCAACTGCGATTGTTTGATTCCATTCGGTGAAGTTGGTTGATGCAGTCCTGGCCGGTTTTTCCATTTGCATCTGTCCCTCATGTTTATTTTTTTAAGAATTTTTTTTGGAGGTGTGTTTTGTTTATTACTTTCAATTTTACAATATGATAAGTCAGTATAAAATGTATTATTCAACTCAGATGCAATCTTTTTGCTAGTTTATAAATTCTTCAGACAGATGCGAAGTACGTTACGTTTCTCGAGCCCCAAAAAAATTATCGTGCATTTCATTTGCCAGAATAAGTATTTGATACTACCATTCCGAAAAAGACCATATTCCAAGTTAGGGCTGGAAAAATAGCTCGAGGCTCACGGCTCGGCTTGAAGGTGCTGGTGGGCTCGAGCCGAGCCCATGGTAAAATAGCTAGCCGAACCAGGCTCGGCTCGTTGGCATGTTTTGAACATGAAAACGCCTTTGGCTTGTGGATCGGCTCGGGCTCGGCTTGGACAGGCTCGGCTCGGAGGTGTTATTGGGCTCGAGCCGAGCCCACTTTTGGGGTTCGCCATTGGCTCGGCTCGTTTTTACTAAGCTCAGCCGAGCCAGGCTCGGCTCGGCTCGTTTCCACCCCTGTTCCAAGTGCTTGTCGTAGTATACTCAAAACTATTGTGCTGCAAGTTTCTACCAAATTCTATAAAAGCTGAATGTTACTCCCTCTTTTTTTTTGACGTTTTTAACTTTTTAGCACGTCTTTAACCATTTGTCTTATTTAAAAATTTAGTGTAAAAATGTAAAAAATAAGTCATATTTAAAGTATCTCTACTGATAAAATAAAACATAACAAAATAAATGATATTTACAAAAAAAAAATGAATAAGACGAACGGTCAAAGACGTGTCCAAAAGTCAAAGACGTCAAACAAAAAAACGGAGGTAGTATTTACCAAGACCGAAGAACGTTCAGTCTGCATCATCTGATTATTACTTAGTACCCAATCACAAACCAAAAAGTACAATTTCTAGTGTTAACGTAGCTTGATCGTTTACGGTGAGTTACCATTCACCGATTCACGCCCTTATAGTCGTTAGGCCCAGTCCGTCTAGGCTTCGTCTTAGCCAGACCAAACACATGCATCCACTGGTGTTTGGTTGCACTGTATCAAATGAGTCATCCTCCTCCCAATCGGTGTTTGGTTCATGGCTTGCACGAGCTCTACATCACAACCTTTGCCTCGATTTCCCCTCGCAGACCTCATCTCCGAGTACGAGCTCTACATCACAACCTTTGGGCAACCAAACACGCCCAAAGCCGATGAGATGAGACGAGGCAATGCAAGCACATGCAATCTAGAAACTTCCACTTGGAACCTTCTAGCGTGAGCATAGCAAACTAGCAAATACCAAGCACAGCTTGAGCGGTTGAGCCAAATCTCTCGCGAGCTCCTAGGACAGGACGAGCTGCCATCGCCAATGGTTAAGCTCCAAAGCATTAGGTCACGCCCACATGCGCCCGTGAGGCCGTGAAGGAATAATCCAGCCACCATTTGCAGTTGCAAACCATCTTTTTACAGTAAGCATCATGCCATCACGTGCATGCGACCAATACATTAACCGGAAATTGCGGCTATATAAACACCCAAAAATCACACAGCTTACACACCGTTAGCAGCATCATTAACATAATTCGGCATCAAATCTCAGTCTACCAATGGCATCTCGTAGAGCTCTTGTTCTTACTGTTCTTGTGGCACTAGTTTCAGTAGGTGTTGTGAATGGTTCTAGGCCAGTGAGAAGAAGCAACTTGGGTCTGGGCCTTGGTGCTGGTGGTGGCATAGGCATTGGACTTGACCTTGGGTTTGGTGGCTCCGGCTCTGCCTCTGGCTCAGTGCAGGGGTCAGGTTCTGGTGCCTACACTGCGTCGGGTCGGGGCTCGGGCTCGGGGTTTGGGTATGGCTCCGGCTCAGCTTTTGGAGCCGATAACGGGGGCTCGGCTTCTGGCTGCGGTTTAGGCACATCATCCTGTTCAGGCTCGGGCTCGGGCTCGGGCTCGGGATCCGTAGGATTTGGCACGTCGATAAATGTCGGTGTTGGTGTGGGTTCGAATGGTGGGGCGAATGGTGACTCGGACTGTAATTCTGGCTCGGGCTCAGGCTCTGGCTCTGGCTCTGGCTCAGGCTCAGGCTCAGGCTCGTTCCGATCAAGTGGGCGTGGGTCTTCCAACGTTGGCTCGAGTTCAGGGGTGGGTTTAGGTGGTGCGTCTAATGTCGGGCCAAGTGGCAGCGGGTGTTCCTCTTGTGGTTCTGGGTCCAGTGCCATTGGTGGCTCGTCATCGAGCTCTGGCTCCGGCTCGAGCGCAGGCGCAGGATTTGGTGCCTCCGGCTCTATTTCAGGTTCAGGCTCATCGTCTGGCTCCGTAGGGATGTCCTATGGATCATCAGGTTGGTGTTCACTCCTGTAATTAATTTAATTTATTTTTTATAAGAATTTAATTTAATTTTTCGTGTTGTAGCTAGCTTGACCGTGCTCCTTTTTAGGCGCAGGCTCACTTGGTGGATCAATCAACGGCCCATACTCTAATTCCGGCCCTACGTCAGGCGCCGGCTCAAGCTCCGGCGCGTTCAGTGCATCAGGCAGTGGGTCAAGCTCCATGTCTGGCTCAGGATCAAGCTCTAGCTCTAACTCGCAATCCGGCTCGAGCTCAGGTCCAGGACCATCTTGTGTTATCCATGCTTGCACATAGTTTGTTTTACCGCACTTGCTAATTGCCATGTGAATGTGCGATCTCAATAGTGTATGATCGTTATACGTTGCAATATTGTTGTGCATGATTTTATATTATAGAGCATCCACAGAACCGTCTCTTGGGGAAAGGAACCCGGGGGGCGTACAACGCCCGTTGGAGCCAGCCCAGTCCGACACCAGCGCTGGCCGTTGGATCTCCAGCCAACGGCCAGCGTTAGATCTTGAGACAATCTTTGTTATTTTTGTTTCGCCATGTAAAAAATTCAAAAAAATCAGTAAAAATAATAAATATTCTCTAATGCATGTCCATTCCCACATATATTTTTTAGATTGATATACAACATTTATACATCTAGGTTATCCTTTAAAAAACGTTTATAAAAATGAATATAGGTCATATCGATTTGAAAAAAAAATGTGTGGGACCTGACATTGATTAGAGAATATTTTTATTTTTTATTGATTTTTTTTATTTTTTACATGGCGAAACAAAAATAACAAAGTTTGTCTGAAGATCTAACGTTGGCCGTTGGACCAGCGCTGGGCGTCGGACGGCCCCCGCGTCCTTGGGGAAATACCATCATTGCCTTTAACAGCTCCTTTTTTCTAAAAAAAAAAAAAGATACCATTTTGCTAGGACACAAGCCCCTCAATTTGGCTATTTTGTGTAGACAATTATTTCTCAGTTAATTATTTATGGTTTTCCAGTTCATCATATAGTAGTGAAAATCCTATATTATTTTGTGAACAAAGTATTTTATTTTGTTTTCCCTCCAATGTGCTTGTCATTGACCACATAAAGGTCACGTGACCTTACTCGTTGGTAGCAGCATAGATAGCTTTGCAATCGTACGTACGTGGCCTATGAACAAGCACAACAGCGGCAATGGTGGTGTGGATAGAGCTTACATAGCCATGCATCTATGCATGTTGTCTTTTTATAATGTATGCATATAAATGGCTCATAGCATAATACGGGGAGTTGAACATATGCTTGAAATAGTTTTCTGGTTTGATTTTTGTTGCAGGATCCATTGGTTCCGGATCATCTGCCGCCGCCGGATCCAGCTCGGCTTCAGATGCAAACTCAGGCTCAAGCTCAGGCGCATGGTCCAGCTCCAATTCCGGAGCTAGCTCAGCTGCACTGCCCAACTCCAACTCCGGTTCAGGCACCGCTTCCAGCTCGAGCTCGAGCGCATGGTCCGGCTCTGGCTCAAGCTCGGGGTCGCTCTCAGGATCCGGAACTGGGTCTTCAAGCTGGGCTAGCTCGTCGTCTGGCTCGACCTCAAGATCGGGCTCTGGGTTTGGTCAGGGTTTCGGTGGTGGGCAAGGGTTCGAAGCCGGAGCTCGCCCAGGGGTCGGCTTGGGTGAAGCAGGGTTTGGAGCTGGCTATGGGTTTGGAGCTGGTGATGGGCGTGCTGGCTGGGGCAAGCACCATTAAGGCATTACACAATCCTTGTTTTGATGGTTTATACTGTAATTCTGCAATGTCTTTTCGTTCTGGTACCAAGCTAAACTTTTCTTGGGAAATAAACTTTTGCAATTAAGCACCATCTTGAATTAAAAGTAATGGGAGTTCTAATCCTGCGTCGTCCTCCTCCTGAGCAACACGGGAGGCGACGCAATCTCCCCGGGAACTACCCCTCTTCGAACCATAGCCGGCCGTCACCGCCACCGTCATAGGCGGTGTTGGACCCCTTTCTCTTCCTCCCTTCTCTCTTCTTCCACTCCCTCTCCATCCCCTTCAGCGCGAAGAGGTGGTGGCAGCCCCCGAACGGTGGTGTGGTGGGCGCTCCAATGCAGCCACGTGGCTGCTTCTCGATGATGGAGGTGACACGGCGTGGCGGCCTTCCAACGCCAGTCCGGGTGTGCCGGTGTGCAGTGACAATGACATTGTTCGGTGCCTTTCCCGTCGCTGAGACTAGTGTGGAGCCCCTTCCCTCTCCTCCTCCTCGGCTGTGCAATAGCATGCCGGTGAGTTGGACGATCGAATCTAATAGCGGGTGCACGGATCTGCCACAACCCCCTTGGTAGAGCTTGGGGTTGGCATTAATGGCGTCGTTCGTTGCTTGTGCGGTTGTCCTCCGGGGTGGCGTTTGCGTTGGTGATTGTTTGGCCGGTTCCGATGACTATGTGCTGGTGCATCTGGTGTCGGGAGACGATTTCCCATCGTGGGGTATCCCCGATGGAGTTTGGGTAGCCTCCGCTATGGTGTCGCGACACCATGGTGAGGTTCCCTTTTTTAGTGGCCAGACCAGGTTCACCGATCTTGGTCGAGTGCCCTCCCCCCTTCCCCGGCCTTCGCTCGGGCGGCTTGGCAACGCCAGCGATGCTGTCAGCTTAGATCGAGGCAGCATGCTAGTTCATCATTTAGGTCGAGGTGACATGCGCGATGGCTTTGTATCGGATATTTGGACCATTGTATTTCTTCATTTCCTTAATAAAATAACAGAGCTCCTGCTTCTCTTCGAGGTTTATTGGGCGTGTTGTGCTCTTTGATTTATTTGAAATGAACTGCTCGATTACACACACGCATGCAAATGGAGTGGTTGGTTGTTCATACGTTCAAGAAGGTGAGGTCCTTTTGGGATGCGTACGTGGTAAAACTACGGCATGCGGTATGCCTGCAGATTGAACTGCTCTGCTTTATGCCGCGCACCAGCGCATGCACGGCCATATGCGTGGCCGACCCATCAATAAGTCTGTACTTCGGTATACGTGCCGCTGCCCGGGATTTCAAACCCCAAACCGTGCGAACGGTGCGCAAGGCTGATGGTTTTGGGTTGACGACTTGACGGCGATGTGCTCTAAGATTGGTGCCGATCGACCGAGACAGTCATACATGAGAAAATCCTTATACAAGCATGTAATGTTGTAACCCGTAATCTTAAGGACATGAAGTAGATACCGCTAAACATGGGCATAGCTTCTAGTATAGGTCAAAGTCCAAGATGACGAGGTGTAGGACCAAGTTACATAGGTAGCGATCAACTGATGACAGGTCGATACTTAGACTTAACCTGTTCAACTATTCCTATATGCCACCTCATGTCTTCACATGAATGCGCGATTGAGTTTTCAGTAACTTTCAACTCATCAAGTCACTAACCACAACCTGTAACCATGTAAACCAATGTTAGCCGCCACACTATCCATTGCGTCACCTAACGGTAGGTCTCAAACTACCCTACCCACAATATGCTCATACCAGAGCCTAGTGTGGCTAGCAACACCTTGCATCGATCACAGCGACAAAGCATGTCCCGAGCTATGTGACACGACCCTCTAACTATCGTGCTGGAGCTACAACAAATCCATATTAGAAGTACTGCATATTTGGCAGCAGTATGGCATTTTCAATAAATTTGAGAATGTTCATAGAGCTTAACTAAACAAAAAATAAAACCCTGCAAAATGCGATAACACATAGAGATCGATGCTTAAGTGGTGGTAATTACGTGATATGGCATTTCTGTAGCAACCAAAAAATAGAATTACTAAATGGATGATATATTGTCGGAACAATAACAAGTTTCATAGAGTGTTTTATGTGCTTTGAGATTCATGGGTATTGCGCTTTATGAGTGTTTTGTGTGTTTTACACGGTGTTTTATGTGCAACATGTATACCGCCCTAACGGGCAATAAAAAAAATCATACTTATAGTCTGTATGTATGTTTAAAAGGAGTGTGCTACTGTGACACATTATGGCCAACCAACCCAAGTCGGGAGGAGCCACGACATCCTCTTCCTGAATCTTGACCTGTGCTGATCCATAACGCCCGATAGGCACTAAGAGCATCTCCAATGGTGCAGCTAGCTGCTAGCTATAAACAAGTGCCATGTCATTTATAGATACTCCCTCCGTCCATGATTGATCTTCGTATATGGTTTGTGCAGCAAGACCAAGACAGGCAATAATACCAGCACATTCCATTTAATCGCGTCTACCCGGCTGCGGGTGTCGCCTCTTTTTTTTCAGCCTTCCCCCACGTGTTTGCAGCCGGAGTAGCATACATGCCTCACAGCACGCGGCCCTGTAAAATCGCAGCGCTGGCCATCAATACGCGTGAGAAACGATGGCCTGTGGTGAGAGAAACAGGCACAGGATGAAAAATATGACGATCAATTATGGAAAAGACTAAAAACATAATATGAAGATCAATTCTGGACAGAGGGAGTAACATATAGTTAGCTTATCCAATGGGACTAGCTATAACATTAACTACAATATTGAATATGGGTCCACATGTAATAGATATTAGGTGCATTGGAATCAGCTATAGACTAGCTGCAAGTTAGTAGCTAGCACACCCTCTTTCTCTCCTCTACATAAATAAAAGGCTGAGTTGGAATCCTTATATATAGTTAGCTTATATGACACCATTGGAGATGCTCTAATGAGTAATTAGGCAGATTCACGTAGCATCGTTCCCAGCACGGGAACATTGACCCATGCATGTTTATGTATGGCCGGGTCGCTCCGGTGCTGATCACCACCTGCAGATGGGCACAATCAAATCGTACGTGCGGTGAACCGCCCTCGATCTGCGTACATGCACGGTGAAGCACGCCCGTGTCAGGCTTTAAACGCGCCCCTTTCAGATCTTGTTTGTTTCAGATTAAATGAAATGAAATGAAATGAAATGAAATTTTGTTATTTTTGTATAAACCAAATGGTGTAATATTTTGTAGTCATTTTTGTGGGGTTTCAAATAGCTTTTTTACAGTTCGTAATAATTTTTTCATAATTTTTTAAAATTTTTAAAATGTCTTAGAAGGGGTCATAAATTTGGTACAGTAAAACTCAACTCAACTAAACAAACAAGGTTCAAGCATGTTATTGCAGCCTCAAGTTCATTCCCAACAATCCTGTTTATATCTCTAGCTAAAAGGTTTGTGCGATATATTATATATGATCGGACTGGTCGAATTTTGAGGTAACGAACTAGTTTGGCAAATAAGCAATAAATTTAAAAATTATAGAGAACTCTAAAAATATGAAAAATATTGAAAAAAAACCTTAAAATGTGAGTAATGTAAGTATGAAATAAATTCAAAAATATTTTGAGTATCTGATTACTTTCACATAAAATGGTTCCCGCAATAGGATTTTTAAAATAAATAAATTATTCAAAACCTTTGTTTTATTCGATACTTGTATTTTCCCCTTGAATCTTTAGGAAATAGTGACTCATTGCCGCGCTTAAAGAAAGAAACCGTGCCTACTAAAATTATAAAATAAAAATAATAGAAATAAGAGTACTTGTCATATTTTTAAAAAGACTTCATGTCAGATACAATAAAAAAATTACATAAAAATAATGTTCATATCATGTTAAAGTTTAGCACAAATCTAAACGAGTAAATGCGTTGGACACCCTACTCGTTACAAGAAAGAGATCATTTGACAAGAGATCGAACCGGGCAATGCTTTTAACCGATTCTCGAGTTGCACCACTAAAAAAGTGGGTTTTACTACCGGTGCATCTCTATTTGAATCTGCAAAATGGTAACGATGAGACATCACTACCGGTTCGAGCCACGAACCGGTAGCGATGTCTTGTGGAAAGCAAAACTAAGTTGTACATATCGTAGTCATATCACTACACGACAGTTGGCGTGTTAGTCAGAACGATGAGACTAGAGTCACGAGGTTTCAGATTCTAATTAATATACTACTATCAGGTATCCCTCCCGATTGGCCACATGCAATCGACCCGAACACGCGCGAGCGTGATGCAAGAGGCACATGTGAAGGCGTGAAGGCCGAGCCGTCCAGTCGGAAACCAGTTGTCCCAATGGCCGGGCCAGAAACACACACATGCAGGCATGCCGCTGCTTTCAATCTTACTCTTTTTGTCCATTATGTCCGATCACCCGCCCACTGGTAGGCGGCGGCGGCGGGCGGGCGCAGTGCGTGCCTGGTCGGCGGCTGGCTGGCGGCGGCGCCGCCGGCTAGTCGTCGCTGATATATCTTGAAGTCGTTTCGTTGGGAGAGGGCAGGTGAGAGGCGAGCGGTGGGGCGCATCGGCGCCTAGCTCATTCAAGTCCCGCCTCCCGCCTCCGCCTCCGCCTCCGCCTCCGCCTCCGCCTCGGCCAGGTTCGGAGCTCGGGCCCCGGGGTCTCTCGCGTCCAGGTTCGCAGCAGTGTCACACTCACAGACATCTCCCCCTGCGCCTCCTGCCCTGCGCTGCACTGCAGCACGTTGCTTCCTTGCAAGCTGCCGCTGCATGCAGTCAAGCTCAAGCTCAAGCTCAAGCTCAAGCAGTACGTGTACTTGTACAGTAGTAGCAGTATAATACAGTGCTGATCAGTACGTTTTTGCCCTGCTGGTCACGTACGTTCCTGCACCGTGTAAAGGCTCTTGGGAAGTTGGCCCGGAGGAAGAAGAGGGACCAATCGCCCAACCACCAACTGCATGGGCACGGCATGTGCGACTGGCCGACTGCGACGACGACGACGACGATATATGAGCTCGATCGAGCTCCCTGCCTCTGCCTCTGGTGCAGCCTTTCCCGCGGCATTCATTGGCCGGTGGGGCGTAGCGGCAGCGGCAGCGGCCCAAGTCCCAACATCATCGGCAAGGGCATTCACGCACAATGGCCTGTACCTCTGCAAGCACTCTGCAGCTGCAGTGAATCAGTGATATATCGTCCTTCAGACTGCACGGGCAGCGGCGAGCCGGATCACGGATGCTGCGATGACGTCGTTCGAGCTGGGCAGTGGGCATGCATGCACAGATATTTCTCGCCGAGGCACAGCGTGACTGCGTGAGGGTGTTCGATCTCCCGTCGTTGGATCAGGATCCATGGACGCAGACGGATCGAGCGTGGTGATGATCGTAGATTGGAACAAAAAGACACTTGTTTATAGTCAGAGATGGTAAGCCTGATTTACCAATGACCATCGTGAGCAGATTTGAGCTTACCACTTTGCTGACAGTATCTGCTCCCAGTGAGAGCTCAATTGCCAGTAGCTAGCACGAGCAGCAGCAGCAGTGGTACAATGCACTAGCCTCTTGCACCAATTGAGATCCTCTGCCTTTAGTTGAAAAGGCACCGGATAAACAGTACTCGATGCCTTTGGTTAATTTTAGCCGTCGGATCTAAGAAGGACGGCTCAGATCTGTGTGAATAGTGAACTGCGAACAGTGTTGATGAACAGTATTTATGACTGTTTATGCTAGCTGTTCGATCACTCGGGCTGAGGTGTAGGCACGAGGAAGGTCCAGAAGAAGATGTCCATGCGACCATGTGAAGAGCTGAGACTCGAGGCACGGCGCCATTGCCGCGCCTGGTTCGTGCGCACATTAATGTTTGATGGATCAGGCGAGTCAATGGCACGGACCCGAGTAGACCGACGTGGCAGGGGCCATAACGCGCGGCTGCCAGGACGCCCGTGCAGAAATGCGAAGCTGTTCTTGGTGATCGATTAATTTGTAGGCATTTTTTTTGGTGATCCATATTGCCGCTCTACCTCCCTTAATTACTACTAGTAGAAAGTTTCCAAGTTTCAATCTATTTATTGTTTTCAATTCACCACTCTCTGAAGCTAGAGATTCTTATCTATTAGAGGGAAAAAAGAAAATTCTTCACCATTATCCAATCCACCACGCTCTCCGAAGCTTGAAATTCCTTTCAATTAGAGAAAAAAAAGAAAAAGTTTTCCGCGTTATAACAGTACAAATATTTATATTGTTGTTTCAATATATCAATCTCACAAATACTGTTGAGTAAGTTAAGATGTTCAAGGTCTTAAATATCCTTTTACAAGAATATATATAACGTATAAGATAAAATCTAAGTCATGCTAGTTGCAAATTAAGTCAAAGATATACATTAGTTGCGAAGTCGTTGACGATCAAAGAAGAAAAGAGGAATAATTGGGCATGCACTAGCTAACTGGACCAACATGCTGATCCATGCTAACCCGCGCATGCATCGGTCTGGAATTCATTGAAAAGTAGGCGAAATTTTAAAAAAATCGTGGGAGACAAGTACGAGCCAAGCGACACCAGAAAAGAAAATGCAGGATTATAAAAAAAAAATATTTGCTCCAATGGAGTCCCACAATTAACGGAGGTCCTCTTCATGCTGCGGAACTAGCTAGGCCATACACTCTGGCAAAATATTCTAGTGTTGTGTTTGCTCCAAAGACCCGAGAGAAACCCCATATCAATTATTATGATATTGCGTGCAGAGGACGAGATAGATGGTTTAGAATGGCGTTATTATAAAAATATGGCATGAGAGAAAAAAGACCCATAACTTCACTATGTATGTTTTATGCTCCTACTTTGAAATAATATTGATAAAACTATATATATATGCGTCAATTATAGTTTGAAACATAGCTAGGGAGTATTGAACTAGTGCAAATGGAGCAAATGGAAATGGCACTTAGGACTTGTTCTTTTCGGCTTAAATTAAACCAAATTAAATAAAAATTTGTTACTTTTATAGAAGCTAAACGATGTAGTGATTTGCAGTCATTTTGTAGGATTTTAAATGGTTCTTTTTATAGTTACGAAAATAATATTTTTATTATTTTTTGAACTCTTTAAAGTCTCTCTTTAGAGGTCATCATTTTTTCATATTAAAACTTTCAGCAATTTTAAGCTGAAAAGAATAAGGGCTATGCATGACCGTTGGATCAAACAAGTTTATCTTGTACCACTACTACGTTTGTTGATTAAAATCCCAAATGTGGAAAGAGCTTTTAAGTCGTGATACTGATACTGATGGCACGCATGTCGCTTAATTAATTCAGTCATGGTTGCTCGTACTCCTAATTACGGCAGTGATATGTGCACCATGCCGTTTAATTTTTGAATGCGTCAAAGCACCGAGCCGAGCTGGCTAACCGCGCGCGCGCGGGAGTCGCAGAATGGTCAGCTTGCTCGCTCGCTCCGCCTCTATAAATAGGGAGCTGAGCCTGAGGTATCCCAAGTCCCAACACAAGTACTGAAAGCTTTATAGCTCAGCTCCTCTCCCTCCTTAACTTACCTCGGCTGGGGCAGGGCCATCAGCCATGGCCTCTCCCTTGTCTTCTTGGCCATGGGCGAGCCTAGGCTCATACAAGGCAAGCACACAACATGCTTGCAACTGCACTCAACCTTACCTCTCTCTCTATCCTTCTCCTCCGCCATTGCTGCCGCCATCGATCCGCCTAGAGCTGTTCTTTCCTCTCTTTCTTTTTCCGATAATATAAGAAACTTATTTCGGTCTCTCCATCGACTAGGAAGGTCTACATGTAGTATATAAATACATATGCTGCATTCTTGATGGCTGGATATGATTTGTGCAGTATCTGCTGTACGGGCCAGTAGTGGCGAAGGCGGTGCAGGCGTGGAGGGAGCAAGGGGGCGCGCCACTGGGGTCGTGGTGGCTCCACCTCCTCCTCCTCCTGGCGCTGCGCTCGCTCACCTACCAGCTCTGGTTCTCCTACGGCAGCATGCTCTTCTTCACCCGCCGCCGCCGCGTCGTCAAGCACGGCGTCGACTTCCGACAGATCGACGCCGAGTGGGACTGGTGATTAACTCGCTCACTCCCTAGCTAGTTAATCAGTTAATCTGATTCATGCTCAAGCCACGCGTCAAGAAACACGTCACTTCATGTTTGATGCTTGGGTTGAATCCCGATAGAACTGAAGATTTTCAGAGGCTCCATGATACAGTTCTGCATGTTATCATGTAGAGTATTCATGCGTTGTTCCTTCTGCTCAGTTTGAGTTTGATGACTCCTGGCCGGTGGCCGGCTGGGCTTCTTCGAGGCTGGGGGGCCACATCGAGCTAGGTAGTAAATGCGCAATAATTTCATCGGCGTTTTTTTGGGTGTTCGTTGGTCGATCGATCGACCGGCGTCAAAGCCGTACTAGCGGGTACATATTATTGATCATGATATATGTACGCCCGATGGCTATGCTAAGTACTACAGTACATGGTGTACTTCAGAGCCGTTCTTCCTTCCAAGAATTAAAGCTTAATTAGCTACACGAGTACTAAAAAGCGATGAATCCCACCAGAAACTTTGTCAGGTTTCTGCTCCGGCGATGGATAGTTTTATAGGAGTAGCTCGCGGTTGTCCTTGCCTCCTCGGTGCTTTTTAAGTGCTTTGGTTCAGCTCATGTTTAATGTTATATTTTTTTTTTCCTTCTGTGAATTGTGACCCAACGCCGTTAATCAAGTTAAAAATGAACTAGATAAACAGTGTTGGATAAAAAAAGATACTAAAGGATATAGTCAGCATTAAACATGTTCTGAGTATTTTCTAATTCTAGATGAAAATAGGCATTTCTCTTTGTGCATTTGTATCAAATTCATACAATTTACGGTGCTATTGCTACCCAACCAGTTTTTTCGGGAAAAAAGGTTGAGCTTCAGGTTTATTGGTACAGCCAGTTTTAGATAGCTGCCGAGTCATCTTGGTCAACTGATCACATGGGCATGAGTTTAGATCTCCGGCAGGTCCTGTATAATGCTGTAATATAGTATAAAGTATGAAAAAAAAAATGAAGAGATGGATAGATAAGATGTCAATATGTTTAAGTAGAAAGATATAAAAAAAAGCTGACGACGTTCATAAATCGCAGTTATGACTTGGTTATAGTAACTGGATGGGATCATTAATTGTTGCAGGGATAACATGGTGATCATGCAAACCCTAATCGGGGCCCTGGTGACCAACAGCGCCTTCTTCCCGGCCATCAGCGACCTCCGGCTGTTGGACCCCCGGGGGTGGGCCGTGGCCTTCCTGCTCCACGTGGCCGTCTCAGAGCCGGCCTTCTACTGGGCCCACCGGGCCCTCCACCGGAGGCAGGTTTCCTGCTCCCTAATATTATTTTATGCATTTATTTTCTAGTTAATTAATCTTGTCCAATTGATTTAAAAGTATTTATGATTGCATATAGACATAATCACATTTAGATTTTAGCCTCCCTACTAAGTCATAGGAAAGCCCTAAGAAATACATTTAGCCATAATAAAGGCAAGGTCTCATATAAGTACATAGGATCTTGATTGTTGCATTTTGATCTATTCTTTCGGTTAAGTTGTTAAGAGGTTGAGAAGTTGAGTTGTTGAGGTTGTGGTTGAGTTAAGGTTGGAGTGTTGTTGGTGTTGAAGGAAGTTTAGCGTGAACAAACGGTGGGAATGTGAGGCGCTTGGTGGGTCGCTTTAGAAGCGGTCTAGAGGACACTTGTTTGGGGGCCGGTGGTTGGTTTGTTCATTGCTCTTAACTGAATTATGTCATGATAGTAAAGATACAAATTTTTGCTCAAACCATATTACCGATCATTTTATGGGTAAAGCTGGGCAGATTCTGCAGAGTCGTTAAAAACAAATCATCGATGGACCCTATCTCGGGTATATGAGGTTGTATCGCTGGGGTGATGTCTATTCTAAATATTGACGTAAATCAGGCTAGATGTAAGGTTGTAAGGATGTGGTTGGTTTGGTCTAGAGTCGGTTTTGAAAGTCTGGTTTTTATCAAAAATCTCTTTTAAAAATGTTTTAGAAAAGAATTGACAAAATATAGGATTTTTATAAAACTATTTGAAAAATGTGCATTTAAGTATATATTTAAATCTCCCTGTGATTTTCTGTTAAAACCTTGCATGTAGTTAATAGACTTGCATATGGAAACCTGTTAGGACGTAAGTATTACCCGTTGTTTTTCGGGCTACCCTTCTTTTGGGTAGGTCCTTTCTTTTCAGCAGAAGACTTTTCTTTTGAAGACCTAAAAGATTTTGCTATAGATTTTTAGTTTATCCTACACTCGAGCCATGCCTGTGGTCTTGAAGTGTAAATTTTATAGGTGTACTAAAAATTGTAATCCATCTTATAAAATAACTCCAGTTATGCAATAAAGTTTGGCTGTTTGTGCTATTTCAAAATGCAACTGAAATTCTAGACAGTTGTATTTTCGGGGATCTTCCGGGGTCCCCACAGAAATAGTGACTCATTGCCGCTCTAAAAGAAAGAAACCGTGCCTACTAAAATTATAAAATAAAAATAATAGAAATAAGAGTGCCTGTCATATTTTAAAAAGACTTCATATCAATGCAATAAAAGTACATAATTTTAAAAAATAATGTTCGTGTCATGTTAAAGTTTAGCACAAATCTAAATGAGTAAATGCGTGGGACACCCAACTCGTTACAAGCAAGAGAGCATTTGGCAAGAGATCGAACTGGGCAATGCTTTTAATTGATTCTCGAGTTGCACTACTAGAAAAATAGGTCTTATTACCGGAGCATCTCTATTTCAATATGCAAAATAGTAACGATGAGACATCACTACCTGTTTGAGCCACGAACCGGTAGTGATGTCTTGTGGAAAGCAAAAGTTATACATATCGTAGTCATATCACTACACGATAGTTGGTGTGTTAGTTAGAAAGTTGAGACTAGAGTCACAAGGTTTCAGACTCTAATTAATATACTACTATCAGGTATCCCTCCCGATTGGCCACATGCAATCGACCCGAACACGCGCGAGCGTGATGCAAGAGGCACATGTGAAGGCGTGAAGGCCGAGCCGTCCAGTCGGAAACCAGTTGTCCCAATGGCCGGACCAGAAACACACACATGCAGGCATGCAGCTGCTTTCAATCTTCCTCTTTTTGTCGATCGCGCAGTAGATACTCATTGCCAAACTCGGCACGCACCCATTATATGTCCCATCGCCCGCCCATTGGTACGCTAGGGCGGCGGCGGGCGGGTGCAGTGCGTGCGTGGTCGGCGGCTGGCTGGCGGCGCCGCCGCCGGCTAGTCGTCGCTGATATATCTTGAAGTCGTTTGTTGGGAGAGGGCAGGTGAGAGGCGAGCGGTGGGGCGAATCGGCGCCTAGCTCATTCAAGTCCCACCTCCCGCCTCCGCCTCGGCCAGGTTCGGAGCTCGGGCCCCGGGGTCTCTCGCGTCCAGATTCGCAGCAGTGTCACAGTCACAGACATCTCCCCCTGCGCCTCCTGCCCTGCGCTGCACTGCAGCGCGTTGCTTCCTTGCAAGCTGCCGCTGCAGTTGCATGTATAGTCAAGCTCAACTGCTCAAGCTCAAGCAGTACGTGTACTCGTACAGTAACCACAGTACGTAGCCCACAGGTATACAGTGCTGATCCGTACGTTCTTGCCCTGCTGGTCACGTACGTTCCTGCACCGTGTAAAGGCTCTTTGGGAAGTTGGCCCGGAGGAAGAAGAGGAGCCAATCGCCCAACCACCAACTGCATGGGCACGGCATGTGCGACTGGCCGACTGCGACGACGACGACGACGATATATGAGCTCGATCGAGCTCCCTGCCTCTGCCTCTGGTGCAGCCTTTCCCGCGGCATTCATTGGCCGGTGGGGCGTAGCGGCAGCGGCAGCGGCCCAAGTCCCAACATCATCGGCAAGGGCATTCACGCACAATGGCCTGTACCTCTGCAAGCACTCTGCAGCTGCAGTGAATCAGTGATATATCGTCCTTCAGACTGCACGGGCAGCGGCGAGCCGGATGCTGCGATGACGTCGTTCGAGCTGGGCGGTGGGCATGCACAGATGTTTCTCGCCGAGGCACAGCGTGATGGTGTTCGATCTCCCGTCGTTGGATCAGGATCCATTGACGCAGATGATCGTAGATTGGAACAAAAGGACACTTGTTTATAGTCAGAGATGGTAATGACCATCGTGAGCAGATTTCAGCTTACCATTTTGCTGACAGTATCTGCTCCCTGTGAAAGCTCAATTGCCAATAGCTAGCACGAGCAGCAGCAGCAGTGGTACAATGCACTAGCCTCTTGCACTGTTTATGCTAGCTGTTCGATCACTTGGGCCGAGGTGTAGGCACGAGGAAGGTCCAGAAGAAGATGTCCATGCGACCATGTGAAGAGCTGAGACTCGAGGCACGGCGCCATTGCCGCGCCTGGTTCGTGAGCACATTAATGTTTGATGGATCAGGCGAGTCAATGGGCAATGGCACGGACGCGAGTAGACCGACGTGGCAGGGGCCATAACGCGCGGCTTCCAGGACGCCCGTGCAGAAATGCGGAGCTGTTCTTGGTGATCGATTACCCAATCCACCACGCTCTCCGAAGCTTGAAATTCCTTTCAATTATTGCTTCAAAAAATTCCTTTCAATTAGAGAAAAAACAAGGAAAAGTTTTCCGCGTTATAACAGTACAAAAATTTATATTGTTGTTTCAATATATCGTATTGAATCTCACAAATATTGTTGAGTAGGTTAAGAAGTTCAAGATCTTAATTATCCTTTTACTAGAATATATATAACGAATAAGATAAAATCTAAGTCATGCTAGTCGCAAATTAAGTCCAAGATATACATTAGTTGCGAAGTCGTTGACCATCAAAGAAGAAAAGAGGAATAATTGGGCATGCACTAGCTAACTGGACCAACATGCTGATCCATGCTAACCCGCGCATGCATCGGTCTGGAATTCATTGAAAAGTAGGCGAAATTTTAAAAAAATCGTGGGAGGCAAGTACGAGCCAAGCGACACCAGGAAAGAAAATGCAGGATTGTAAAAAAAACAATATTTGCTCCAATGGAGTCCCACATTATCGGAGGTCCTCTTCATGCTGCGGAACAAAATGTCACTGGGCCATACACTGCAAAATATTCTAGTGTTGTGTTTGCTCCAAAGACCAGAGAGAAACCCCATATCAATCTACTATCTATACAAAGCATAGTTAAACGGAGCCACCACATTAATCCTAAAATCATAGAAATTCCCACGTCAATCGAAAAATAGTAGAAATTCTCACGATAATCATAGAAAAAAATCTACATCGTTCAATATGGATATTAATATGTAAATCTAGCTAGCGGTCAATATTAACCTCTATAAGAAACTACTGAAGCTGATCTATATATTAGAGATAAACTCTAAATCTAATATGATATATTATATCTTAATACAAATCTAGCCGCACAAACGCGCGCATCACCTTGCTCGTTATAATGATATTGCGGTGGAGAGTACGAGATAGATGGTTTAGAATGGTGTTATTATAAAAAAAAAATGGCATGAGACAAAAAAGACCCATAACTTCACTATGTATGTTTTATATTCCTACTTTGAAGTAATATTGATAGAACTATATATATGCGTCAATTATAATTTGAAACATAACTAGGGAGTATTGAACTAGTGCAAACGGAAAGGGCACTTGTGCCTCGTTCTTTTCGGCTTAAAATAAACCAAATTAAATAAAAATTTGTTACTTTTATACAAGCTAAACGGTGCAGTGATTTGTAGCCATTTTGTGGGGTTTTAAATGGTTATTTTATAGTTACTAAAATAATATTTTCATTATTTTTTGAACTCTTTAAATTCTCTCTTTAGAGGCCATCATTTTTTTAGATTAAAACTTTAAGCAATTTTAAGCTGAAAAGAACGTCTATGTATGACCGTTGGATCAAACAAGTTATCTTGTACCACTACGTTTGTTGATTAAAATCCCAAATGTGGAAAGAGCTTTTAAGTCGTGATACTGATACTGATGGCACGCATGTCGCTTAATTAATTCAGTCATGGTTGCTCGTACTCCTAATTACCGCAGTGATATGTGCACCATGCCGTTTAATTTTGAAATGCGTCAAAGCACCGAGCCGAGCTGGCTAACCGCGCGCGCGCGCGGGAGTCGCAGAATGGAAGGGCGCTGCCGCTGAATTATTCCTCAGCTCGCTGGCTCGGTTAGGTCACTCCCCCTCGTTATAAATAGGGAGCTGAGCCTGATGAGGTATCCCAAGTCCCAACACAAGTACTGAAAGCTTTATAGCTCAGCTCCTCTCCCTCCTTAACTTACCTCGGCTGGGGCAGGGCCATCAGCCATGGCCTCTCCCTTGTCTTCTTGGCCATGGGCGAGCCTAGGCTCATACAAGGCAAGCACACAACATGCTTGCAACTGCACTCAACCTTACCTCTCTCTCTATCCTTCTCCTCCGCCATTGCTGCCGCCATCGATCTGCCTAGAGCTGTTCTTTCCTCTCTTTTTTTTCGGTCCGATAATATAAGAAACTTTCGGTCTCCATCGACTAGCTAGTATATAAATATATATGCTGCATTCTTGATGGTTGGATATGATTTGTGCTGTGCAGTATCTGCTGTACGGGCCAGTGGTGGCGAAGGCGGTGCAGGCGTGGAGGGAGCAAGGGGGCGCGCCACTGGGGTCGTGGTGGCTCCACCTCCTCCTCCTCCTGGCGCTGCGCTCGCTCACCTACCAGCTCTGGTTCTCCTACGGCAGCATGCTCTTCTTCACCCGCCGCCGCCGCGTCGTCAAGCACGGCGTCGACTTCCGACAGATCGACGCCGAGTGGGACTGGTGATTAGCTTACTCACTCACTAGCTAATTAATCAGTTAATCTGATTCATGCTCAAACCACGCGTCAAGAAACACCTCATTGCATGCTTGATGCTTGGGTTAAATCCCAATAGATCTGAAGATTTTCAGAGGCTGCATGATACAGTTCTGCCCTTCTGCATGGTTAAATGTATTCATGCGTTGTTCCTTCTGCTCAGTTTGAGTTTGATGACTCCTGGCCGGTGGCCGGCTGGGCTTCTTCGAGGCTGGGGGGCCACATCGAGCTAGGTAGTAAATGCGCAATAATTTCATCGGCGTTTTTTTGGGTGTTCGTTGGTCGATCGATCGACCGGCGTCAAAGCCGTACTAGCGGGTACATATTATTGATCATGATATATGTACGCCCGATGGCTATGCTAAGTACTACAGTACATGGTGTACTTCAGAGCCGTTCTTCCTTCCAAGAATTAAAGCTTAATTAGCTACACGAGTACTTAAAGCGATGAATCCCACCAGAAACTTTGTCAGGTTTCTGCTCCGGCGATAGATAGTTTTAGAGCATGTACAATAGTTGAGACAACAATCATCTATAACCATTGTCATGTCACTTGTAGAGATAACTTAAAGACAACTCATACAATGATAGAGATAGCTTAGAAATAGTTGCACAATTTTTATGCCACTTAATTTACACACAGATTTTTTAATTCGTACGTAGAGTCATCTCTTGCATTGGAGACGGCTCAACCCTCTACGTGCACTCTCTTTCCTTCATATTATTATCCATCCTACATGGCAAATTTTATACACAGCTTAGAGACAGCTGATGTGTACCATTGTACATACTCTTATAGGAGTAGCTTGTGGTTGTCCTTGCCTCCTCGGTGTTTTTTAAGTGCTTTGGTTAAGCTCATGTTTAATGTTATAACTTTTTCCTTTTGTGAATTGTGACCCAACGTCGTTAATCAAGTTAAAAATGAACTGGATAAACAGTGTTGGGTAAAAAAAAAAGACACTAAAGGATATAGTCAGTATTAAACATGTCCTGAGTACTTTCTAATTCTAGATGAAAATAGGCATTTCTCTTTGTGCATTTGTATCAAATTCATACAATTTACGGTGCTATTGCTACCCAACCAGTTTTTTCGGGAAAAAAGGTTGAGCTTCAGGTTTATTGGTACAGCCAGTTTTAGATAGCTGCCGAGTCATCTTGGTCAACTGATCACATGGGCATGAGTTTAGATCTCCGGCAGGTCCTGTATAATGCTGTAATATAGTATAAAGTATGAAAAAAAAAATGAAGAGATGGATAGATAAGATGTCAATATGTTTAAGTAGAAAGATATAAAAAAAAGCTGACGACGTTCATAAATCGCAGTTATGACTTGGTTATAGTAACTGGATGGGATCATTAATTGTTGCAGGGATAACATGGTGATCATGCAAACCCTAATCGGGGCCCTGGTGACCAACAGCGCCTTCTTCCCGGCCATCAGCGACCTCCGGCTGTTGGACCCCCGGGGGTGGGCCGTGGCCTTCCTGCTCCACGTGGCCGTCTCAGAGCCGGCCTTCTACTGGGCCCACCGGGCCCTCCACCGGGGCCCACTCTTCAGCCGCTACCACTCCAAGCACCACGCGTCCCCGGTCACCCAGCCGCTCACCGGTATAATAACGTTTTGCGAGGTCTTAATCGCATAATCACCTGATCCGATCGATCGGCCCTGATTAACCTGCACGCAGCTGCGTACGGCACGCCACTGGAGAGCTTGGTCCTGACGCTGGCAATGGGGCCCCCACTTGTCGGGGCCTTCCTGGCCGGGGCCGGGTCGGTGAGCCTGGTCTATGGGCACATCTTCCTCTTCGACTATCTCAGGTGCATGGGGTACAGCAACGTGGAGATCATATCGCACGAGACCTTCAAGGCCTTCCCGCCTCTCAGATACCTCGTCTACACACCGACGTGAGTCATTTCCCTCCCCATAGTCTATAGCTTCCATTTTACTAATCTTTTGTTGGTGAAATAGAAATATACGTACGTACCCTTATTTACTTAAAAAAAGGAATAAAAATACCCTTAGCTAGCATTCGATCATTATGGTAGAAATATTGAATGCATATATAGGCCCTTAAGTTCACGTAGTGATCACGGATGATCTTATCAAATCCCAACTTCCTCATCTTGCTCGATGATCTCTGCCTTTGTCCTTTGGTAAAATGAAATATTTTTAAATGATTTAAACTTACCATTTAACCAGACCAGCTTATATATATATAATTCTACACATAATTAATTTTAGTTTGATCTCTTTATTTATTCAACTAAACATGGTCCTAAATTTTGAATTCTTCCACAAAAGGTACGTCTCAAGAGCATTAATAATCACTGTCAAGATTTTTTTTAAAGAAAAGCTAAATAAGCCAAAGTGTTCGATCTATCGTGTACACACACAGATAAGCCTCATTTCCAAATTTTTTTAAAAAAAAAACGCAAAAGATCGATGCTCCACACGGCCTGCAGTGCCGAATTGAAGTGGCACGGCCGGCTGGCGGCAGGCACCAACCACCGCATTCATGGCACTCTCATGGAGCTGAGCTGAGCTTATTTTAGCTTATGCCAGTTTGATCCAAACACGTAAGAGCATCCACATCTGCTACTCCATCTCCACCCTCTATTTCACTATTAGAGTGTCTCTCTATCCTTCCTTCTAAATTTCCTTTAGACTTTACACTGCACTCTAAAAAATTTCTTTTTGACATCAGACACTCTATCCAGAGCTACAGTATTATAGAGTGCCTGCTACGAATGCTCTAAGAGTACTACTCATTTTGGCAGTAAAAATCCGTCGAACTGCGCTGTGCGCGCGGCGGCTTCAAGAGAGCAATGCGTGCATGCATGGACACATGCATACGTGGCCCACGTCCACGTGTACGTGCAGATCATTCATGCCGCACATTTACTCGTGGTCTAATCTCTGCGCCCTCCTTGGCGCAATGGATAGATTACGTACGTACGCTTCATAGCATGCATGTGTCCTGATTATAACTGTAGTAGGAGTACTAGCTAGGCTAGCTAGTATAGTTTGACAACTTCCTCTGGTGTCAAAAAACTAGTCATTTTAGCCTTTTATCCAAAGTGCCAAAAAACTTGTCGTTTTAGACTTTCATCTAGAGTTGTAATTAGATGAGACCTTTGGAAAGCCAAAAAGAGAGACATGCAGATGCATCTATTGGTGCATGAAAAAAGTTTTCATAAATGCATTGCTACCAATTAATGAATCAACCTTGGTATTCTAAATTGTGTCTAAAACGACTAGTTTTTTTACACCGGAGGGAGTAGCACCATAACTGTTTTTGTGAATTCAGGGTCTGTTCTTTTGGGCTGATCTGAACGGCTGAACAGCTAAATGGCTAAAATGATTAAATTTCGAGAGTTTCTCGAGTTAGTCTCGAGATTTGGATCCATTTCATTTTACTTTTTTTTTAAAGCGTTTGGACCCGCCTTTAAAATAGTGAAAAAACGGATTCAAAAAACTTAAATCATATATATTTTCAAAACGTAGATAAGCTGTTAAGCTGTTAAGCTGAAAAGAACGAAGCGTCAGTCATTAATTGTTGCATGCATTTTAGGTGCAAAACGCTATACAGTGCTGTCGTGTAGCTATAACGGGCAATTTAAAATCTTGTTCTTATTAGATTCTGGCAAAGGGGGTTAATGTGCGTCACATCTTGTCTAACAACGCAGAAGTCAGAACTGTCGTCTAATAGTGAGAAATTAATGCTCGTGAGTCGTGACCATGTACTAGGCACTGTACGCGGTAGGGTTAGGTCTACTTCTCAGCTCGCGAGCACCATGCAGGCACATTTATGAACATGCTTGGCCAATTGGAATTTGGGATTGTTCTTTGTTGCACTGTGCATACAAAGAAACTGCATTTATGATCGTGACCTTGATCATCTTAATCTGCTTCGTTCGTTATAAGATTATTAGCTACTGCTAATTAATATGTGGCTATGCATATGGCGACCGATATGTGCAGGTATCTTACCCTGCACCACCTGGAGAAAGACTGCAATTTCTGCTTGTTCATGCCTCTGTTCGACGCCCTGGGAGGAACCATCAACTCCAGATCCTGGGAGCTTCAGAAGGAGGTCGACTTAGGTAGGTTTCACTATCACCATCATTAATTTTCACATCTGTATACACTTCATACACAATTACATGCATGACGGAAAAACACTCCATGCTTGAATAAGGATTTCTTTCTCTCTGTCTCCACCGTCCGAGGTGGTCAAGCAGATCGACGCATGTAAAGAAATCCTTGGGAACCTGTTAATTTGGGGACATTTGAACCGGTGACCCTCCTTAAAATCATAAAATGTGTATTTGAGCCCATGGTAGTCCTGGCTCATTACCGTTGACTACTATGGTTCTATATGGCATACATGAAATAAAAGCGTCATGGATCAAAATATTCAGTTAATTCGAGGCACGGTTGATCGGTGTTGTTCATCTCCTAATTGCTATGGGCATGCAGGCAAGAACCACCGGGTGCCGGACTTCGTGTTCCTGGCGCACGTGGTGGACGTGATGGCGTCGATGCACGTGCCATTCGCGTTCCGGGCGTGCAGCGCGCTGCCGTTCGCGAACCACCTCGTCCTGCTGCCGCTCTGGCCCGTCGCCTTCGCCTTCATGGTCGTCCAGTGGTTCTGCTCCAAGACCTACACCGTCAGCTTCTACAACCTCCGCGGCCGCCTCCACCAGACTTGGACCGTCCCCCGATACGGCTTTCAGGTGAGTGACGAACCTGAAACCCTTCTGGGTGAACTGGTCGATGCATGAAACTCGATGATAATCGAAACGGTATGCGCCCATCACATGTAGTATTTTATTCCATCGGCGAAGAAGGGCATCAACCACCAGATTGAGCTCGCCATCCTTAGGGCGGACAAGATGGGCGTCAAGGTGCTCAGCCTCGCCGCGCTCAACAGAATGGGGGGAGCTTTCCTTTTATCTATTCGAAAAATGGGTCTCTAGAAGCGGTTGGGGCTATTAAACCGCTTGTAAAGCCAAGCATCCTAAGCGGTTCGTGTTCCCAACCGCTTGTAGAGGTATAGCAGCGGTTGGGGACACAAACCGCTTAGGATTTTAGGTCTTTAGAAGCGGATCGTGCCCCCAACCGCTTCTAGAGGTCATTTTCTGGCTTGAGACTGTTTTGAGGCATTAAACCGCTTGTAGAAGTTTGATCCTTTTTTTGAACCGCTTGAGAAAGCTTGTTCCCTAGTAGTGAGCACTGCCTAATTGCTTTATAGAAGAGAATGAAAAGGTCTAAACTGTCCCTTTACAAGATTTTGGTTAAGCACTCGCCCTCGGTCATAGTCGCTTAGAAACATAGCGACCCCGAGTAGAAACTACTCTATGGAGAAGAGTCCCCTATCCATGATCATCGTCACCGAACGCTAAAAATCTATTATGCAAATCAGTTTTTATAAGCATGATAACCTCCCTGAAGGACGCATAGTCCGCTTGGAAAATCCTCCTATTTCTTTCTTTCCAGATATTCCAGCAGGTGTATATGACAATGGCATCAAAATTCCTTCTAACCGCTGCATCAATTTTACTTCTCATATTCCACCACCAGTCACTGAATGTTTGGCCCACTGCCGCCACCTGAAGATGATGCCCCTGTAGCTCCATGAACAAACGTTGCCAGGTAGTTTTGGTGAAACTGCAAGAGGTGAAAAGATGTTCCATCGTCTCTTCTTCAGTACCACATAAAGGACAGATATGAGAGTTCGGCCAGCCTCTTCTTGCAAGGATATCCGAAGTGAGGATTTTTTTTCTGGAGTGCCACCCAAATAAAGAACTTGCATTTCGGTTCTGTGGATGCCCCCCAAACCGCCTTGTGATGGCGATCTTGAATCGAGCCTTGGAACTGTGCCATGTAAGCTGACTGTGCACTGTATTTGCCATGGACAGTCCACCTCCATACCGCCCTATCTTCGATGCCTGCATGTAGGACGACCCGTTGGCAATTATTCCAAAGGTTTTATGAAATCCTGGATCTCAGCATCGCTTGATAACCCCTCCAAATCCTCGACCCAAACACCTTCGCAGATTGCTTGCCGGACACTTAGAGAGTGCCTAGTGGAGAGAGCGAAACAGGATGGCGCTAACTCCCTCGGAGAGGATCCGTTGCACCAAGCATCCATCCAGAAATTTAGACGTTGCCCATCTCCTAAGAGGAAGGCCACGCTCGCCTTGAAGAGATCCGCATCCGCGTTATCTTGGTGGATTGCATACCCTACCCAAGGTTTTCTGGGGTGCTCCCACTGCGACCAATACCACCTTTGATGAAGGGCTCTGCCAAAGCAAGTGAGGTCTTTGACTCCTAGCCCTCCATAACTCTTGGGCCGACACACTCTTTTCCAATTAACCAACACTGGCCCCCGGCAAGGGCTGCATCCTCCTTTCCACAGGAAGTCTCGACGCCACCTGTCAATTCTCTTCGCTGCCCATTTGCTTAGAGGAAACACTGATAGATGATACACTGCGATGGAAGTGATGACGGAATTGATTAGCACCACTCTAGCTGCCTTGGAGAGCATTCCTCCTTTCCAACCCGCTATCCTTTTCCTGATCTTCTCGAACAAGGGTTGATAATCATTCCTCTTAAGCAAGGTCGGCTTCAACGGCAACCCCAGGTATGTGCAAGGAAAATGCTTGACCATCATTTGTAGTTGTGCGGTGACACTCTGCATATCAATGCTGTCACACCTAATAGGGCCTATAGAATGCATATATAGGCCCTTAAGTTCACGTAGTGATCACGGATGGTCTTATCAAATCCCATCTTCCTCCATCTTGCGCGATTTCTGCATTGGTTCTTTGGTAAAATGAAATATTTTTAAATGATTCAAACTTATTCATTAACGTAGACCAGCTTATATATTCAACTCTACATACAATTAATTTAAGTTTGATCGCTTTATTTATTCAACTAAACATGCTAGCTCCTTAATTTTGATAGCTTTCACAAACGGTACGTCTCAAGAGCTTTAACCATCACTGCCAAGATTTTTTTTTTTAAGAAAAGCTAAGAAGCCAAAGCGTTCGATCTATCATACACACACAAGAAGATAAGCCTCGTATCCAAATTAACAAAAACGCAAAAGATCGATGCTCCACACGGCCCCTGCAGTGCCGGATTGAAGTGGCACGGCCGGTAGGCGGCAGGCACCAACCACCGCATTCATGGCACTCTCGTGGACGCGTGGAGCTGAGCTGATCAGCTGAGCTTAATGCTGATCGATCACAAGACTGTATGCATGCATGCAGCTCGCGATAGCTAGTCGCCCCTAGCTAGCTGGCTAGCCAGCTTGATCGAAACATATGTAGGAGTAGGACTGTAGGAGTACCACTCATTTTGGCAGTAAAAATCCGTCGTGCGCGCGCGGCGGCTTCAAGAGAGCAATGCGTGCATGCATGCATGGCCCACGTCCACGTGTACGTGCAGGTCATTCACGCCGCCCATTTACTCGTGGTCTAGATTACGTACGTACGCACGCTTCATAGCGTGCATGTCCTGATTATAACTGTACTAGGAGTACTAGCTAGCTAGTATGGTTTGACTACTTTTGTTAATTAGCTAGCTTTGATCATGTGTCAGGAGTACTTAACTAAGATTAACCAGTGGGTCAGTACCACTGATTCATAAGCTTTTGATAGATCGGAATATCACTGCCTTGTCCAAGGTTTAAGGCTTTGTTTAAACTAAAAGTTACTGAAAATTTTAATCTTAAAAAATTGTGATCTCTCGAAAGACGTCTTCAAGAGTCCAAAATATTATAAAAAAAATTATTTCATGAACCCTAATTAAAAAGAACTATTGAAAACCTCACAAAAATGATTACAAAGTATTACGCCATTTGGCTTATACAAAAGTAACAAATTTTATTTTATTTTAAGCTTAAACAAACAAGACCTAAGTCGCACTTGTTTGGGTTTTGCGGACTCGCAGTGAGATGGAAGGTATCTTATAATGTTTAAATATAAAATTATATAAAATATAAAATATTTATATAATATTATGCACGTTCAACAAAACAATAAACATACATGTTATAAAGCATGTTATTTTATAAGTCATTGCAGTTTAATGTATGACTATATGATCATAATTAGTATGTAATCAGTGTGTATAAGTGATTGCAATCTATTCTGCTGCGCGCATTTTCATTATAGATAAATTTCTCTGAACAATCGTTTATTCGTTCTATATTAATATATATAGTATAACCATTTTAAAGTTGGATGATGTAAAAATGAAGCAGAGCATAACAAAACACGATTAACGGTTTGATTTTAAAGGTATTTGGAAAAAAAAATAGCATAGCGGTGTTATGATGGATACAAATATAAAGAAAATAATGGTCAATTTAGCGGCTATAGCGACCATAGCTGTTTTTGTGGATTCAATCATCAACGTAGCATGCATTTTATGTGAAAAACGCTATATGGTGCTATCGTGGGGCTATAACGGGCAATTTAAAATCTTGGTCTTATTAGATTTTGGCAAAGGGGGGTTAATGCGCGTCACATCTTGTCTAACAACGCAGAAGTCAGAACTGTCATCTAATAGTGAGAAATCAATGCTTGTGACATGTATTAGGCACTGTACGCGGTGGGGTTAGGTCTACTTCTCAGCTCGCAAGCACCATGCAGGCACATTTATGATCATGCTTGGCCAATTGGAATTTGGGATCGTTCTTTGTTTTCACTGTGCATACAAAGAAACTGCATTTATTATCGTGACCATGATCATCTTAATCTGCTTCGCTATAAGATTATTAGCTACTGCTAATTAATTTGTGGCTATGCATATGTGCGACCGATATGTGCAGGTATCTTACCCTGCACCACCTGGAGAAAGACTGCAATTTCTGCTTGTTCATGCCTCTGTTCGACGCCCTGGGAGGAACCATCAACTCCAGATCCTGGGAGCTTCAGAAGGAGGTCGACTTAGGTAGGTATCACTATCACCATCATTAATTTTCACATCTGTATAAACTTCATACACAATTACATGCATGACGGAAAAATACTCCATGCTTGAATAAGGATTTCTGTCTCTGTCTCCACCGTCCGAGGTGGTCAAGCAGATGCATCATGCATGTAAAGAAATCCTTGTACAAGTAAAGAAATCCTTGTACAAGTATAAAATCTGAGCTACTCTGATCTGATCTGGGAACCAGTTAATTCGGGGACACATTTGAACCGGTGACCCTCCTTAAAATCATAAAATGTGTATTTGAGCCCATGGTAGTCCTGGCTCATTACCGTTGACTACTATGGTTCTATATGGCATACATGAAATAAAAGCGTCATGGATCAAAATATTCAGTTAATTCGAGGCACGGTTGATCTGTGTTGTTCATCTCCTAATTGCTATGGGCATGCAGGCAAGAACCACCGGGTGCCGGACTTCGTGTTCCTGGCGCACGTGGTGGACGTGATGGCGTCGATGCACGTGCCATTCGCGTTCCGGGCGTGCAGCGCGCTGCCGTTCGCGAACCACCTCGTCCTGCTGCCGCTCTGGCCCGTCGCCTTCGCCTTCATGGTCGTCCAGTGGTTCTGCTCCAAGACCTACACCGTCAGCTTCTACAACCTCCGCGGCCGCCTCCACCAGACTTGGACCGTCCCCCGATACGGCTTTCAGGTGAGTGACGAACCTGAAACCCTTCTGGGTGAACTGGTCGATGCATGAAACTCGATGATAATCGAAACGGTATGCGCCCATCACATGTGCTAGACATATTGTTCCAATAGGCTGTACAAATTGTTTCATCAGCCTAGACAAATTGTTTCAATAGGCTAAACTAGTTGTTTCAGTAGGCTAATCTAATTGTTCCAACAGGCCAAAAATATTGTTCCAATAGGCTAAACCAATTGTTTCAACATACTATATAAAATGTTCTAACAGGCTAAACTAATTGTTTCAACATGCTAGACATATTGTTCCGACTAAACTAGTTATTTCAACAGGCTATATATATTGTTCTAACAGGCTAAACCATTTGTTTCAGTAGGCTATATATATTGTTCCAATAGGATAAACAAACTGTTTCATTTGGTTGTGCGTCCGCTAGGTAAAATTAATTGTTTCAGCAGGCTAGCCATATTGTTTCAACAGGCTAAATTAATTGTTTCATTAGGATAACAAATTGTTTCAATAACTTTTATATATCAACACTGGTCTTGTTTTGTTCGTAAAAATGCGAGGAACGCAGTGGTGCAAACGGTTCGTGCATTGGAGCAACCAGTCAAAATCTATGGCCGTCGAAAGAGAAACCGAAAGGAATATTTTCGCTGATGTCATCGCTGATGTCATCGCATGCATGCACAGGGGTAGCTTTTTTCTCATTCCCGCGAGCCCGTGTGCTGGGTTTTCTCTTTCGCGTGTGCTGGTTTTTCTCTTTCCCGCGAGCACCGCGCGTGCTGGGCTGGGCCGGGGGAGCGTCCGACGCGCGAGCGCGCGTCGGACGTCCGTCCCCAAGTCCGCGCCTTTTCTTTTTGCATAAGAGGATAAACCCCATTTTTTTTCCATTGTATGGCGACAAATGAAACGAAGCTACCAAACATAGCTAGGCACTACAGCCACATGCAACATCTGGATTCTGGAGCTGCCTAACTCCCAAACAAAAACGCCAGGGAAGCAAGAAACAGTCCAAAAAATACAGATCAGTCACATCAGTTGCTCAACATGCATTGCCAGATTCAAGAAGGCTAAGGATTTAAGTGTCAGACCAACCATGAACCATGTCGTGTGACTTCTGTAGCACGAGTAAAATCCGTGCACTGTTGATTGATTCACATGCCTATGGGCCATGGGCCCCATGGCACACGATGTTAGTGGGGCACACTAGGTGGAGCCCATGGCGATGGTGTCCATCGGTGGCCTATTTCTTCTCTCCTTTTTTCCTTTGCCATCCCAAACTCTTATTTTATCTATAAAACATTAGTAGCTGCAGTGTGCTTTATCCGGTTTGTAATATAGTATGTGTCTTCTGTTGCTACGTTTCCCTCTTATGTAAGAGGATGCGAGTGTCTTTCTTCGCTTTTTTTTTTCCAGAAATTCTACAGTAGTATGGGTCGAAAAAGACATTGTTTGTGTTTGTTTCCGTTGTCATCATGGTAATGGAAATCGGGGTTATGTCCCCTTATGGAAAAAAAAAACTCTTTATTTTATCATAGGTTACAAAGACAAAAAGAATCACACTTTAACGAGATTGAGGAAATTTAAAGAAAAAGCATGTGTTTCTTGTTTTAAAGGAAAGTTTTATTATCCATGTGTTTCTATGATTTATATCCCCAGGTTCCAAACAAATCCCAAGGAGAAGATTCTTGCTGCAATGTTGCTATAACTTGGTCTGGCGGTTTATTTTTAAGTTGGGAAAATATTTGGTGAAAAAAATTTCTCAGTGCATAAGTGCAAAAAACTGATCTTAACCCTTGAATCTCATCTTGATCGTCCAGCTAAAACATGAAAAATAGAAAATAATCATCATGGTTTTGCGTACAAGTGCATAAATGAGAGAGAGGAGTCCCATCTCAATGCATCTAGACTGTCTAGGTTGAATTAAAGAAACCATTATGAGTTTTTGCACTTGTGCAACGAGAAATCTTTTGCGCTTTCCTAAAAAAAGATCTTTACGCTAAATATTTTTCCTTTTAAGTTAGGAGGTAAAACCCACCCTCTGGCGTCACATACACTTGATTAGCATTGTGTCTAGCTACTTTATGTGTCTAGAGACTCATTATTTCACCAATATACTAAAATAACAAAACAATGAAAATCAATAGGTTCTCTTTACTACGTATAAGACATTGACTTAGAAGATTGGATGCTCTAGATAGATGATGCACCATTGCCACTGTCACCACACCACTATGTCTTTTAAAGTAGTAACAAAAGATATACGATTACTTGAAACACGCAGGAGGCATCCACACGTGCACGTTCAACACCTGTTAAATCAACGTAAATAGCTTGATCTAAAAAACTAAGTTTTTGAAGTATACTTGATATTTGTAATATTTGAGTTAAAATTTATTGAGCTATTTATCCATTTTTATAAAAAAAAACTTCTGATATCATACATCTAGATCCATAATATCCTTTGAGTCGATAGTCGGTGGGTTGGTAGTCTACGCCAATCTGTGTTCATGAGTAGACTTACGATGTTTAGGTTTCTCGCTCATGTTTCCATGCGGTGGCATTTTGATCTTACTTGGGGTCGCGACGCTACTGCTTGGGTGACACATCTACGATGATAGACCTACTTTCCCATCAATAGATTTTGTGAGGTATTTTGGGTTTTTGCTAAAACTCAAATTCGAATGACTGTAAGGGACCTTGGCGGTGGCTTTGGGGGTTGTCTTTGATGGTGGCTGACGGTCAAATGATGTGTTGAAAAGTTGCAGCTTGGGGGTTTCATGGGCTGGTATGCTTGTTGTGTGAGGCGATGGTATTCGACAAAGTTTTCTCTGTTTCTTCTAGCAAATAACTCGCAATGGGTGTTTGCACTATCATGACTTTGTTTGATGTTGATCTTTTTAATTCAGTTTTGGTCGAGCTTAGCGAAAGAGGAGACAACAGAGGTAGGTTAAGGGGATTTTGTTGTACACAACAGCAATGGTTGAGCGACAAGTTCTTCTAAAACCTTTTTTTATTTCCTGTTTAAACTCTAAGAATGCATGCAGTACCTTAATTTTTGGTATGGGTCTTGATGTATAAGGTATGATCTTACCTTAAGGGAATTACCGTGTTCTAAATAAAAGGAAAGAAAGAGTGTTGCTATTTTAAATATTTGAATTACAGTTGTAGAATTAATTTTTTGTCATGCAATGTCAGTACAAGCAGCTTTGATTTGGGTGGGATAATTTGTCCGGCGTTAAAAACAAATATTTAGTTTTGGAGCTGATTGATTTTTTTAAAGCAGTTGACTGACTTATTGACTTTGATCAAAGTTTAAACGAAAAGTGAACTTTACACAAAGGAATGACGTTTTGCTGAAGCCTGAACCTTGAGTAGGCATGCAAAGTGGCCCTGCAAAAGCATACAAAGCTCCAAAATAGAATTTTGGAAAGATCAATAAAAGCGTTTCGTCGTCTAGAATAAAGTCTAGAGACTTTCGGACTCATCTGTCTACCTCGCCTCCACCAACTTCTGTTGCCTCTTCGCTCGAGTTTTCTGAAGCTTCATTAATGCCTTTGTCAACTGGAAATATGCTTCATATTTTTGTGATGTTGCCCTCCTCCACCAAGACATTGAAAAAAAATAGGATGGCTTGAGGGTAAGACCGTAAATATAATGCTGCCCTTATTTTAGTCACAAATTCTGATCCATTAGTATATCAGTAATACTAGAGTAAAATATAACATAAAAAATATAGAATATTATATGAGGAACAAGGTATTGATTGAAAAGTGGATAAATAGTATCGGATTTGCTTAAACCCAGTCGACTGGATGGTGGCATACCGACCCAGTCGATTTTTCAAGAACGTGCAGAGGAGGAAGAAGGGGGAGGAGGAAGGAGGGAGCGTACCTCGCCGCCGTCGAGCTCCCCGTCGACCTCGCCGCCGGCCGGTTCGGGTTAGGGTTTAGGGTTCGGGGGTTCGGGTTAGGGAATATGTGGGTTCCTCCGGGTGTAGAGGGAGGTCGGGGCGGCGGCGGATCGGCGGTTGGTCGGGATCGTCAGGGCGGCGGCGGAGGCGGCGCGGCGCCGCCGGAGCCGGGGGAGGGGGGAGATGGCGGTCGGGCGGTGGTGGATGGGGGATCGAAGAGGCGCCGGCGAGGTTAGGGTAGGCGGGGGAGGCGCGGCGGCGGGAGGATGGGGCGGCGGAGCGGCCGGCGGCGAGGGCGCCGCCGGCCGGGGCGGAGGAAGGAGGCGGCGGGGCTGGGGGGTGAGGAGCGCGGAGCAGCGGAGGGAGGAGGAAGAAGGGGATCGAGTGGCGGGGGGCTCCGTTCGCTCGGGGTAAGGCAGAGGAAGTGGATGCGCGCTGGCCGCCAGAAAAATCGCCTGAGCACCCCTATAGGGGCCTAGTCGACTGCCAAGGAGACGATCCCAAATAGTATTGGGATGGGGCTATCATTACACTTGTCCTAAGAGCATCACTAACCCAGAACTATTTGGTCGACCCAGTCAATATTTACACTCCTTTTTACTATTAATCTACATTTCACTCTCTTTTTATTTTATTTGTTAAACTGCTAGGATGACCTCAGTTATGCCTCCATTGATTATGCTCTAAGTTTCATCCGCTTTTTTTGTAAGTTCTAGTATAAAATATTCAACTTTTGTTATATTATCAAGTTTCATTAATAATTTTTTCTTTCTAAATTTTAAGTTATTTTTCAAGTTTCGTGACATTGTGCGTTCAATAAGATGGTTCCCGTCGGATATCCGAACCGTGCCGATCGACAATATATATTTAAGTATTCTCTTTCGTATGCTATACTGTTTTGAGGTTTAGAGATTATTTTGAGAAAGATAGAAATATGGATAGGAAACATTTTAGGGAGATACGTAGAAATGGATATATCTGATTTTTTGGTATAGTTGATGGAGAAGGCCGTGCATAATAAAACGTAACATGCTAAAAAAGAAGAAGAGAAAACTCACCGCTAAGAAACTAAAAATCAATGGATCATATATGGTTAGTATCAGAAACCACATTTAAAACACATCAATTTTTTTTTTGCTGAATCATATGAAAATCCCTAGACGCAGACAGGCAAGGCATGCAATTTGCAAACTCCCCAGGGTCGTGTCCGCGAATTTTCCCCAAACCTTACTTAAAACGTTTATAACGAGGCCGTACGAAGCTAAAACAAGGAGAAAATGAAAAGGAAAAGGAAAAGGAAAAGGAAAAAGGAGACTCGCTTTCCAAATTCGAAATTCGAAATCCTCCGAAGCCGACGTTAAAAACTCCCCCAACCACGTCGCCGCAAAACCGCACGCGACACGACGCGACTCCTCCTCCTCCTCCTCGCCGCCTCGCCGTAGAGCGCCAGTAACCGCCGCCGCGCGCCGCGACCCAACCCGGAGAGGGGGAAGAGGAGAAGGGGGAGGGAGGCGAGCCGGCCGCCATGGTGCGGTGCAGCAACGGGCTCCTGGGCCTGCTCAACGCCGGCGTGCTGGTGCTCGCCGTGGTGGTCCTCGGCGGCGGCATCTGGCTCAGCCACCGCGCCTCCAGCACCGACTGCGAGCGCTTCCTCGAGCGCCCCGTCATCGCACTCGGGGTGCTCCTCCTCGCGCTCTCCATCGCCGGCCTCGCCGGCGCGCTCTGCCGCGCCTCCTGCCTCCTCTGGCTCTACCTCCTCGCGCTCTTCCTCCTCATTGCCCTCCTATTCGTCTTCACCATCTTCGCCTTCGTCGTCACCAACCGCGGCGCCGGCTGGGCCGTCTCCGGCAGGGGCTACAAGGAGTACCGCCTCGGGGACTACTCCACCTGGCTGCAGAGGAGGGTGGAGAACTCCCAGAACTGGGCCAAGATCCGGAGCTGCCTCCAGGACGGCAAGGTCTGCCAGAAGCTCGGCGCCAAGAAGGAGACGCTGTCCCAGTTCGTCAACACCAACCTCTCCCCGATCCAGGTGAAGTGCTTCCCTTCCTCTACTCTCTGAAAATATCACTGTGGCTTGTTCAATTGCTCCTTGAAGAGGTTCAATCCTTGCATTTCTGAGCAGTTAGCGCGGAGATTGGTTTTAGTGTTCTTTTTCTCCCCTTTGTTGCTAGTTGTCACGTGGATGGTCAGTTCAACAATTGCATATGAATGCTTTAATTTTCTGTTAGGTTGTCATCATTCTCTTGCTGGATTTTGCGTGAGGAATTGGAGATTATTCTTTCTGCTCTATCTGTTTTGCAGTTAGATTTCTCAAAAAAACCAAAATAAAAAAAAAACGGATGAAGAACACCTTTAATCCTGTATCTATCAGTGCCAGTGCATGTGGAGTTGGTACAGTTAGTGAATCTCTCGTAGGACCAGCATAAGAATCGTTGGATTTCATTTCCACAAGTTGCACATGTGACGTCTCAGTTCGTAGGAATAAATTCTCTTTAATCTATATGCTGCATTGTGGAATAATATCTGAAGTTCAGTAGCATTATCTTGACTTGTGTCCCTGCTATTGTTCACCTTCTCATGGTCACTTGGATTTTTTAGGAGTATCATACTTTCATGAACTTTTTTGCTTGCTCTTTGTTGCAATTGCTTGTCTGTAGAGTGTAGATACAATTTACTTCGTGGCTGCATGCATGATAGTGGTAGAATGGCCGGTGAAGACTAATGGAGGATTTGAGCATGGTGTATGGCAAATTACTAATGTCAACAATTTAGCCAGATTTCACTTCGGTAATGGCATGCTTCTGAATAAAATCAATAAATCAACGCCACTAGATCTCACCACATTTTGAGGCTGGATGATGTAGCTACCTTATGGTACACTAGTACTGAAGTTCTGATGGAAAACCTTGTGTGATAGAAATTGAGTAATTTTTACTGGTTGGCAGACTTAGTTCATCAATCAAAAGCGTCTGTGATGGGGATCTCTTCTTGTCAGTTATGGTTTTCTTCCTGAGACTCGGACATTATTTTACTGATGACTTGCTGCGTCAGTGATTTTGCCTTTTGGAGGTGTTTGCTTTGGATTGTCATGTTAGCTTTTGCCAAGTTCCATTTGAGGGTGACTTGCCAGAACATATAGACTGCTATCTTTATGTGTAATACACTGGTATCACAAGCTTCATAGGCAATACTACTTGCACTTTGATGATACTCTTCATCACGTCACCCATTCCATGGAGCTATGGCCATTAAGAGGAACTGCCTATGTTTTCAGTGCAATATACTAATATTTGAACCTCTTGATCTGATTATAAATAATACTTCCGTATTGGTGTGTGGAGCACAGATACTCTTACATGCAGACCATTATCTCTCCTGTACAGTTGCATTATGTATTTTGGCCATAACTTTAGTTTTTGAATGTCCTGAATCTTTTCATTGTATTGCATTTATCCCTTTAAACCATTTGTAAGTTTCTTCTTGAGCTAACACACCTTTCTTATGTCCAGTCTGGATGCTGCAAGCCCCCAACAGGGTGCAATTTCACCTACCAGAGTGAGACTGTCTGGATCAAACCTGCTGGCTTCAACACTACCGATAACCCTGACTGCAACACATGGTCAAATGATCAGACTGCTCTCTGCTACAACTGCCAGGCATGCAAGGCGGGCGTGCTCGCGAACCTGAAGAATGACTGGAAGAAGATCGCCACTGTTAACATCATCTTCCTGATCTTCCTCATCATCGTATACTCTGTCGGGTGCTGCGCTTTCAGGAACAACAGGCAGGACAACTCATACCCAGCTTGGAAATGAGAATTATGAGATGCGTAGCAAAATTTTAGGTTAGTAGACTGTTCAGCGTTGATGCTTTGTTCCTGTCCTCCTGTGTGTTTTCGTGCCCTATCATCTGTCTTAAGTCTCTGATGATGTGTCAACCGTCGCTAGCCAGTGCATGTTTGCTATATTGCCCCCAAATCCATGATGTATGAAGGCTCCTATTATCAAGATATGGTGATAATTAATTTGCATGTGTTACTTTGTGGTCTACAATTCATAGTTGCCGCCTGTTCTTAAACTGTATTGCTTTTGTTTGCAAATGCATTGCTGATGCATGAATACTTGCAGAAAGATGTCTCGGACGATATGCTTGATTCTTCAAACTGTTCAGAGACAGCAGCTGCTAAGAATGTGTCACTGTATCAAAATTTTTTTTTTTTTGCAACAGGAGCTTGTTTTGATTTGCATCTCGTGTCTCTTTTCAATCTTTCTGGTGAACTGTATGGTCTCACTTGTCCAAAGATGACTGGAGACAGTAAGCGTTGGGCCATTGAGACAACCAACTGGGGTAGAGATACAACATGAAGCGTTGGGCCATTGAGACAACCAATTGGGGTAGAGATACAACATGAAGTTGGCTAACTTTTGCTTCTAACCGTTAGAGAATTTGCGAACTTGGGGATAAAAATGACTAATTGGAAGATATGCCTTGCGTTGTTCAAGGGTAAAATGTGGGATCAACTTTGTCTTCGAACTGTTTGTCCGGAAGTTACATGAAATGCATCATACATGTCGATGTAAAAATGTGCTATATATAGAGACAAGGAAGAGACACACATGTGTATGCTGAATGCATGTGAATGGGTGTACAATATTCTTTATATGCAGGCCTGGCCCATGTCCTTCGTTCAAGCTCTTGCAACTCCATGCTGGCCTGTGGAAAAAATTGAAGTTTCCACAGCTGTTCTGCGCATGGTTGTTACCAGTTACCGCGCTAAGATGGTGTATACAACATCACTAAAAAATCAATTTGGATATCATGTCCCCAGTCACAACACATAATGCCGGTAAACCATGTATCAAACAAGTGATAGTTCCCATGAATACTAGAGTTAATGGAGTTCGACTAAACCACAGTTTTCACATGTACATTGTTACAAACTCTATGTATCACAAATCCAAGCATGCATATGATTTAAACAAGATCATCCACCACTCTAAATTCTTCTTTATTTTGCCAATTGAGTCACTTTTGAGTGAAATAGGAACCATAGTAGTACTAGTACATTGCTCTTGGCACCCATTTCTCTCATGATCTACAAGTCTCTTTCCTTCCAATACAACAGTAGCTAGCTAGCTTACAGGAGTCCACCACCGATCTCTCCAAGAACATGACAAAAATTGAAAACCCTGATCTAACTTCACCATATTGCACAAGCTAAGGGATGTGTCCCTGGTCACGATCAACCCCATGCTGTTTTAATTTCTTCGCAGACACAGGCACATCCCCCCACCTTCTGAAAATATGAAATTTTTATCATTCTCTCATAACTGAAGCCTCCTTTTCTTCCAGGGCACAATGAGGCCAAGAATCCCTGCATGCCAGATTAGCAAAGTCACACATTGCACAACAGATTGAACGGGATTTCGTCGGGGAACAAATCTTGATTTGCAAAATGCAAATATACGGCTATACTAAGATCACATATTCACATATGTGATTACGTTAATTTTCACATACCGGAGAAGGCTGGATCGTTGCACGGCCTTGGAGACGCGGCGGAGCACGTCGACCTGGGCGCGCAGGTGGACGACGTAGTCCATGGCCTCGCGGAGCAGCGACACCTCATCCATGGCGTCCCCGCCGGGAATCACCTTCCTGAGCGCCATCGTCCTCCTCCTCACGAGCCTCCTCGCAATGTCGCCGCTATTGCTACCGCCAGTTCAGATTCGATGACCATGCATTGACCATGTTCCAAACTCCTTATCGATGATTTAGCAATTCAGCTAAAAATCATGAAGCAACTCCTTAAGTCTCTCGAAAATAAATCGGATCAAACAAGCCGATCTTTCTTCAGTGATCCAGCAATTAAGCTCCACCTCTCAGAACAACCTATGCACGTACCACCATCGTTCGACGTCCTAGCTTGTAGCTAGGGCCTTGTTCTTTTAGCGCGTAGCCTATATGTTGCATTGGCGTATTAAGAAATAGTTTTAGGATCTTTGGAAGGACTATTAAAGGCCATGAAAAAATAGTTACAAATTAATTACCACAACATATAGGATACGTATAAAAATAACAAAATTTGCTAAAGCAATACGCAACGCTGAAAAGAACATGGCCTAGGCATGCACGGCGTGGCAGGGGGCAGCTCCCTCTCCTTCAACCACGAGCTGCTCTGGGAAAGGCAGGCATGCAGGCGGCTGCCTCACATGGCGTCTGTTCGATCGGGGGCATGCACAGCTTTGGGGGCGTGCACATGATGCATGCATTCACCCCTTTCACTCGCGGCGCCTCCGTCTTGATCGGACAGACACGGTTGGTTTTAGGCCAGTGCATGCCTGATGCCTGAAGTGCTGCAGACTGCAGCAATGCATTGCATGCAGTACTAGCTAGCAGTGCCTCGTCAGGGGCCGAAAGCGTTTTAATTTGCCGCGTTCTTCCTGTCATGGCTGTGGGAAGCAAGATGGGATATCTGGGGGTACAGAAGAAATTAACTAACCATTGTCTCGTTCTCACGTTGCCGCCGACGACGTTTGATCGACTCTAATGGTGCTTCCACGGCATGATTTCTTTTCTTTTCTTTTTTTGAATAGATATAAGATTATCACCGAATCGAAAAGTCAAATGTGTTGTTTTTTTGTGCCCCGTTCTTTTTTTGTGCCCCGTTCTTTCCCCCCTCTCAAATGTGTGTCCCAAATCTATGAAAAGAAAACAGACTATGAAGTGGATCGTACAGGGTAGTGCCTCATCGGCGGCCGAAAGCATTGGGCTGCATTTTAATTTGCCGCGTCTTTCCTGTCATGGCTGTGGGAAGCAAGAATGCAAGATGAACATTTGGGGCACAGAAGAAACTAACCCTTGTCCCTCGTTCTCACATTACCAACGACTTCTGATTAATTATAATGGTGCTTCCGCTGCATGATTTTTTTTAACGATCCAAGCTTAGCTGGCTTAAACTATAGAGGTTGAAGAGATACATATACAGGGGTGGGGGAGGTTAGCGCTCCCTGATTAGAGATTACAAGAGTGGTGAACGCTTGCAGCTAGCCATGGACAAGGGGTCTAGCCGTCTAGCAGAAGTGACACTTTAAGGATTGCGATGCTTGCATAGGATTGTTTTGCAATTCCTATCTTGGGAGTGAGATATTGTTGTTTAGAAACCACTATCTTGGTTCTCTGTATATGCGTGTTCTGTATAACCAGAACGCTATAAGTGAGATATTGTATCTCTCTTTGTTGTAATTTTTCCCTCTAGCCTTCTTGCTTGGAAACCATTTGTCGCATTGAAAGTGAATAGTGTGTTTTTAAGGGTGGTATAACGGGGTTATTGGGGATGCTCAGACACTGGTAGTTCTAAAAAATTTATAACATTGACATCATTACATTTAAAGTAACGGAAAGGCTTTAGGCCGGACGGACGCGCCGGCGGCGCGAGCGACCGCGCGTCTCGTGCCTGGCGAGCGCCATGCAGGGTGGGTCCCACATCATTTTTTTTTCTTTTTGGTGACCATAATTTTTGACTGGGTGCTCTAATCCACAAATCATTTGCACCAACGTGTTACTCGTATTTTTACGAACAAAAGAAGATGTATGTTGCCATATAAATCCACAAACTTACCCGATGAAACTTGGGTTTCGCCTATTGAAACTTGAATTTCGCCTACTGAAACTTGGATTTCATATTCGTTAAACTTGCCGAACTGTCAAGTTTCATCAGGTTTAATGCAAGTTTCATCAAGTTTCAACAGGTTTCATACAAGTTTCTTCAAGTTTCATCAGGTCAATTCAAGTTTCAATAGGTTTCATCCAAGTTTAATAAGATTACATCGAAGTTTCATCATATTAACATCAGCACACGGTCAAATTTCATCAGCACACGACCAAGTTTCGCTATTATAGGTGTAAGTTTCATAAGTGTCTTCTCCTAGGTTCACATAAAAAAATGAAATAGTGAAAAAATCAAAAAATTTAAAAAGTATTTAAAATGGGTTGCTCTCGATTTTAGAAGAATTATGAAATTTATTCCACACATTTTGAACACTGTTTGAATTTTATACAAAAATCAGAAGTTTAATTGAAAAATTGATCAACTGCAACGGCTAACAACGTGGGAGCGCGGGCTGCGTTGGATCCGCGCGCCGCCGGCAATCGGACGGATGGCGCTGGTCTGGCGCTGGCGCGTCCGTCCGAACGTCCGACGCCTGGCGCTCGCCTTAAAGTAATCCAAGTCTAGTATAACAATTACACTCAAAAAGCTCAAAAACTATTTTTATTATAGCCTGAAAAATTGTGCATCCTTAGTAGAGTTCGTAGAGTCCAAAAAATGTTAAAAATTAGTTTTAAAATGTTCAAAAGAATACCAATATCTTTTTAAAACACCCCCTGCGTTTTTTACGCCTTTTACTTTTTACCACGTCTTTGACCATTCGTCTTATTCAAAAATTTAGCTCAAAGATGTAAAAAAATAAGTCATATTTAAACTATCTCTATTGATAAAACAAATCACAACAAAATAAATGATATTTACAAAAAAAAATTTGAATAAGACGAATGGTCAAATACGTGTCCAAAAGTCAAAGGTGTCAAACAAAAAAGAGGAGGTAGTAGTTACCAAACGTGCAAGCGTTTGGTTTATAAAAATAATAAATAATTCACTTAAAAGTCACATTATGACTTTATGCTGCCTTGTGTGATTTAATTTGAGACTACAATCTCAATGAATTTTATGCACCACATCATGATCTCTGCTCGGACCCATGCATACATCCACTCATTCATCATTCATTGTTCATTTGGTTGGAGGCTCGATCTCGAGTTGTTTTCCACGTGTGGTAATCGTAATATATTGTTGTTAATAAAATATTGATGCTTTCAATTATGTCAAGGGAATAGAACAATGGTGCACACATATAGCTTATCCTACATCACATCACATCATTTCTCCTGCATTATCATCCTCATCTTCGGACAAGTAGTGCCTATATATTTATAATTTACTGGCTATCCGGACCACTGCACCTGTCCGGTTCATTTCAGCTTATATTTAGATTATTTCAATTTACCACATGATTATTCTATTTTTTTTATAAGTTAAACACTTCAACGTTTGTGGTCATTTTGGAAGATCCTAACTTTTCAAAACGTAATTTTAGCTATCATTTCAGTCTCTCCAAACCTCAGCCCTTATAAAAAATTAACAACTTTTAAAACTATAATCCGTAGCAAATTTTAAGCTAGAAAGAAGTGACCAAGGGCATCAATAATGACGAAAGCAGGGTTTTTATTAGTGATACTCGTTCGATAACTTTTAAAAATTTAAATTTCTACATATAATTGGTGATAATATAAAAGAGGGGTAGCGTGGATCATGTTTGAAAGCTAAATTGTAACGAAATTTATCCAAAAAATCATGCGAATAAAATATACGACATCCGACTAAGTTTCTTATCGAGGAGGCCAATAAATGTCGATGGGATTATATTAACTGCTCATACTTGTTCAAAAAATTTAAAATCAAAAAATCAAAAATTTCTACCGATAATTGGTGGTAATATAAAAGCCAGTAACATGGATCAAGTTTCTACGCTAAATTCTGACGAAAGATCGATAAAAAAAAACTTATTTGAATCAAATATTTGAGATAAATGCCGGTCACATATGGATCAAGAATCCGCGCTAAACTAATTCTGACGAAAAGACCATATGAAAATTCATTCAAACCAATTATTCATCAGGATGTGGCTCATCTATATAGCTCTCATAGTGCGCGTTGAAATGTGTATAGGATATTAGGATGTGTGCCACATCGATGCAAAGTATGGATGATTCGCCATTGATTGTGCCCATGGGCCGCAGGCTTTCGTTCCGGGCTTGTAGCAGCAGGACGGCATCCATGTGTCCGAATCTTGGCGCGCATGCGACCTTGATATGGGATCACAGTGGCGGATCCATGGTTCCAAAACTGAGGATGTACGATTATACGATTTTTTAATGCGTAATAGAAGCATCAGACTATCATATAAATTGACACGTAATGTTTCCCGATTTTTAATAAACCTTATAAGGATGACTGTCTGACGGATACTTATACCTAGATTACAAAAATTTATAAGCGTGCCCCAGTTACGGGGTGCCCTCAAATACTGGGGCACCCCCTAGATGCTTGTATAGTCAGCTCCTCTGCAGGCCGTTCTTGGGCCGGTGCAATAGGTGCACCCGCCTAGGGCCCAGGATGGGCAAGGGTCCCGACCCATGTATGTATGTAGTATATGGCCGTGTTTGTTTCGGCGTTCTGTGGCGTTGCGTCGCGTCGCGTTTGGGCGTTTTGAACGCGCGGCGTGCGCGCGCGCGGGCGGCCGAACGCAACGCCACAGAACGCAACGCCCAAACAAACGCTCTCTATATCTTATTTGGTATGTGGGCTGTAGATGGTTAAAGCAGAGATGCACTTCGATTCATGGCTATGGGCCTGACGCTTGTGAATTTGCTAAATTGGCCCAATACGAAAATAGGAACATACCTGTCTCTTGTCATCAATTACTCTGATTTCCAAATATCTATTCAAAATCCTCCAATGTAGCAATTGCTTGCAAGCAATAAGGTATATTTCCCCCGATTTCTCTACCTTGATTCGTCTTTAAATACCAACCTCTTGTCTCTAACGATTTGATTATATTCTCTATGAGCTGGGACTCAGAGCTCCTACCGGTGAGCAGTGATGTTCGATTCACAATAACATCATTGGCGGTTAGCGGTCATCTTTTGTTGCACTGGATCACATGTTTTGGTTATATCATGTATTGTTCATTTGCAATCGTACAACTTGTTTTGATTTTGTACCGAACATCTTTGCAATTAGTCACTAGTTTTTTTTACTACCTCCGGTCACAAAAAGAAGTCGTCGTTGACTTTTGGAGGCATCTTTGACCATTCGTCTTATTTAAAAAAGTTATGTAAATATCATTTATTTTGTTGTGATTTAGTTTATTATTAAATGTATTTTAAGTATGACTTACATTTTTATATAGTTATAAGAAAAATTTGAATAAGACGATGTCGGTGTCTGGGAAATGCGCTCCTGAAGAGCAACGGGTCCACGGACCGGCAGACGAATTTGTAGTTGGTGTGAGGCCCAACGACGACCCTTCTCAGTAGCCTGGGGGGCGACCGAGCCTACTGGGGCTCAGGCCGCGTGATCTTCCCAGACTAAGCCTGGTGCGACTTGACGATCCGGGTACAGATCCGTCGTACGGTGAAGGAAGAGAACAGGGGGAAGAAGAAAAGAGAGGAGGGAACAAACCGTGCAGACACAAGTGATTTACCCTGATTCGAGCCCCTACTACCGGGTAATAGCTCTACTCCAGCCCTGTTGATTATATGGTGGAAAATAGTGCAGGAGGTGCCGAGACCGGGCTTGAAGGCACCAATCCCGAGCTTACAAAGATGGTGGCTAAGGACTACGGCTACTGCTAAGTAAGCTTCGAAAGCGTATGTGGCTTGGGTGATTGCCAGGTGGAATCTGGAGTCCCTTCGACTGTCCAGGGATCCTCCTTTTATAGGCGCGGTGGGTCACCCGGGGCGCCCGGAGCTGATCCGGCGGGCCTCGCGCTGGTCTTTGCTTTAGTGGTGGTGCCCTTGTCTCATTCCGGGGCTCTGTCTGGTCCGGAGCCTGCAGGGAGAAACTGTTCAGGTTAGTACGAGACACGTGTTTGTCTTAACATGCCGATACGGGGAGGAATCTCTCGTTAGGGAGAAAACACTTTTCCTTTATCCCCAATATGGCATTAACTGGACCGAGCCAACTTCGCGCCACCCGTTGGGGGCGTCGGTAGCGTAACAACCATTCACCGCCTGCCAAAGGAGGCAAACGACGCACCGGGCTGTCCGCGCGCCTCTCCCCGGGCTACGGACTCCCGGGGAGATATAGTTCCTCCCGGTCAAGGGCGGGAAAAAGGTGGTGGGACACGGCAGCTGTTGCCACCTGCCCACGGACAGGCGGACTATCCGCGGGATCTTCTCCCGAACTAAGGATAGCCCAGGAAGTGCGCCACGCCGGCTGGGGCGCGGCTTTTGACTTGGTCAAGCCGGGGGAAGACCCTGGTGGGCTAGACGCTTCCTTTAGTACAGCCAGGGGCGGCCTTTTGGACCTTCAGCGCGTATGGTAGGCCGGACAGAATCGGCCCAAGGCCCATCTCAAGGTGGGCAGCTTATCAATCACCAACAGACGAATGGTCAAAGACGTGTGCAAAAGTCAACGGTGACTTCTTTTTGTGACTGGAGGGAGTGTTATGTATGTCTTTGCAATTGATATATAAAAATATTTCTATGTTATTGAAACAAAGGCCCCATTTATAGACTTGCACTAAGGCCCCCAAAGTATCATGAACGACCATGCTCCTCTATTAGTTGTGCCACTACAGGTGGTCCTAGCTGCGTGGAGCCCATGTGTCAGTGACACAACAACTGTGTAGGATGTTTCTCCAGCATGCCATGCCTTGTAGCTGGCATTTTGCACCCCTTGGTAACTTGGGAGGGTGTGTTGATTACACGATAGTTGATAATTTTTTTCTTCTTCTAACATTTCCCTTGCATGGGCAAAATGATTTCGGGCATGCCCACGAACGCCTGCCAAACATATATTGTCGTAGTTGTGGTACCAAGTCTTGATAGCTACCCAATTTTTATAGATATCTAACCTAAACAAACATATACAAAACAACTTAATGATTTTTAATATACGTACATCGGTTATAAAAAAACTGGTCAAATATCCGTGCATCGCTACCAAAACACATAAAAGAAAAAAAAAAGGCTAAGTAGCAAGGTGGTGACACAAAGAGTGGCATTTTAAAGTTTATCATTTCTAAAGTGGTATTTGGGCCAAGCCACGCCTGGCGGCAAATAGTCAATGTCGTCCTAGTTTCCTGGGAGCCACCACTAGAAAAAAAGGGAGAGATACAAGTGTTGCCACAGATCCGCCCGCGAGGTGGCGTTGGATCTGCGGTGGATCAGGCAACGTTGTTGGCTTTCTCCAGCGATTGTTCTTCAGAGGGTTATGACAACGGTGTCTTTGATGGAGTGGTCACACGAGATTAGATTATCGGTGTTGGATCAGATCTACTCGTCGAAGGATCACCATCACCTCAGGCATGAGCTAGATCTCTGTAAAGTGGGTAAGCAAAGTCTTCACTAATATTTTGCAATAGTTTCTTGAGTTAGATACGTCAAGAACTGGATGCTTGAATCCTAAACTTCATCTTTTGTTTCATCAGGAAGTTGGTGAAGACGCATACCTCAAGTGGTCCTATATTCCTATCTTTTGATAGGGTATTTTTTTTTGAGAGGTTTACATTCCTGTATTTTTTAAAAGCTTACCTCTGATATAAGTATTAAATTTTTTTGTAACACTCTTTGACAAGAGTAAAGGATAAGATGATGTGTATGCTACACAAACTTTTTTGGGGCTAACGGGTTGCAAGACAACACTCTTTATTTTTTTAGGAAAAAGTCTACTTACCCTGTTGACACAAAAAGTAGGATCTTCGTGAACACACGTGCGGAAGAGTCAAGTCTGGGCTTGTGTCGCAACTAGGAACCAAACGTGCCAGTCAATTTGACCTGTAAATTGACAAGGAATAAATTATCAGTGACTTGGCCCCAATCGGCTTTAAAAGATAGCCAGATCAGATTTCAAATAATCGGCTTTTGGTAATCCGATTATTATTTTATCGGCTTAGTGTCCGATAGAGCAGCAAAATGAACAAACGTTTAAAACACAGGTTCTTTATTTCTTTTTTTTTATAGATAGAATTAGCCATAAATCTTTATATCAATTTATTAGATTAAACCAAGATATAGGTTGAATATATAGATTGGTCAGGCTAAGACAGTATTCAGATCTAGATCCAGATATAAACTTATAAACCGATTTGAAGAGTTACAACTAATATAGGTAAACACAATGCTAATCGGCAAATACTTAAACATGCGAAATTCCAAAACAAGTATACGCAAGATCGATCGAATGAGACAGTTGCATACATCGGATTCAGAAAAAACACATAAAATAATCGATGATCAGCATTGCAAGGTAAATACATATTACAGTCGATCAAATGAGACAGTGCAATATGCGAGAACATGCTAAAGATCGGTAAAATCCGAGACAGTCTAACATGTGTTGTATACATGAGATCAAGATAATACAGCCATGCATACGGGTTACAAGAAGAGAATCGATAATTCCATCGAGATAACTCTACCTGTGAGTTGAATCCTTTCGACGAAGTCGATTGGATTCGAAAAGTGCAGTTGTATTTTGTGTATGTCGTATATCGTTTTTATGAGACTCAGGACCCTATTTATACTATTACAAAACCGATACCGACACGACCTATTTTACCGCAACCTAACCAATAAAACCGTCTCCCGATTGAATCTTCGTAATCTTCCCGGAGTCTTAACATTATCGGAATTGCTTCTTCTTTTTGACAACGAAGCCCATCTTCTGATTCGGCCCAGTAATTCCGATGAAATCATCTGCTTCACAATATCCGATTTTCTTGCCAAATTTGGGTGTCAACATACCCCCTGAATTATGGCCTCGGGTGCACCTAATCTCCTGATCTTCAAAACTGTCTAACCATCCCCGCGAACTATTGGAACCAGTGCAGATAAATCCCCGCAAGCGGTTTTGAGGGTGGTTTTGCCATGCTGGACGCTGAGGTGGAGCGGTTTTGCCACATAGACATAAAATTTTCTTTTTAGACGTATTTTTGAGTTTTGGTCCCACATGTCAGTCTCATACATCTTCCTCCTCTCTCTCCCCTATCTCCCCGTGCCTCTCTCTCCTTCTCTCCCGTGCCCCTCTCTCCATCTCTCTCCCTCTCTCCCCCCAAGCCGGCGCCGCCGTCTCACCCCCAGGCCGAGCCGTCGCCGCGGCGCGCCTTGCGCCCCAGGCCACCCTCGCCGCGTTCGGGGCCGCCACCGCGTGTCCTGGGCAGCCGCCGCTTTCACATTGAGGAGAGAGGAGAGAGGGGAGAGGAAGAGAAAGAAAAGAAGGGAGAGGAAGAGAGACTTACATGGGGCCCACTTTTTTTGTTTATATGTGATTGTATTGCCACGTCGGATGCTACGTGGGCAATACCACCCTGTGGGGCGCTGAAGTGGCAAAACCACCCGTGAAACCACTCGCGGGGGGTTATTTGCGTCGGTTTCAATAGTTAATAGGACAGAATACCTGGTTTTCGAAGTAAGAGGGGTTATATGCGCCCGACTCAATACTTCAGGGGGTAAGTAGACTTTTTTCTTTTTTTTTAAGGAGTTAGTGGTTCTTACAATTGTGACTCAATTGGTGTATGTTTTAGGAATTGTTCTTTTCAGCAGAAACTAACAGAAAATTTTAATCTTGAAAAGTTATGATCCCTTGAGAGAGGTTTTGCAAAGTTTAAAAAATTATATAAAAAAAATTTACAGGCTCCGAGAAAAATCATTTAAAGTCCCATAAAAATATAAAAAATATAAGGCTTTAGTTTGTCTTGCAACTTCTATTATTACCCCGATCTGCTCTAAAAACTTCAATTTACTCCTCGGCTACACGCTGTGCACCCCTTCAGGGCTTGAACTGGTCGCAGTTGTTCTGCTCGCCTGCTCAGCCCCGGTTTGAACGCTTCGTTCCGGTCCAGCAATTGGCGCCACGCCGACTCGCGCGACCCGGCACCTCCCCTCGCGCCACTGCCGCTCACTACAACTGACCACGCCCCCGTGCCAAGAAGACGATGACGCCGGCGCCGCCATGGGAGGAGGAGAGGCGAAGCGTTCGACGGCCACCGCCGCGCTGCTCGTGCTCGCCGCCTGCAACCTCGCGCTCGCGCTCTCCAGGCTCTCCCCGCCGGCGAGCGCCCACGGCGAGCCGGCGCCGGCGGAGGACGCCGTGGCGTACGCCGCGTCCGTGGCCTCCTCCGTCCTCGCCGCCTGCGTGGCCTCCGCCGCCCGGGGAGGGCTCCTCTCCGTCGCGTGGACGCGGCCGGCGGCGACGGCGCTCTACATCGAGCTCCTGACGACGGCCATGGCGGCGCTCTTGCTCACGCTCAGGGCGTTCCTGGCGGCGGCGAGCGGCGCGGCGGCGCCGGCGGGGCTCCTGGCCGTGGCCGCGTCGGCGGCGCTCGTCAAGTGGATCGGGCCGGTGCTGTTCGCGCACTCCGACATCGCCTGCAGGATGAGCCTCGTCGTCGCCGCCGTGGAGGAGGGCCGCGAGGGCCGTGCCGCCGTCGACAGGGCCGAGGAGCTCGTCGCTGGGCGCAGGGCTCGCGGCATCGCTGTCACCGCCGCGGCGACCGCTATCGAGCGGGCGCCGGCATGGTGCTGCGGGGGCGGGGCGCCGGCCTTGGTCGTCGGCGCGGCGGTTCTTGCAGCGAAGCTCGTCGCGTGCTACGCCGTCTCGGCGTTCTACTACGAGTGCAGGAGCCGACATCACAAGAGCAGCAGCAGCAAAAGATCAGAGCTTGAAGGGATTGTAAAATGCAGTGACACTGGTTGCGAACGCGAGCTTCCAATGGTGGTTTATGAGACTGAGGCAGACGAATTGGACAGTGCATTTAACTGGTTCAGATTGACATAAACAATCAAAAAATTTTAAGGGTTTTAATTGTTTTCATGGAGTGTTTGTTCCTTTTATTGCTGAGATTGCGAAGGCCAGAAAAGTCACTCATACCAATCCCATGAACGTCGTAATTAAGATTTATAGGTACATTTAATTCCACTGAAGATTTAGTTTCGAAGTCTGTTTCATCAAACTGAAGCAGATAAAAAAGCGCCAAACATCGGTAGGTTCTAAAGCTATTCCCAGTGGATGGTGTCATACTCCAAAATCCAAGACTGCCACGTAGGATACATAGTATCATACTACTTACATGATACACCATCTTCAGTGCATAGTATCATGCTGCGGTATCCAAGATAGCATGTGTCTAGTAAATTTATACATGTGCTATGATCAAATGTACCATGTGAATCCTATGGTCATTTGTACTACATTTGTTTTACTAGTACCGGTAGTTTAACACTCCGAATACAAATAATGAGTGGCACATTTAAAAAATACAATAATGATAAAATAGCAATATATTACTTAACTTTAATACATACATAGGATAAAGTTTGTTACATAACAAACATGGAACTAGGCAATGTTCGATGGCCCAAACTTTTGCCATATATGCTCAACCAAGTCATTTCTAAGTTGGATATGAGTTGGGCGATGCTGAATTTCGGCGTTTATCTGTAGTGTACGCTCAAATGACACCGGCATATCATCACGAGTGACTTCTGGCGGTTGAACACTCGATGTGCTTGCAGGTTCATTCAAGTCGAGATCTTCGTCAGCATCCTCTTTCTCATCCTCAACTATCATGTTATGGAGTACGATGCAAGCCATCATAATGTTATCAAGCTCTCCTCGATGATGCAAACGTGCTGGTTGACGCAAAATACGAAACCGTGATCGCAACACACCAAATGTTCATTCGATGTCCTTTCTTGCTGATTCTTGCCTTTGTGCGAACAGCTTGTCCTTCTCGGTCACCGGCAGTTGTATTGATTTTACAAATGCAGCCCATTCCGGATATATTCCATCTGAAAGGTAATATTCATGCTTGTATAGATTCCCATTGACATAGTAATTCACCCGAGGAGCTTCGCCCTTCAACTCTTTGATGAACAAACTTGACTGATTAAGAACAGTGATATCATTATTTGAACCTGCAACACCGAAGTATGCATGCCAGATCCTAAGATCAAAAGAAGCTACTGCCTCCAAAATAAGGGTAGGAACACCCTTATCACCTCGGGTAAACTGGCCCTTCCATGCATTGGGGCATCTCTCCCAATGCCAATGCATACAATCTATACTTCCTAACATACCAGGAAAGCCAAAACTCTCACCAAGTTGCAACAAACGCTCGAGATCCTCCATAGTGGGCCGCCTTAGATACTCTTCTCCAAACATAGCAATGACACCTTCGGCAAACTTCTTCATGCACTCCAAGGCAGTACTATCGCCGATCTTCAAGTATTCATCGAGATCGTCAGTAGCACTACCTTTTGCTAATTGGCGAATAGCTGCTGTACACTTTTGCAATGGTGAGAGGCCTGAGCGATTAAGGCCATCCACCCTGGCAGTAAAATATGAAGACCAGGTGCCCAGTTTCTCTTTGATGCGTAGAAACAGATGTTTGTTCATTCGGAATCTTCTGCGGAAGATTTTGTCGGAGTAGAGCGGCTTCTCAGAAAAATAATCACTCCATAGCTGCTTATCATATTCTTCACGAGGCCTTGGGATATACTTCCTTGGACCACTTCGGCGATAAGATATCATTCCTTCAACGTTGGCCTTCAAATTCACAACGATATCCTCCATCGGATCCTCAAAGGCATCTTCCTCTTCGATGAAATCATCTAGCGAGTAGAACTCCATTGGATCTTCATGATCATCCGGCAAAGGATCAGACTGACCATCATCCATGTCGGCAAAGTTCTGAGTAGTACCAACAAAATGGAAATTTTCTGAAGATGCTTCAGGACCTTGACTGAATGTAGAAAAAGGTGGGCGCTGTAGATAATTTAGAAACCCACCAGGAGGATACAGCCTGAAATATCATTGACATTGCTACTTCCAGACCTTGCTACTGAGATACATCAGACCTAGCTACTATCAGACATTTACATCTAATATTTTTCAAATAGTCACTGATATCTTTTCTTTGATAAATAATAGAGCTTTCAGAAAACTCATAAATCTTTAGTACATCCACTGAGTGAATCCATGCGCAAGCAGAGTATGAGAGGAATCAGTGTTGTTCTCAAATGGAAAAATATAAACGAAGATTTGGTTCAGAAAAGGTACCATGGATTCACGCATGGGTTGGCCTGAGAAGAATCAACCTCGACGGGGCTACCAAAGGAGGAACCGGGCAACCAAAGGGCTGCAGCAGCGGCAGGGGTACCTGGCCGGATTCAGGGGCGCGCCGCCACTCTTGTTCTACTGCAGATCGAATAAGGCGCACGGGAACGTCCGGAATCAGGGGCGCGCCGCCGCCCTTGTCCTGCTGCGGATCGAACAGAGGTAGAGGCGCACGGGAACGGGAACGGGAACGGGAGGAGTATTGGCGCCGGTCCGCGCGGGCAAGGAAAATTGGGCGCGAATTCTACGAACGAAGCGCGCCCAGCACACCGGATCCGTGCGAAAGGAAAAACGCATCCGGAAGACACCGTAGACGTCCCCAGTGCAGTATCGTACGAAAACCAAGATGTTGGATATGGAGCCGGAGCGGTATCTCCAGGATGATACCGCTCTGCTCTCTCTCCTCTTTAACTCACATGCCACATCAGCAATCTGCCCTACGTGGCACGTATTAAATGCATATGATACCATGCACTGGGAATAGCCTAAACAAACAAGCTTTTTAATACCGGTACCACCTATTGAATCATAACATCAGTCAAACACACTAGCACAGTTCAGCAAAAAAGATTTTTAAAAAAGCAGGTAGAGCATTGAGGTAGCGTAATTACCGAGTACTGACTAATCGTACCAACAGAACTGTTACAACTCGCAAGTTTAAGAAGCAACCAGAAGGTACAAATACAATATATGGAGCAATTTGCGAATGGTAGACCCACTCTGGCCTTGATATAATCTGCAAAGGATAAATTCTGGTCAGTCTATCCAGCATTCAAATTCACAGATAAAGCAACATTGTGCCAATGGTTTCTTCTTGCATATACAAGAACTTCTAGCTGAGAAAGTGATCGTTCATCTAAAGCTCTCCAAGATATATCTGTTTGTCACTGCCGCAAGATCCAATGACAGGCTCAGTGGGATGGAAAGCAGTCTCATTGACAGAACCGTTGTGTCCAGGAAGCTTGTACAAGATCCTCCTCGATGTTGTGTCCCAGATGTAGACCATACGATCAGCACTCCCAGCAGTGACCTTGCGATTATCAGGCGACCAGCTACACTTCAATAGGTTCTTCTCAAAGTTATGCTGATGTCCAGTTAGGGTCTTGATGTTTCGGTTCTCTGGTGCGTAAGGGCGCAAATCCCAGATTTTGAGCTCATTGTCCATTGCATTGGTGAGGAGGTAAGACCCATCGGGACTAAGCTGCATTCCAGTTATCATGTCTTGATGCCCTTTGAGATATTCTGTAACTTCATTCTTGCGAAGATCCCACCACTTTACATCATTGTCCAGGCCACCACTGAAAACCTTATCTGCTGCCTCTGAGAAGCTAACAGCAGTGATCTGGTACTTGTCAGGAAGTGTTTGGATAGCCCCTCTTTGACGCAAATCCCAGAGCTTTGCTGTCCCGTCATCTGATCCACTCACAACAAGAGGTGGCCACTTCCGTGCAGGACAACATGAGTTGACAAACGAAGAGTGCTCAGCCATCTTCTTAACTTGCTTGCCAGTCTCAACATCCCACACCCTCACTGTCTTGTCAGGGCTTGCAGAGATGATCTGGGTCCCATCAGTGGTCCACTGGAGGTCAAGAATAGCATTCTTGTGCCCTCTCAGTACCATGTAGTTCTTACAGTCACCATGGACATACCACAAGAAGATATCCTTGTCATGAGAACCTGATGCTATCACAGTTCCAGCAGGGTTGAACTTCATGCAGTAGACAGCACTCTGGTGACCTGTGAGCAGCATTATTGGTGCTTCTAGACTGGATGTGCGTTGTTTCCCACTAGGCCCAAGAGCTTGGTTAGGATGCTGTTGAACATTAGCCAACTCCATTCCTGGCCTTGGGGCTGCTAGTGCCAAAGAATTGTTGCCAGGAACGGAGAACATCCTGAAGTCGGTAGTTCCTGTGGCAAACATGCATATATAAGAAGGTTGCAACAATCGAACACCCTACCCAGTTCAATCTTGACAAGCGCAAAAGCATGCAGGAAGAAACAAGCAATCATAGGACAAATACACAAAGAGGATCACAGTAATCACTATACATGATATCAGTCACTGTCAATCATAGGACAAACCCAATCCAGACACCGATAGGAAAGCGATAATTCAATTCAATTTTAGGTGAAAATGTAAAAACATAAAAAAAAAATCTATCAGAGAAGCATCAATAGTTTTTTTCTACTAAGTTGACATAAAGGGAAAATCTAGGCAAAACAACTTCACAGAAATACAACAGCACATGGATAGCCAGATATCGAACTGAATTCGATGTTAGCCTGCAAACATGAAGTGCTAGAGTAGAAGGTTAGAAGCAGTAAAGCACTGGAAGCTAGATCCCTATGTTGGAATTGTTGGCCAAGCGTTGACATTCCACCAAGACAACAATTAAAAAATATTAATGTTCCTTTAGATAAATCCACTCATGGATGATGGAATGGAACTAGATTGGTTTATGGCGCTGTAGCTAGCGAACATTGGCACTATCCACCATGTGTGTGCACACAGCTGCGGGTTGCTGTGTTAGGGCTGGAGAAATGGAATCCCGCGGCATGCTAAAGTTGTAGCATCCATCCTAGCCAAGGAAATATCTTTTTTTCACCATTCTTTGAGCTTGGTGCTGTTCCTTTCCCCTCATGTTCCGAATGAAAAACAAAACTATTTCACTTGGAATTGCTGATACATAGAAATCGGGGATAACAATGTTGGCCCATGCTCCTCTTGGTGAAGTCTCACGTCTTTCCTCTCTTTGAAATACTCAAAGCGACAAACACATACACAAACTCAGTATTTGGTGCTCATCTGCTAAGTGCTAACGAGGGATTTGATTATTTGCTACTCTCACTAAGTGGCTTCGCAAAAATGTCATTCTGCCCCACTGTCATAAACACAGATGATTCCCCGTGTCATTAGACGAGTGGCATTTTAGTGAAGCCTAACCAAATTTCCCAGTACTTACAGCCCTAAGCGTTTTCTTTTATAATTCACTTGGCTCCACTTGACTAAACTTGCACATCTATCTCTTTATTCGGACTGACCAAACTAACTAGCACGGACCTCGTCAAACAATGCCAAGATTAATTTCCCAATAAACAAACTTTCCATACTAACAGCTGTACAAATTCGAGTTTTAGCGCTAAAGTCTTCAAATTACGAGTATTAGAAGCTGGAATGGAATTGCTGGAAAGAAATCGTCCTCTGGATTAGAGACGGGATCCAAGCCAAAATAAATCCACCATGCGCACAAGCAGGGGGGGTTTCTACATACAGCTGCACCCACCACTGCCGGATCCACCTCCCGGGCAGGGGAGGCAGCTGCCATGGCTCCCATGGATGTGTAAGGACGGGTACCTGCTGCAGCCGCCGGAGACCTAGCGGAGGGGACGCCCACAGCCGCGTCGTCCGGGGAGTAGAACGGCGGTGGCGCAGGCAAGGAGAGGAGGAGAACGGTGGCGGCGCACGGAAGGAGAGGAAGGCCAGCGTCGTCGCTGGCGGCGTGGGGAGGAGCCCAGGAGGGTCAGCCGGGGAGCGAGCGGCGCAACCGCGCGAGCAAGGGGCAATTGTGCGATTTAGGGTTTCCCAAGTTGGCCAACGGGCCGCCCGGCACACGGCCTGGCCTAGGTCTGTGGGCCTGTGGCCCGTTACGCATGTCGCCACGAGGAACAAGCATGGCAGCGCGTTTGGGTAAAATTGGGTTTAAAGAAGTTTAAATGGCAGGAAAAATTGGTGGAACTATGGAAGTTAGATTAGGGGCTTCGTCCTTGGTTCTATTGGAAAAACTCTTTTCATCTAAGTGGATCTAAGTGAAAGGATCCAGAATTTTTTTACTAGGAATTCCACTCTCTCGAAAAGTTTTAGTTTGGGTTTTCCTAAAACCAAAGAAAAAGAGAATGTTAAAAATTATTCTTGTTCTTTTTTGCGTATCGTTGCGTTGACGTTTACTGTAACAAATTTGAAAGCCCTAAAAAATATGTCTACAGATTAAAAAAAAAGAAAAAATAGTTTTATGATCTTTGCAAAGACTTCTAAAAGCCATGAAAAAATCGTTACAAATTATAATAGCATATAGACTAAATAAAAATAACAAAATTTGCTACAATAATACGCAGCGATACGTAACACTGAAAAGAACAATGCCTAGGTGGGTCCTATGGATATCGAATCCTCAAATATTCTACATTTAACTTATAAATTATGCCCTCTAGAGATTAAATTCTCTCCATTCAAGTTATAAATTCTTCACCCCTTTGTATATCCTCTAAATAAATAGTTTATTTCCTTATTTTACAATTCCTTTTCTCTTCTTGTAATTCCCACCCACCAAACACACCTCTTATGATACCCTCCAACCAAGTGCAACAAGAGGTCTAAGCAGTGGCAAAGACCTGCGGACCAAGCCAAGACTAGAAATGTCATGATAAATATAGCAAAAGTCCCAATTTAAGCAACTCTCAAACTGAGTTAGGTCGGTCCTCGAAATATCACAAATCTGTTGGTCCCTTGACCGGTCAAGATAGTGATTTTTGGGTGGTTCTGAAAATGTTCATCCATGTAAGTGGTTTATGCTCGTGTGACAAACACTTTGCAAACATGTGGTGCCCCTCTCTAATATTTATCTACTAACACTTTTCTCCCCTTTCCTTCCTCTCCCTCTCTTTCTCTTTCTATTTCTCTCTCTCTCCCTCCGTCACCTCCCCCTCCATTGTTGCTCTCCTCTTCCGCCACCGTCACTCCCTAGCTTCCACTTCTCCTCCACAGCTCCTCCCCTGCTTCTGCTTCATCGCCACTCCTTTACTACCAACACTCCTCGACTATTTATCCCCCACCGTCGGTGCTCCTTTCCCACCACCTTCCCTCCACGGTCGATTCTGCCCTCCACCCCTCTTCCTAGCAACGCCATCCTTTCTCATTGATGCTAAGGAAAACAAATCTGAGGAAGCGGGCCAATGGCATGGAGCAAGGAAGCGAGACAAGATGGCAGGGCAACACAAAGGAGCAAGGGAGGGAGCCTAAGACGGCAGGGGCAGCCTAGAGCCTTAGAGCACGCCAATAGGATCTCTATATTTCATCCTCTATATCCCTTCTCTAAATCACTATTTGTTACCTATATTTTCATGCTCTCTAGCAGAATCTCTATTCTCAAAAAGATATAGTCTCTAAATACAGAGTCTGGAGAGTCTAAATTTAGAGACTAAGACTAAAACATTATAAAAACCGAGACTGTCCACAATAGTGTTTTAGGGATTTTTTTAGGGAACCTATTACCAATGCTTTTAGGACAGGTAGGTTGCGAGGTGGTAGGACCTAACACCGAAGTAGGAAAGGGAGGCCGAGGCAGTGGAGCGGCATGCTGAAGCCGGGAATCGAGCCAGAGGTTGGGGTGTGGCAACGGGGAGGAAGCCATGGCGGCGCGGAGGAGGGAACCCGAGGTGGCGAGGCAGGTTGTCGACGTGAGCCAACGTGTCGGAGCAGGGAGGAATGCCGAGGTGGTAGGGCCATAGGCCATAGTCCACCACCGAATCGGAGCTGTCGTTGCCGAAGGATCACCAGAGCGCATCGGCACAAGCTGCTTGCTGCGCACTTGCGCACTTTCCTGCGGTCCTGCCAGATTAGTGATCAGCAGCAATTCACCATGTATAACCCTTGCATGACAGCGCTAATGCCTACCAGCAATTCAGTAAACGAACGATGACAACCAGGGGTTTTTTCCCCCTCATATCAGGTTACTTCAAGGTCTACTCAGAATCAGGTGTTGCGAAATCCACAAGTCTAACAGCAAAAATGCTCTAAAAAAACACAGAAGAGAACTCTCTTTAACAGCGCGACGAAATATTCAAATAGGTCAACTAACACCGAACTGTCCACGCAATTCTTTGCTCATGTATGGCCCCCAAGCTAGTCGCTGTTCTTCATCCTTCATCCTGGAAAAGATGCAGCACAATGAGCTGGTAAGCATAGTGTGTCAACTGTGTTGGTAACCGAAATCTTACTCTCATCGAAAAGAGGATGACACTAGGAGTTGAGACAATTTTCTGGTTTATTTCTCACACAATGCCATGCCAACCTGAGGGGTTGGGCTTACATACTTATAGCTGGCCAAGGCAGCCAAGCATATACCGAGATGCTAGTCTAGTCTAAGATGCTGTCCTTAGATGCTAGTCTAAGATGCTGTTTTAAAGGCCACCGGTCAAGATAGTGATTTTTGGGTGGTTCTGAAAATGTTCATCCATGTAAGTGGTTTATGCTCGTGTGACAAACACTTTGCAAACATGTGGTGCCCCTCTCTAATATTTATCTACTAACACTTTTCTCCCCTTTCCTTCCTCTCCCTCTCTTTCTCTTTCTATTTCTCTCTCTCTCCCTCCGTCACCTCCCCCTCCATTGTTGCTCTCCTCTTCCGCCACCGTCACTCCCTAGCTTCCACTTCTCCTCCACAGCTCCTCCCCTGCTTCTGCTTCATCGCCACTCCTTTACTACCAACACTCCTCGACTATTTATCCCCCACCGTCGGTGCTCCTTTCCCACCACCTTCCCTCCACGGTCGATTCTGCCCTCCACCCCTCTTCCTAGCAACGCCATCCTTTCTCATTGATGCTAAGGAAAACAAATCTGAGGAAGCGGGCCAATGGCATGGAGCAAGGAAGCGAGACAAGATGGCAGGGCGACACAAAGGAGCAAGGGAGGGAGCCTAAGACGGCGGGGGCAACCTAGAGCCTTAGAGCATTGCCAACAGGATCTCTATATTTCATCCTCTATATCCCTTCTCTAAATCACTATTCGTTACCTATATTTCCATGCTCTCCAGTAGAGTCTCTATTCTCAAAAGATATAGTCTCTAAATACAGAGAGTATGGAGAGAGAGTCTAAATTTAGAGACTGAGAGAGATCCTACTGAAATATTATAGAGACCGAGGCTATGCACAATAGTGTTTTAGGGATTCTTTTAGGGAACCTATTAGCAATGCTCTTAGGACAGGTAGGTTGTGAGGTGGTAGGACCTAATAACACCAAAGTAGGAAAGGGAGGCCGAGGCGGTGGAGCAGCATGCTGAAGCAGGGAATCAAGCCGGAGGTTGGGGTGTGGCAAACTGGCAATGGGGAGTGAGGAAGCCATGGCGGCGCGAAGAAGGGAAGGAACCCGAGGTGGCGAGGCAGGTTGTCGAGGTGAGCCAACATGTCGGAGCAGGGAGGAATGCCGAGGTGGTAGGGCCATAGGCCATAGTCCACCACCAAATCAGAGCTGTTGTTGCCGGAGGATCACCAGAGCGCGTCGGAAGGAAATTTCGTGGCACCGAGTGCCACAGTGGCACCCGGAGAGAGAGATAGAGAGAGGGAAGAGAGAGGAGATAGAAAGAGAAAGGGAGGAGATAGAGAGATGAGGAGAGAGATAGAGAGAGAAAAAGGGGTGCCACAGTTCCTTGTGTGGCATCGTATGCCACGAAATTTTTTTCCGAGCGCGTTGGCACAAGCTGCTGCGCACTTTCCTGCGGTCCTACCAGATTAGCGATCAGCAGCAACTCACCATGTACAACCCTTGCATGACAGCGCTAAGACCGTCTCCAACCATATTCCCTTTATTTCATTCTCTTCCCTATTATTTTCTCCACATTCATTCCCTTCATTTTCTACCATCTCCAACAGCATCCCTTCGAAGAAATTTACGAAAAAAACAGAGAGAATATCGTTCTAAAGGGTATGCACGAAGAAATTTCTTCTGACAAGAATCGCGACGAGATTCTGTTAGAGTATCAGAATTTCTTCGGGAAGGAAATTTGACCCCCGAAGCGACTCGATGGTCTAATGCCTACCAGCTATTCAGTAAACGAACGATGACAACCAGAGTTTTTTCCCCTCATAGCAGGTTACTTCAAGGTCTACTCAGAATCAGGTGTTGCGAAATCCACAAGTCTAACAGCAAAAATGCTCTAAAAAAACACAGAAGAGAACTCTCTTTAACAGCGCGACGAAATATTCAAATAGGTCAACAAACTACGGGTGCCTACTTTAAGACACCGAACTGTCCACGCATTTCTTTGCTCATGTATGGCCCCCAAGCTAGTCGCTATTCTTCATCCTTCATCCTGGAAAAGAAGCAGCACAATGAGCTGGTAAGCATAGTGTGTCAACTGAGTACTCCTATATGCTAGATAGAATAAAATACAGTGCTTCTATTAAATGAGAAATAGAGAGGTTCCACCAAGTTCTACAGTAATACCATAAGTAATGAACGCCCAGGTTAACACATCCAAGTAGAAAAGTTACTTCTATATTTTAAATGAGACACACATCATAACCACACAATAACCTATGCATTATCCTAAACTATACAGCGAAAAAAAGGAATAACCCAATGCTTCAAACAGCTTTTCGCAATATATTCAACGTCTGGTTCTAGAGTTGATAGAATCCATTCTTTCACCAAAACAATTAGGTAGGCAATATTAATACCAATTCCTCAAACAGAAGATCTAGTGCAACTGAAGACCGTGCACCTTATATGCATCCAAAAAGTGCATTGAGCAACACTGAAACAAGTCGGCATAGATGTATATGATAAATCAAGTTGTGTTTAACTATGTTAGGTTTCAACAGCAGATGCCAACTGGTAATTTGTTACAAGCATGCCCTGGCCCTTCTACGGGCTATGAACCCATGGTACTGTGCAGCAGGAGATGGGGTTGGAGCCAGGGAGCATGCTGTCATCGGCCTGCAGGTACATCATAATCACACAATAACCTATGCATTATCAATTCTGGTTGTAAACTACTAAACTATAGAGCGAAAAAAAGGAATAAACCAATGCTTCAAACAGTTTTTCGCAAGATATTCAACATCTGGTTCCAGAGTTGATAGAATCCATTCTTTCACCAAAAAAATTAGGAAGGCAATATTAATACCAATTCCTCAAACAGAAGAAGATCTAGGGCAACTGAAGACCGTGCACCTTATATGCATCCAAAAAGTGCATTGAGCAATACTGAAACAAGTCGGCATAGATGTATATGATAAATCAAGTTGTGTTTAACTATGTTAGGTTTCAACAGCAGATGCCAACTGGTAATTTGTTACAAGCATGCCCTGGCCCTTCTACGGGCTATGAACCCATGGTACTGTGCAGCAGGAGAGGGCGTTGGAGCCAGGGAGCATGCCGAGTCATCGGCCTGCAGGTTGATTGATATCCTAGGAGTGGTAATTATCTGCATTAATAATCATGCCTTGCATGAGTTAGTTAGTTATGTATTTCCTTGCATGGGCCAATTAGTCCCTTAGGCACTCCCAATGCATTTTAGCCAGCCGTTTCTATAAATGCCAACTACGATTAAAAGATGAGGTGGATGGTTAGTTAATGAGGTGAAAGAGAAACATCGTCTCTTATTTATAGGAGATGGTCTGCATATGGTTTTGTAGGCCAAATAACCTGTAAAAATTAACATCAGGAGAAGATCACTGTTTTGAATCCATCCACAAGGATCAGGTGCGGTGGCCTTCCATTTCTTGGCCACATGTGTTTTATGCAGAACACCCATGTGCTGCTTGGCCACATTTTGTGCTAATTAATATTGGAGACAACAGGTAGAAACTGTCAACTAGGATTACAGTCTCTGAATAAGCATTTTATATTTTATCTCGCCCCCTAGAAACAACTAAAGAGGCGGTAGTGCCCTTATTGTTAGGAAAGTTTACTTTATCTCAAGAGTTTGTAGGCACAAAGAACTATATAAGAAGAAGAAAACCAATGAAAATGGCATGCTTCACTGTGCCACAAAACCAGTACCTCAGGCGGTGGCTCCGACTGACAACCAACTACCCATGCGCTGCCATCGACAAGTGGTCAGCGGATCCATGCAGCTTTTATCGGTCCATAATTCCAACCATAACAGTGGAAACTACCACGGCTTAAAACACTTAATTTGAAATCTACAAACTTACTGCATCAAACACTAATACTACTGTAGTTACTTTTCTAACCATGTTTCAAGTAGTATTCCAATAAGGGGGGACATAGCGTCATACAGCCAATGAAAACCATCAACTCAACCAAGCTGCTAATCTGTAAAACTAAATCCATCAGGGCATCTATTTCATAATTAACTGGCGCGTTCAGTTGCGAACAAAGAATCACCCAAAGATCCCCAACTGTCATGCATGAGCATGACAGCATGAGGTAAAAATCTTCTAACCAATTCCCACATAATTGGGTCATATTCCACAAGCATAGGCGCAGGCACAAATTTGGCAATCAAACTGAACAGTCAGATCAGTCGATTAGTCGAGATTTGCCACCCCACCGCACATCCCAATCTCCACGGCGTTCAATTCCGAAACCACAAATCCACAAAAAACAGAAGAGGCGCCAGCGCCTCAGATCCGACAAAATCACACTGCAAAGCAACTGGATCTGACGTAGATGCGAGCAAGGGAGGGAGAGACGGAGATGCGGGTGCAATACCTAGCCGGACCCGACGATGATGTTGTTGATGGGGATGAAGATGAGCTTGACGAAGAACCCGACGAATCCCATGACGACGAACCCGATCGCCGTGCGCACCGCCACCTTGGTGAACTCTGCAACAGAGAATCCAGACCAAACCGGCGTCAGATCTGCCCAGCCGAGCGCATGACCATGGCGGATCGGAGCGGAGAGCACGCGTGCCTACCCTTGCGGTCGGGCTTGTGGCAGCGCTTGACGAGACGGAAGCTGTCCTTGGCGAACTCGCGGAGGGGATCCACCACGGAGTCGACCGCGTCCATGGCGACCTGCCGAGATCTCGAGACGAGCTGGCGGGAGGGAAGTAAGACAAGTTCGTTTCGCGTGTGCCTCCTTTTCTCCTTGTTCGTCTCGCGAGTGGGTTTCACTGTGATTTTAAAACGTCAAGAGTGGCATATTGAGTTAAAAAAACTAATTTGATTTCTCGGTCGAATTTGTTTCTATAGTAAACAAACTCAAAATAATTTAGAAAAAGTTGCAAAAACACACTTGCATTACAGGGGATATTCATATAACCACTTGTAAGAACTTTTATTGCAGTCACACACCCACAAATTTTATTTGTTTTCATATACCTGCTTGAGAGCCACTTGTACAGTTGACCGTTCAATTTCGGCTCATTGGCTAGCTTAATCGGCTTACTGGCTTGACTCACTTTCGGCTAATAGCCTGTATAATTTTGCGGCGCTGCACAATCCATAGGCCCGACCAATCGCATTGATCGTGCGGTTTCGACATGTCACTCGGCAAAGACAATAGATGGAGGCGGCGCTTCGCGGGATCAGGGAAAGCTGCCGGAGTAGCGTGAAAAGAGGATCAACACTATGCTGCTAGGCTTGTTTGTGGCGATACTAGGTGGCGGTCGTCGTATGCTGAAAGTGTGTTTTTACAATTTTCCCAATAATTACATAATAACGTAAACAAAATGGACCAGATTCAATAAATAAATCCAAACACTCTCCAACTCTAGCTTAATGTTCGGTTCAATTTAATAATAATGTAAACAAAATGGGCCAGATTCAATAAACAAATTCAAAACACTTTCAACTCTAGCTTAATCATTTTGAACATTTTTTTTACAAAAGCACATGCTACGATGATCTTGTATGTCAAGCTGTATCGTGGGGTTCACACTGATTTCGTCAAAATAGAGGCGGACAATGCTCATGTAGCAAGAGATGTAAAAAAGCACACGAAGGAAATGGTATATGAAATTGTAACATACTATACCTCAGACCAACATTCACATAGAAATAGAGAAGATCATAGTATGCTGCCATCTAGCGTTGATGATATGATATTAATTGGAACAACTCATCACAAGTTGAGCAGAATAATATGTCAAAATTTTATCTGTCACTCGTTAGTCTACGATCTTAGCCCAGGAGAAACAGTTAGTAGAGAAAAAGGAGCATCGACCCAGCTAAGATTTGGTCGTTTCTCTGGATTCTAGCAACCTCCGGGTTGCTGCCGAGGGGGGGAGCAGATCTAAGATAGGAGATGTATATGAGTAAGGGTATTAATAACTTAGTGAGTGTTGGTCTTTTGGTCATTTGGCTCGATAGTGATGATGGCGTTGGTTTCGCTCAAGTTTAGGGATGCTTATGCAATGATCTTGATTCTGAACGCAATGGGAAAGGAGCTTGCTTCTTGGCATTCTGCGTCATCATTCTTGTAAGCGTTTCAAGATTTGTGATTTAGACATTAGTGTTGACGGTGTGGGGACTACAAGTCATGGAGTCGTCGGGCTTCCATTACTGGTAGGAGATTCAATAATTAGAAATAAGAGTTGGTTTGGGGCTCCGGTGGCGACAGATCCAGCGTTGACAATAGCAGATTACGGTGGATTTTCTTTGGCTTTGTCCTCTAAGTTGGTTGACAACATTAAAGCTACCTCTTAGCTTCGATCTTTTCATATATATTCCAGTGGGGTTTAGGCTACAGGAGGAGGAGCCAAAGGCGCTGTCGTTGTTCTTCCCTCCTATAGATTGTGTCAACAAAGATCAGAGTAGAGAGTTGCTTCATTTGGCTTAGCTCTACAATCCCTTGTGTTATCTTGTCTGTAGACAAGAGTGGCAAGCCGATCCAATGAATGAAGTAGTTTTGGTCGATTATCGATCAATTTGAAATTATAAAAAGAATCAAATTCAAGATCGTTATTTGTTTATTATTGGTCGATTATCAAAAGAATCAAAATTCGGAACCGATCGATATTGGTTCGACTGATTTCCGAGTGTTCTTACAAGTTGAGTCAACATCCGATAGATTTTCAGACGATTTTTAACAGAGGCCGTCGCCATCTAGTGATGTCTACGGAATGATATTTCGAATCTTGTCTACATTTTTTTCACTAATAAGAACGCAAAAAAGAAAAATCTAGTTTTAAGGTGCGACCGGCAGAAGATCAGCGCATTATTGTGAAGAAAATGAAAATGTAAAGACACCGAATGAAAAAGACTATCAGAACTTCCTCTTGTCACTCTACAATTGGTTCAGTTTTTGTGACAAAGGAGTCAGCAATTGGAGTTTATTCAAGCTATGGGTCAACAAGAGGGAAAAGGTAAGCCTACACCTCTGCTATGTACCTAAATGGCAACAAATGTACATGGCATCAGGGGAACATCTGAACTTCTGCAAATTGTGTGGAAGCCCAGAGACACCCCTCCACCCCTCTGACAAGTGGGAGCCATGTGGAAAAAAGTGGCAAAAATTAATATCAAGCAAACCATGTTTGCTCCAATTGCAATTTCAAGCAATCGGTCGAATCGGCCAACCAGCATGAGAGCAACCGTCCTTTTACTTCCTAGTCAATGGCCCATCAGTTTGTGTACCTTCAGCCAGCAGGAGCTCCTAGCCTCACAGTTCATGTGGTCCAATGATGACCAGTCTCAACAGCTATGACTTTATCACACTTTCATTGGGCATCAATACCATTATGCTCAGGAAAATTTGGAGTTAATCTTCGTCGCAAACCATCATGCTCAAGTATAGCAGGTATAAACTTAAGTGGGTCAGCATTTTCAGATCCCATGCCTTTCTCAGAGACTAACGTGGCAGTCGTGTCATCCCTTTGGTAACTGCTTCCATTTATATCACGCGTGCAATCACTGTCATTCTCCTCTCCATATCTGGCATTCTTGGTGCCCAAAATTGAATGCCCATTTTCATCAACGTGGCCGTTTACATCAACAGAAGATGTGTGTAGTGACACAGTGCCATCAGTTGTGCAATCTGATCTCCAGCTCTCTTGTACCTGGTCTGGCAACACTGCATCATGAATAGATGTTTGCTCTGTGAAAATGTCTGGGCTAGTTTTCTGATCATGCAGAAAGCTTGTGGAGGCTGCTGGCTCCCTACAATGCTTTGTAGAGAGCCCGAGAGAGATGAGCAGCCTCTCCCCTTCGCTGCTTCCAGAAGTAGGATTATTAACTAATTTATTGTTGCCATTTACAAAGAATGATGTTGGTTTGCCATTACTAAATGGCAAATCATTGCTTTTGACTGATTTATCTTTTTCAAGAAAGGCACGGGTTAAGAATGACATGTCCCCTTTGCATTCTTTTGCTGGGAAATCCAGTGCCTTCGGTTTACCATTGCATGTGTTACTCCAATTTATGTTGCGTCCTGAAGGTTCTCTGTAAGGCCTTGGACTAAAACCATGAGAAACAGAAGGCACAACTTGCATGTCTGCATGCAAGGAAGCATTGCTAGATTGTGTATCACCATTTACAAGCAAGTGGCTGCCATTACTGGATTTTGCAAACAAATCTCCATTGCACTGTGCAATTCCATTGGAAGCATGGTCACCACAGGAGCTGCCAACAACATCTTGCTCAGACCTGCTGAGATGTCCATTGCAATAACCATTTAACTTTAGGGAGGAAGCAGCTCTGTTGTCACCAATTCGACCCTCGTCCACTAAAGAAGACTTCTTTCTTGAGGGCTTGTCAAGGAAACCAAAAGAAAACAGTGGTTTTGGTTTTCCTGCCATCCTGTTCTCCAAGGTTTCACTCCTTGCCACTCCAACTGAATCACCGAAGATAGGTTGCTGTTGCTCATTCAATCTTTCAACATCTGTGACAGGTTCAGAATCAACTTCAGGTTGTTGTTGATCATTCGATCTTTCGACTTCTGTGCCAGCTTCAGAATCAACTTCAGGTTGTTGCTGCTCATTCAATCTTTCAACTTCTATGCCAGCTTCAGAATCAATTTCCATGTAGTCAGCTGAATCAATACATGAGGCAGGTTCTTCACATTGCTCTGCAGAGGAATGAATCGAGGATGCTGTGCAGTTGTCAACATGCAGAGATCTCACAGTAGAAGAGTCTTCTAGGGGAGAACCTGAACCTCCAGCAGCCTGGTCAGGGGCATGTGATACTGATGAAACTGGCAGATGTAGATTTTTGTTGGAACTGGATTTCTCTCTCTCAATGCTCATATGCAAATCCAAGTCAGACTGCTGGTCCGTGGTATCCATTTTATGCAAATATCCGTTGTTGAGTTCAGATTCCTCACTTAAATCCTTTAAAGGCTTAAAAAATGATTCACGGTTTAATGACATGGCCTCTGGCATCAAATGAGTTTGTCCTTTTGAAAGAGGCGTTTTGCATTGCTGCTGCTGCTTTAGTGGTTCTTTGACAGCAATAAGTGGCTTAGGACGAGCTGTCCTCCTGCAGAGTCAGAGGGGAAAGAAAAGTTTGTCAGAGCACAAGGGCAGAAGGAGCACGTATTGCTAGCAATCTCAGACAAATAATACTATTTAAATTTAAAAAAGGTGGATTAATTGCAGGGAACAGCTACAAATTTAGAATGTGAACACAAATATTGTAAACATGGTAAAGCAAGAAATTTAATTGATTATGACAATTCCACCAGACAGCTGCAAATCTGAAATGGTGAGATTAAATGAGACAACAGAGCAAACTGAAAACAAGTATGTGCTATTGGTCTCTTTCTTAGGCCTAAAAGAGAATATGAATTCTGCCATACAAACTATCATATCTGGTTGATAATGAAGAAACTAATTAGTAATTACATAATTCTGAGGATAAGAAATGCAAACAACAGCAAGAAAGTAGATACGATCCATTCAAGCTGGCATCAGGTAGCAACATAAACATAGAGTTGGATTATGTTAAATTATACATGTGTGTATCTTTCCCTTTCAAAGGGCATTGGCACCCAAAGGGAACAGAGAAATAGATGAGAACAGTCATTGTAACAACAGTTACCTGCTATATAGAAGCATATAAGCACCTTGAGCATGTACTTCCTCCTCGTCAACGATCATAACCTAAAAATTGAAGAAAGCAGGCAGATCAGTTCCATTTATGAGTTATGATACAAGTATTTGTCTGATCATTCCACTAGAAGTGAACACGTACCTTGCAGTCATCAATTCTAAACCAACGTCCTCGACAATCTTTGATGTAGCATATATAATGACCAAAAAATGAGGCATTCAGCATATCCAAATGAACAACAACAGCATAGAGATCATACAGGTCACTTCCATCTGTGGTACTCATGTATGGCGTTAGATCTAACTTCATGGGGAACGTGACTCTCTTGTTCAATTTTCCAAATCTACCACTCTGTGATAAAATAGAAATTTATTATGCAAGCTGTCCTAATACAAGGTCATTGATACAATTCTAATAAGCCAGTGTCCAAACCTGGAATCTTTTGAGAGTAATAGTGAGTATATTTGGAGCTTGATGAACCGTGAGATGCTTCCGTGCTTTCACATAGTCATTGCATCTGCATTGAAGTAATCGTATAATATGTCAAATGAAAAGGTGGCGCTGGATTGAGATTTTTCATTATGGTTAATACTTCAATCTGAGTCTACAGATTCTGAATAAAAGAGTGTTAGCAAAAAAAATAAGGGATTCGAACAAGAAATTATGCATCATAATTGATACTGTAAGTACATGAAGCTGGGAAAAATATAAGCGGCAAGAAAGAAAATATTATGTTTGCCAAATTATGGCTAATGGTTGTACTTGAAGATATTCTTCATAATCAAAATACTCCAATTTTAAGCAATAAGTACATTTAAATTTAAATTTAGAAACTATATAATGAGAATTTAGTGACCAAACAACATTGTTAAAGCCATTTGAGATAATGGATGTAACAAGAGACTTGAAACAGAAAAAATGGGGATCATTTTGCACTCATCCTGAACAAGCTGATTTCAGCAGGAGCTCAAACTAAACAAATTGAGAAATAGACATAATCACATTATTATGGGTGCAGCACTGCAACTAGAAGAGATTTTCTGATCGACCAGATATTTTCGACCAACTGAATCAATTTGAATAGTTTCTCTGATATCCCAACGGTTTTTCCGGATACAGATAAGGATATGGCTATGGAGCATAGATATGTGACTGGTACGAGAATAAATAAGCTTTTGTTTGGATAACAACCTGATCTCTTAAGGATATTATCCGAACAAAACCTCTCACATGACACACCTTTCTCTTTCGGCTTTCACCCGCATACTCACCAAGCGCCATGCCAAACTTGGTTACTGTTTACTGGTTAGGTCACTAACGCAAAGCCTGGTTTTGTCATTAATGCAACACAAGGCAACACGGCCACATTTGTCTGACAATGCAGGTTTGGCCACTAATTGCACGTTGATCATATATCACTGCCCTGTTATATGTGTTATAAATTATCTCTATGTATTATCCAACTAAAAATATTTGTATTTGTATTTACATAAATCCAATCTGTATCCGCTCCGTATTCGTAACTAATTGTCTAATATTATTTGTAGCCATATCCATATTCTTGTCCGACACCATTTTTATCCATTTAAAAATATGTATATGGAATAAATGATATCCAACTATATCCAATCCGATTACATCCCTACATATTATGACCCTACAGATATGAGTGAGCAATGAAGAAAAACACACTTACCCATCACATTTGTACTTATTATCTCCGTCGAGCCACTCTACAGCAGTGAACTGATCCAAGCATTCTTCCAAGGATCCAGCATCACCTTGAATTTCAACAGTCAAATCCATCATATTATCATAGCGATTTGAGACCATTCCACATGCGGTACATTGCACCTGCACATGCCCTTTTATTTAGGCTCTTGACACATTTGATGAATTGTAACATATGCATATTGCATACTGAAAGACAGGTGTCATTAGGAATTTAAAGATGAGTGGAAAAATTGAGTGATCACAAAGCTAAACCCAATGGATGTAAATTCACATCTTAGTTTTAAAGTGGAAACAGAAGAAACCTGTGATTGCAGACGACCACCAAAAATGTGCTGAATAAGAGTTGTCTCCTGGGTGCTAAGATCTACAGCCTTCTCACCTCCAAATTCATCAAGGCAAGCTGATTGCATCTTGTCTACTGCAAACCTATAAATAGAACACAAATCATACAGCACTGATGGTAATCAAAATGAGAGCAAAACCACATAAAATCAAACAAAGAAGGTATTCACCTCATGAATTCATGAGCATCCTCCTGCCTACCAAAGCCAAGGTTGCCACCAATATTTGGTAAATGAGAAAGAATGTTAGTTGGAGCAAATGGGTGTAAACTTTCGCTTGCTCTTTGAATATGACATTGCAGCTCGCACAAGAAACACCAATCTTCATGTCTCCTAGAACCTGAAACATAGATAAGTTAAAAATTGTTAAGAATAAACTAGATGTCAGTTCATAGTCATTTTAAGTCAACCACTTACATTCCCTACTATGATCCTTTCCTAACAGATAGGCCACAAGTGGCCTCGTGCATGAAAGGCATTGTAAAACCACATTGGCAAAGCAACTGCATAAAATAAAGGACATCTGTTAGATGGATTTAAGGGAGAATATTTTTGAGGAAAAAGTGGGTGGAAGATAGTACCTGTTGCCACAATTCACCAGTCCACAAGGTAAAAACTGTAGGTCCTTCCAGTCATACAGCTTTAGAAATTCATCATAAGGAAATATAACCTGTGTATAAATGTGCGTGAAAAATGTTAAAGATATACCCTGTCCATGCTGCATGGCCGTTTCTGAGTTAAGAGCACAATTACTTACTTTGTTGAATTTTCCGTGGGAAGGCACTAATGAAATGCAACCAAAACCAGATGACTTCTTGCTGTTGGCCTCACCTCCACAGGAAGGCACTAATGATTTTTTCAGTTGTTTACACTTGAATTTGTGGTCAGATCGCCAATGCTTTGACTGGCAGTCTTCAGAACTGAACAGGAGCATAAACTGTGAGAAGTATACTCAAGAGAAATATAGTGTGTGATACAAATGAAAAACAGGGTTTAGTGATTGTGAGTTGTGACATTGTGTATCATGAAATCACTGATGCCTAATACACAGCAAAACATTTGGGAACACAAAGCACAAAATTTAGGACTAGTTTCAGTCTAATATCATCTGTTGCTCATGAGTCTATTCAATCAGCTGCTAGAATAATCTTTCCTAAAAAACTCCTAGAATCAACACCAAGGGTATAGCAGATTAGCAGCACCCTGAAAAAATAAAAATTTCAATTTCCATATGGCCCATCATTACCAAAAGAACAAAATCACTCAAAATATATGTCCAAGATGAACTTCATTATGGTTTCAATAAAATCAGGCACATAACCTCTTAAACAAATAAACTTTTTGTTTGTGTTGTTTGATATGTGGGTATGATTAACATCTAAATAAAAAAAATTCATAAGAACAGAAAAAAAAATTTGCCACCAAGACATACTAATAGATAGATAGTAGATAGGCAAACACTTGGTAGATAGGCAAACACTTGAGCAATCTTGAACTGTCCAAAAAAAAATGTAATAACATTAGTGACTTTAAAATGCTAACTTTCCCACCGCCCTGTGCATAAAATTTAATACTCATGAGACATGCATCACACCAACAATTTACTCACGACAAAACCGAAAATATCATCTTGATCTCCTATAACTATCACTACAAGCTTAGCAAAACCAAACTATTCATACTAATTCACAAGAACCCAAAGTGGAAAGTACAAAAAATTAAGTATATGAATTACAAAAACTATAAGACAAGCTTCCAATACACTGCAAAAATCAGAAAATATACAGCACAGTAACTATGTAATATCCACACGTTGCCACTCTTTTCAAGCATCATTGCTTTATTATTCTCCAAATATGCCTCAGAGAATATTACCAAATATTACCAGCACTGTTTGATGCACTGAAACTAGCGGAGGGTGAGGGGATTCACAACATCAAACTCATTTGCAGTCTTCATATCCATTGGAGGAAACTAGCCATCAATTTACACATTAGTAATACTGTCTCATGCTGTCAATCCACTAAAACTCGTCAAAACACCCAGTTAATGAGACACAGAAATTCCTCTCCAGCTGCAGCAACTATATTCAAGACGACAAACAAGAACCTAAATGTTCGGTAAAATTCATTACAAGTAAACAACAAAAGCATATATATTAAGCAAAACAACCACGCAGCAAGCTCATATATTGTCTGCATACAAGCTGCAGATACCCCCGCGCGATCAGAAAGCAATTGTGTATAACCGTACAATTTTCACCGGAACTCGGTAAGGATAAAGATCACGTGAAGCGCTGGAAGCCTGGAACATTACAAGTAACAGGGATGGGGAGGAAGAGGAGGGCAGACCCTCACCAGTACCGGACGCGCTTGCACCCAGAACACTTCTTGGTGCTGGTGCTCCCGCACTCAGCGCACGGCGGCGCGACCCCGCCGGCGGCCTGCTCCTGCTCCTGCGCCATGAGCCCCTGATTCCCCCGAGGCGAAATCGGGTAGGCGAGCGGGCTGTGGTGATGATCGTCGTAGGAGGCGGCGAACCCCGCGGCGTCGACGACGAAGTACCGCGACGCGGCGCGACGCACGGCGACGATGGCGGCCGAGAACAGGACGAGCCCGACCACCGCCGCCTGAATCACCGCCGAGAGATCGAGTCCCAGGCCCGCGCCGCCGCCTCCGCCGCCCCCCAGCATCTAATATAGCCGGGCCCTAGGGTTAGGGTTCCGGGCCCAGCAGCCGCCACCGACCATCCGACTCGGGCCCGGCCTGCGTGCCCGCGCCCGAACCCACCAAGCCCGAGCACCGATCGGGTCGCGCCGCGCCGTGCACCGCCTCCGCCACACTCTCTCAGCCGGAGCTGGAAGGGGAAGCCGCTGCCGCTGCCGCTGCCGCGCACTCGCGCTCCTCCTGGCGCGGTTCCGGGGTCACTGACGCGCGGGGCCCGGTAGGACGGGCCCGTCTGGCAGTGGGAGCGAGTCAACTGCGGTCGCGGGAACGGTGGGAAAAGGAAAGAGAAGCGAGGCCTCGATCGTCTTGTGTTCTGTCTTGTTCGCTCTGCTTCTCCTCGGCTCATGCGTCCATGCAGCGGGCAGGTGTACGGACGCGAGCTCTGCCTCTTGGATTGCTCCTTCCTTCAGGCACAAGAACAAGGCAGAGAGGGTGAGAGACTTCTAGGAACAGCTGGATCACTGTGGAATGACTTTGACTCTATTTGATTCGCGGTTTGGATTGGTATTATTTGATTGGACCAAAACTTGTTATTTTTATACAGGCTATTTATCGTAACATTTTGCAATACATTTTTCGAGACTCGGTAGTTTTTTCCAAAAAATAAAATAATTTTAAATAATTTTTAGCATTTCCTTACATTTTTTTAAAGGCTCTTAACTTTTGACTCAAACCCAACCTAAACAAACTGAATCATCATTCCGGCATTGTTCTTTTCCAAAAGTAGCTGAAAATTTTGATCTAAAAAATTTGTGACACATTGAGAGAAGTCTTGGAAAGTCAAAAAATTATTAAAAAATTGTTTTAGAAACTCTAAGGAGAATCATTTAAAACAGCACAAAAATAAGTAAAAAAACACTATATCATTTGGTTTGAACAAAACAACAAGCTAAATTTTAATTTAATTTAATTTAACCCAAAAGGAACAAGGCCTGAACGACACCTCTTGCTATTTTATCGGTAAGCAAAAAATTCCTACTCCATGAAAGGACTAGATTTTTTTTATGTACTTTTGACAATTGTGAGTTTTTTTTTGAGAATAAGGCCATCCATCAAAATATCAGAACATCAGAGTACATCCATTGACAGACCGATAGAGCTACCATACTCCAACAACCGGCAAGAGGAATACACCACAGACCAACTGTTGTCGTCATCGAACTCACTCCTAACGCTGAACGACACCTCTTGCTATTTCATCGGTAAGCAAAAAATTCCTACTCCATAAAAGGACTAGATTTTTTTATGTAGTTTTGACAACAGTGAGTTAAGCACACACGCACACGATAACTCGGTTTGAACAGAGCAACACGCATACGGAAGGTATTTTAAAAATAGAAATTACAATCAAATGCCATATTTTCATTTTTGTATCTATTTTTTAGCAAACCCGGCCCAGTTTTGTATTTGTTTTTTTTTGAAAGGTTATTTGTAATTTGTTTTTAAAAAATACCATATTGAGAACCTATGTCCCTATTGATTAAACGATAGCAAGGCTAGTTTTGGAAGGAGCATCAGGTTAGTAGATAGCTATCTCCCTTGTTCTTTCACTTGTTTGGGAGAGCTCGAGATTAGGGGTGGAAACGAGCCGAGCTTGAGCGAGCCAGGTCAGGCTCGTTCGTGGCCCGCGAAGCATCCGAGCTCGCGAAGCAGCTCGGCTCGTGTTCATTTTATCTCACGAGCTGAAAACTTAGCTCGGCTCGAGCTCGTGAAAAGCTCGAGTCAGCTCGTGAGCGCTCGCGAGCTTTTCATACCTCATCAAAAATACATCTAAACAATCACTTGGGGGGCGACGGGCGACGGCTTCGGCGAGGAGCCAGGGAGTCAGGGACTATGGGGGCCTGGGGGGCGGCGAGGTGACATCAGGGAGGCGGGCGGCGAGCTGGCGGGGGGAGCCAGGAGGACTGGGAGTCTAGGAGGGTGGCGCGATTTGGGATAGGTTCTTCTAATCCTTTCTCATCGTCGGCGTCACCGCAGACATTAGAACAGATCAGATCTGGACGGGACAGATAGGGGAGAGAAGGAGAAGGGGAAGGAAGAGAGGAGGAGAGGGAGAGAGAAGTAAGAGGAGATGGGTCCCATCCTCCTCACCTCCGGCGAGGTCGCCGGAGAGCGCGAGGGAGGGGGCCAGCAGGCAGCGGCGCTGGGACGCGAGGTGCGATGGAGGAGCGTCACTGCTGTACGTGCGTATCAATTAATCATCTAGATGACAATTGTGAGTTAAGCACACACGCACACGATAACTCGGTTTGTACAGAGCAATACACATACGGAAGGTATTTTTAAAATAGAAATTACGATCAAATGCCATATTTTCATTTTTGTATTTATTATTTGGGAAAATTGGTCTTGTGACACCCAAAGAAGCTCACTTTTGGTTTTTACCACCCAAATACTTGGGTACATCTAAATACCATCCAAAACACCCACAGTTCCCCTTTTTACCACTCCGTCCAACATCAATCTAATTCCGTCCAGGTCCATCACCGGTGATGGCGCTCGAGGCCACGCGAGCGCGGAGCAAGCAGCCAGCGAGGGCGAGGGCGGGGGCGGCGCTGGACCGAGATGCGGCCGGCGAGCGGAGCGGCGGAGCAGCACGTACCTGATAAGCGGAGGTGGCGACGCCGAAGACGAAGCCGTCGGGGAAGTCGGCGCGGCGCACCTCCGCTACCGCCTCGCGCCCAGTGCCCCCCATTCGCTGCGGCGGCGGCCGGGGTGGAGCGGGGAGGGAGGCGGCGGGGGAGGAGAGGGAGGCTGAGCGACGGCTCCAGTGGATTGAGCCTGCGGCGGAGGAGGCGGCGGAGCGGCTTGGGGTCCGACGTCGCCGACGCCGAACCTGACGCCTGCTGCATCCGCAGCCGGAGGAGATCCCTCCACCTCCTCACTGGAATCTTGGGCTCCTCGGCCGCAACCTTCGCAGGCGCCACCTCCGCCCGTGGATTCTCCGGTTGCGCCGCCGGCGCACCCTGAAGGGATCTAAGGCCGAGAGGGGGGGGTGAATCGGACTATTTTAATTTTATTCGCTTGTTGAACTTGGTCAATTAGTCAAGTTTAAGCACCCAACTAGCGAATGAGCCCTACACAAGTCTAGTAGCGGAAGTAAACACAAGTGCGAATAATAAAGGAGACAAGAGGGCAAACCGATCTTTTTACCGAGTTCGGTGCAAGCACCTACTCTCGTTGAGGAAGCTCGCCACACAGGAAAGCCCGGGACCCTTTCGTCCCTAATCCTCAATCCACTAGAAGAAGTTCGTTCCCGAACACATCGGAAGGGAACTCCAACTTGTACAAGAATCGGCAGCCTTCACACGCGAAGGACCCCGAAACACCCGACTTCACAGGCGAAGTCGACCTCGAGCACACCGAGGATTTAGCACATCTCCGACGCACTGGAGAAGACGATGCACCGGCTACGCCTAGCCGATGACCACCACGTTGGTGGGTTTGCTTACGGGTCGATGACGATGAAGGTTTGCTTGCTAGTTTTTCTCAAATAAATCATCCATCCTATATTTAAAACATCCCTAATTTATTCTAGGTGACAAAGAGGCAAATTTAGCAGAATTTATATACATTACAAAAACGCATGCGTGCGTGCGATCACTTGCCCCTCGCTAGCTCGCCCTCTCCACTTTATTTACGTAAAAAAAATGGCTATATTCACGTTATTTATGTACAAAATGACTAGAAATTAAGATACCCGTCAATACTCATTAACACCAATTGCAAGCCCAACTAACAACAACCAAATTAAAGTATTTAAGAAAACACAGCAAAGTCAGCGCCTGTAAACTGTCCCTGCTTGCTACATGCTGTGTCCATTAGCTCCTGAACTGCCGTAGAATCTTGGGTAATTTTTCGCCGTTCGGCCACGCCGTCCCTACTCACCGGAGAGCGCCCCGAGCAGATCAATCTACGATGCCACCGCTGGTGGATTATCACGACGACCCGGCATTAGTGAAATGGGCTCCCTTTGGTTTGCGGTCGGATTCGGTTTTATTCGATTGAGCTAAAATTTTTTTTAAAAAAAAGGTATGAAAAGGCTAAAAAAAATTCTTTGAGATTTTTAAGTAAAACTCTACAAAGTCTTGAAAAAAATTACAAAATGTTACACCAAATAATCGGTACAAAAATTTTTAATCCATCTCAATAAAATACACCCAACCACAAACCAACCACAAACCAAAAAGACCCTGATCATCATGCATCTAAAGCTCCGGAAAGCGAGCTGCCCAAGCACCGACCAGAGGACCACGTCTCCGCACGGCGAGGTCTCAACGATGAACAACAATCTAATTCTCGGCGTATAATTCCCCGGCATCGAGATAGATCCCTCGACGGCGTGCAGGCCGGTCTTCGGCGGCGAGGTCGATTCATGAGTAATTTAACACTGCTTGGAGTGGTTTATGCGTAATTTTAGCTGTTTGCAGTGTTGTTAAAAAGCCGCTTCTCGGAGTTTCTTCGGGCTTTTCATAGCAAATTCCATGTTCAGTGTTCATGGATCCGAGAGTATTGCAGTAATTTGTTTTCCTTTTTTAGAGGGTTTTTTTAAAAAATATTATTCAGCATGACCCGAGATAGAAAACAGGTAGAAAAAGAAAAGGAGAAATCCAGAGACGGTCAGGTCAGGGAAGGCCCATGGAGAGGCCCATGAAAGCAGTAGACGTCCACTTAAAAGGCCATGATGGGCAAGAACATCTTTATGTCCCAGGACAGTGCTTACTGAACAGCATAGTTTGCTTAGGTAAGATAATTGACTTTCAAGCAATCCGAAATGTTGATTAAAAGAATGAATGGTTTACAAAAAATAATAATCTACTGTAAAGAGTCAAATGCAATATTTGTTGGAAATAAGTGCTTTTTTAGGTTTAACATAATGATAAGATAAATCACAATGAACTTAATTAACCAACAAAACTTAACAGAAAGCATCATTAGTATAAAATAGGTATGCATGTAGCCGCAACACATGTACATATCATGCTTAAACTCAGTAGGTCTACCCACGTCAACAAAAAACAACCCGCACCGCACGGTAGGAAAGCACACAGCTATCTGCCTCAGACTCGTAGCTGAGGATATATGAAGATGACCTCGTTATTGCTATGTTGTAGCCGGTGTAGATCGCAACGTATTCATCATCTCTTGGTGAAAGATATCGACTGCGTAGGTTTTCGGAAACCTGCTCTCCGGCTCTCCCGCTATGCAGTGCATGTGAAAGAACGAGATGGAGCAGGCTATTTGTGTCCAAATCGACAGCTAATGGCAGTTATAAACACATCAAAAGAGAGGATTATTCTTCTAGCAGGTCATTGAACAGATTCCCTAGGACAACATAACGTCCTAGCATTTTGAGCTATTTTAGCGGGCTTGTTCCACTGTGCATGAATAACCCACTGGATTGCTGTAAAAGTGACGATGAGTTATCCTACATGTCATGTAGTTAGGTGACCAGCTAGCAAGACAAAATAATCCACCCGCCCAACGGATGATGCCACCCTTATATCAATGCCGAATCTTAGAAAATAAAACAAAATTACAAAAGAAAGTTGCACCTCTAGTTAGGTGACCCGCTGGAGATGCAAAATAATCCACCTACTTGACGAATGACGCCACCCTTATATCGATGCCGGATTTTGGAGAATTAAAAAGAACTACAAAAGAGGTGCGCCTGCACAAGCATGAGAGATTATTTTTGAGTTTTGACAAATCATTCATGTAGGTACCGTGCGCATGCGTCGCCGAGCCTGAGCCCAACGAGGTTGAGCGTGTGGGTTTTCCCTAGTTTTAGGACTAAGGTTCAGTTCTTGCCGCCATGTTTGAGCACCACTCAAAGCATGGCCTTATCGTGCCAGGTTCTAAAATCCCAAGAAAAATAAGGATAACTATGAAAAATAAGGATAGCTAATTGTAAGGAGCGAATCCATAGTAAAAACCGTAATGAGCTGCTTATATGCGGGTAGATACTACGAGTAATAGATTTAATTATCGGTAATGCTTTGATCCGGGCGTCAGCCCGCACAGCCCAGCGCGCGGCCCAGCTACGTAGTGCAGTGCGGTCAACACAGCGACTAGCAAGAAAAAAGTGCGTTTCATTTTTGCCCATTTTAATTTCTTATTTTTGTCTCTATTTCATCTGGAGTCCGAAATGCATAGAAAAAATTTCATAATTCATCTAAAATCCTAATTAACTCATTTTAAATACTTTTTTATTTTTTAAAATTTTAATTATTTTTCATTAGCTAAATTGTTTCAACAGTCTATACAAATTGATTCTAATAGGCTAAACTAGTTGTTTCGGTAGGCTAGACATATTGTTCCAATAGAGAAAAAACTAATTGTTACACTTAGATAGCATTTCTGCCTCGGAGAGACTCTCCTGTGGCATGTATGATCTTAACCCTTTCCATTTCCATTTCCATTTCCATGCTCTATATAGCGCGTAGCGCTCCCAGCTTCCGCGCGAGGCCACGTCGCCCAGAATTCCCCCGCCGTCCGTTTCCGTACGCGTGGCGATGCCGTCCGTTTCCGTACGCGTGGCCATCGCCACAGTCGTTCGATCAGCCCTGGTGGTCTTGCAAAAAACCACATGTAGTTAGTGATTTTAGTTCTGCGTCCCCACTGATTCGCACTCGAGTCCCTCCGCAGTTCTTCCGCACATCGGAAGATTTCCGTATAGCCCACTGAAGTTTCGCGCCATTCGCAGCGCTGCCCTTTTGGCCTTCGTTGATGCACCGTGTTTCGCAGGTAATTACCCGCAATTGCCATCGGATATAACCCTGCCTATCCATTGCCCCCGTCGCCATCCCCCAACCCTAGCCCTCCCACCCCGTCGCCTCCTCCATCTCACTCCCGTGCGCCTCTCCGCCCCTCCCTCTCCCACCCACGCCGCCGCCGCCGCCGCCCTGCCTGCCGGCGTCTCTCCTCGCTGGTCAGAGTGCGACCGGTCTCCTATGGACTCATCACCACAGAATCCCGCTCCATCTCATGCCGCTTCCTCCTCGCCGGCATCGATATGGCCTGCTTCCACCTCGCCTCTGCATCTACCCGGCCGGTGCTACGGCCGCCGTGGGGGTGAGCCCTCGGATGACCTCCTTAGCGGTAGCCGCCTTCGCGTGCCTCCCGGCGATGCCGTGTGCGAATCTCGCCCTGCCAGTTTCATTTCGTCCCCCCAATTTTTTCTTGCCAGATTTGGCGCATCTCAGCTCAGCTCAGCTCAGCTCAGCTCACCCCCATCCAATCTCTCTCTCTCTCTTATTGCAGTAGTGCGTTTCCTAATTACAGTGTTGACTTACATATTCTCATGTACTTTCAGTTCTAAAATTAGCTAACCGAGGTCCGGGTTCATGCATTTTGTTTTTCAAATCTACTCAGCGAAATGTGTTTAGATGGTAGAGAAGCAGGAATTTTTTGTTCGAAGTAAAGGGGCATAATCTGCATAAACAAACTTCAATACCTATTCATATTAGGTAGTCGGGTTAATAGCTAGAACTATAGCCGTTCTTCAATCCTATAATTTATGAAATTTCAGATAGTAAAGGAAGTTTGCTCTTCAACTGCACTATCAGATTCTGACAGTTTAGTCAACAGGCTGAAAGTTAAGCTTTTATGAAGTTGCCATTTTTGTTGTGTGCCATGCTTCGTGCTTGCCCTGTTTTTAGCTCCTCATTAACATGCAATCCTTTTTTTGGCACGGCTCATGGCTGTGATTTACTGTCAGAAGAATTGGGTTGTGTCATGATTTATATTATTTTCCTATCTTCAATAGACCAGTGGGTTCAATATACCAATGTCATGATCACAACAATGTAATGCATATATCTATTACAGACAGTGGCGGGGCCAGGACTATCGAAGAGCCTGGGCACGACCTAAACTAACGCGTGGACTACTAAAAAATGCTACCACATCATATATATAACACAAGCGAATTTGAGGCACATAATAGTCAATTTTCACTCAAATCATTGTCTAACAATATTTCACATAAATAAAATGAGAAAAAACATGATAAGTACCTGAATTAATAGAGGCCAACCACATAAAAGAGGCACTTTTTGTTGTGTGCCATGCTTCGTGCTTGCCGTGTTTTTAGCTCCTCATTAACATGCAATCCTTTTTTTGCAAGGCTCATGGCTGTGATTTACTGTCAAAAGAATTGGGTTGTGTCATGATTTATATTATTTTGTTTTCTTCAATAGACCAGTGGGTTCAATATACCAATGACATGATCACAACAATGCAATGCATATATCTATTAGAGACACAGAGCTGCTGAAGATAGCAAGATCTGCATATGCACCTGCAGAAGCTGGGAAAACAGAGCAGCAGGTCATGTTGTCCTGTGAAATATATTTTTGCAGGTATCAAGAAAATTTTGCTCCCATAATAGGGATACATGATGTACTGTTAGCTCTTTTTTTGCACAGTGCTAACTTTTTTGTTATGCCTCACAGAACAAAATTATGAGCTTCAAATCATGGAGGATTTCCTACATGTTGGCCACTTGCTTTCATGAAAGATACAGTTCTTTCTAGCTTATAGTGTTTATATATACCTTGCTGAACCGCAAGGAAGAGATATACAAGAGTTTTGTTACAACTAATCATGAGATAACTACAAAGGGTTACTTGCTTATCTAATCTTATCTACTAACGCAGATTTCTACCCATGATATTTCGCTTTTGCTATATTCTAACTACAGATGAAAGAGCTTTGTGTTTCTACAGTATTTTCAGTAGGGACTCATGGTTTACTTAGTTTACGTAAAACTGCCAGGAGCACATCACCTTAGGGAGAAAGCACTTGGCATACGCAGTGTGCCTTGCTGCCTTGAGAATGTTGAAACCACCTCTTCACATTTTTTTGAACCATGCGCATGCTGAAACTCTAGAACCACCTCATCACATTTCTGAAGCGCGTGACCTTGTGTTACTTGGTAATTAACAATATTCGTATGGAATTTCACTCTGCTATTTGTTTTAGCAAATCTTTCATTTCATATTGCAATCTGTATAATTAATGTTTATTCATTTCATATTCCCTTTCCATTTCTATTTCATTAATACAGGTTACATTACAAGTGAAATGGAAAGGAATTTTGGAAATTTGGCCTTCCAATCGGGAAAATGTTTCTGTCGGGATGTACGAACCTTACCATATATGGCTAGTGTCCGTTTCCAAATTTTGTGACCATATGTAATACCAACATTCAGTGTAATTGGCTAAGTTAGGACAATTTTGCAATGCACATTGTGGGTTCCCTATATAGTCCATCGCTATATGCAGACAACCCATATGCGTGATTTTTATTTTATTTGTATCTCTGCATACTATTCGGATTTTTTTTAGAACAGATTGTGACCTCTCAATCAGACTACCTACAAGGGCACATATAGTTAATATTGAGCATGCCTTTAATTAACATGGATTATGATGACAATTTTGTGGCTTATTCATGCTTCAGATAAAATATTTGATGTGCCTTTTCTGTAAACAAAACGGCGCGGCGCAGCGCATACACCCTCTAGTACATATTATAAATAGCATATCCGTTGTAATATCGATGACCCTATATGAGTGTCTTGATTGTCATGCCCTTTGATTAACTTATATCTAGTTTGGTAATAACTTTAACACTACCATATTAGGTAAAATCTGCTTAGAATTGCTTAGGTCGAAAATTATTTTCTGGCAGAAATGTCATGAAACAGTGAACCTTTATTCACCGGACATTCATCTCTTCATTTAAATTGATGACATATGATAACTAGGGTTGGTTACTGAGATTGGGATGGTGTTTTATGGTTTGCTGTGATCAGAATTGTGTGTCTAGTCTGTGATGTTCGGTTGGTCGGAAATGGCTATTGTTTGAAGCGAAGGAGGATTTGATCTATGGGAATAGTCGGATTTACTATGGAATTGCCTCGACTTGGAAGATTAGAACGAGGTCCAGCTTGTTTGCTCCGTAGAGTTATTTATGAAAAGAGAATTATTAAACCGGTGCATGATTGACCCTTGTGCTCAGTACGTAGAGTGTGGTCTTACCCAGAAGAAGCACAGAGTAGCACACATAGTTGTGATGCTGCCATCAAGGGATGGTTCCAACACAACGCATGGCCATCACGCAATAGTACAAGTTTGGTGCGCCAATAGAGTGCGCTCTACGGAGGCACCCTGGGCCACTTTTGAGAAAGGACCGGCTTGGATTGTCATCCAAGGGTGAGTTAATTAATCCATCTCAGCTGGGAGTAGTGTGTTTAGTGTGGGCCAGCAACCCTGCTAGGACAATAATGGACACTTCGCTTGGAAGCCCCAAGTGATTTGACTATACACCCTTGTAGCTATGATACTAGCTAGCTTGTGCAGGCACCTCCTAGGTCAAGACCGAACACTTCACGGCGTGCGTGGCCCACAACGGGAAGCCAATCCTAGAATAAGGTTGTGGGTGTTGGAAAAGAGATGGTTTGGCCCGGTATGAACTTAGTTAGCTATGGTGGGTTGATTCAGATAGGTTTAGTCATGGTTAAAACTGCTTAATTATAGTTGGAGTGAGTGGTCTGGTTGCTAAAGTTGGGTGAAAAGGCAGAGTTGATGCCATGGTTAATTCAACAATAATCACAACCAAATGAGCTAGTTAGGGTGTGATTTAAAACCTCTTAAAAAATTGGCAGTCTAGGGAAACAACTTTACTCCGCGGCCAAAAGAGCTCTGTCCGCGGCCTGTTCCCCGACGACAGGCTTTGTCGTCGGCTACGTTGTGACCGACGACAAAGCCTGTCGTTGGGGAACAGCCCGCGGACACAGCTCTTTCGGCCGCGGAAAATTTTTTTTCGCGCGATCATAATTTCAAAATTTTGGAACCGTGCGATCGGCACTGTAGGCTGTTTCGGCAGCATTTCTTGGGCCGACGACACTGAGTGTCTCTAGGCGTTTTTGTCGTCGGTAGATGGTATGGCCGCCGACATAAACTGTCGTCGGCTTTCTGACCGCCGACACTACCTTTTCTGGCCGCCGACACAAATATCGTTTCCTGTAGTGGTGATTTAAAACCTCTTAAAAAATTGGCTTTGAGCAAATAAAATAATCTCTTTAAATGTTGCTATGGACTGGCGCATGTAAAACAGTGGCTCTCTGGTAAGTAAAATTTGAGACCCTACAAAACATCTAAAATCAGGGCCTCACAAAAGGCACAGGAATATTAGAGAGCACTCTCGAATCAATGATCCTCTTGAGTCGACGCCGGCCGGCAGCATTTTGCCCTGGCCGCCAAAGGATCCTCTTGAGCTAGTAACATTTCGGGTTGCTCCTGGTGGCCATGCGCTGATGCGCCTATGCCCCGGGGAACCGGCGGAGGCGTAGTGGACTCGTGGAGCACGCGCCATGGCCCTGTTCCTGATGGCGGAGGTGTGTGACGCGGCCCCCATAGGTCCAGTTCACGACGGTGGTGCAGCTATGGGTGACGGACGCAGCTACGGTTGGAAAAATTGGTTAAATAATACACATGTAAAATAGAAATTGTAAAAGTATACGGCATATACCGAGAATTACATAAATGAGCTACATTCCGCCACCGAGGACGGCAAATACGTGGCATCCGCGGCTTCCACCACCCCGCGCATCGGAAGCGTGGCTTCCGCCACCCCGCGCGACGGAAGCTGGCTTCAGCCACGCCCGGTGGCGGAAGCCACGTCGCCTGCGCACGCGGCCGCCCCTGCGCGCGCCTCGGCTCCGCCTGCGCCTCGGATCCCTTCGCGTTGAAGTGCGTGCCCTGCATGTCTTGAAGTGCGTGCCGGAATCAGCGGGCTGCATGCAGAAAAGGTCGAGTGCTGGGGGCTGTCACTGCCTGTCTGCCAGTTACGTCATTTCATGTCTTGTTAAACATGTGTTTAATTTACTAACAAAGTAATTAGCCATTAATAAATTGCATGCTTATGATGATTTAATCACACACGCTCGGCTATATAAGGAGAAGTGGTCCTCGTTTCTCTGCACACCATTTGCGCTGCCCGGTGCTCACCTGCGCTTACATTCGTGCTGCTCGGTGCTCAACAACTCTTCCTCTTTCTGCTGTCCGATGGTGCTCTGTTTTTTCCAGTGTTCACCTAGTCGCTAGTCAGTCGGTTACCTAGTGATTAGCTACTAGGCCGACTAGTCGGAGACTCCAATGTGGCTAGTAAGAAATATTAATATCAATATTGCATGCACTGGATGTTCTGAAGGAAGGTCATGACCCAGCTTGTGCTTGGTCTGATGTTCAATCGAGGTGGTGCATGCGACAACTTGGTGCAAATTTGTACACTGCATTCCGGAGCCGCACGATGATCAAGAAGTTTAAGACAATGTGCTTGCAGAACCAATTGCGTAAGTTCCAAGCAATATATAGGGACCTGAACCAACGCACACAAAGGCTTGTGGCCGATCAGGAGCAGGAAGCCATGCAGATTGTTGGAGGCGAAGGAGTTGTTGTGCATCGCAACATAATGTTCGCGCAGTGGATCACGGGTAAACCGGCGGAGAAGTGGGCACTAGCTCATGAAACTGACGACGCCCGTTAAGTATTGCCACTTGATCACATCCCTTTATGTATGAATGTTATACTAATAAACCGTACGTGTCATTTTCTAGGTATAAGGTAATGACGACTAATATCACGGAGTCATACAACAACGTGCTTCGAGGAGTTCATGGTCTCCCGATATGCTCAATCATAGAGCTTACTTTCTATCGGACTATGGAGTACTTTCGAGACCGTGGCTCTGCAGCAGAACAATCGGAGTGCATGTTTGCTCCACGCGTCGAAGCGCTCATCGAGCAAAGACGGTTGAAGGCGCAATCCCATCTAACCCAACTATATGATAGGACCACGAACGAATTCAAAGTAAGCTGTTGAAGGAAGCACGTGTTGGGGTTTAGCGCGGGCGACGCCGTGCAAACTTGGTACATTGGGAGTTACGAAACAGTTTGCTCGTGCAACAAGTCACGCTTGGAGCATATCCCATGCTCCCACATGCTGGCTGCCTGCCGTGAGCTTGGTGGCAACAATGGCTTCCAATTTATGTCTCCGTACTACACAATGCAAGCAATCCGCGACACATGGAGGCCAAAATTTCGCAACTTCGGAGATCGAAGCTATAGAAATATGGAGGCGCCCTGTAAATGTGTCGGGGATAAAATCACGGCCCACTGCCATGGCCCACTCCCTGACGGCCAAGTCGAACAGCCTACCAGGGCCTAGCTCCCTGGAAGGTTCTATTTGGCCCATATGCACCTTGCCGAACGGCCTCCTGGCTGGCACGGTGCGTAACGGCCAAGGAATCGTGTTTGAGTCCGACTCGAACAAGAGTTCTGCACGGCTACGTGAAGACCCGGACGTTGGTTTCCCGGATTGGACTAGGAGTCGTGATCCCCAAGAATCGGAGCATACCTTATCTGCCGTGGGACTTATTTGGCATGGTGCGAGTTAGTTACGATCTCGTAGTTAGCCCGGCCCGATATTCCTTCGGTAGGTCGGTTCATCTACACTATATAAACCAGCCCCTACGGCGTGTAGGGGGAACGAGTTTCATGACCTGATCATCGCATCGAAGCTTAGATCGCATATTGCTTCCTGTACACCTATATTCTCGCCGAGACCTGTTCATCTCGTCGGGTTCCACCTCTTGTAATCCTCTTTGATATAAAGAAAGGCTGGACGTAGGGCTATTATCTCTCCCGAGAAGCCTGAACCAGGATAAAAACCCTTGTCTCCCTGTTGCTCGCTGATTGCTGTTCGTTCTGTTCGGCGTGTCTCCTATCTCCCTTTCTTAAGAACCTGAGTTGACTTGAGATCGATATCTCAACCGTCGACAAAATGGTTACCGTTTTCAGCTACCAAGCGAAACACACCGGGAAGGCCACTCTCTGCACGATTAATGGGTGATATGGATGCATCACAATCCTGCCGTGGTGGTTTAAGGCTTTGTGCTAGATGCAGGCAGTCTGGATATGACCGTCGCAAATGCCCAAACTAGACGTGCGATAGAAAGTACATCTATTCCCCAACTGAAAGTTCTGTATCTGTACTCCCTTGTACTAATGTATTCTAATATGGTTACCGTTAATATATTGGTGTTCTATTAAGTTCAATGTGGTTACAAGATGTATTTGTATTCTGTTAAGTTGACACAGGTTATAAGATGGAACTTTCGGAGTTGTTGAAAGAGGTCATCGACAGTAAGCACAGGGCAAGAAAAATGATTGCCGGTGTACAGGTGGCATTACATTCTATTATTTTTTATGAATGCATATATGATTTTTATGATAATTTGCTATTTTCGCAGCTACGACCCTTTCCTCTGAGGGGTTCCAGACTCCTCAAAAGACTAGATGGGAGATTCCGTGTACATCTGGCGCACTGTGGATTGATCCCCTTTGCATTGCTCATGGATGGGGCAAACTTGGCAGGTGGAGGGAGGACGTCTCTGCCGCATCTGCGATCTAAACTGTTAACTGCACTTGCGGACATATGGCGTTCTGAGACACATACATTTCACTTTCCGTGTGGGGAGATGAATATCACGTTGCGAGATGTCGCAATGATTACTGGTCTTCCCATGGAGGGTCGGTGTTGACGTCAAATAAACACATATTTTATACGTCAACATATTCCGGAATTCCGGCTTTTCGAGAGAAAATCAAGGTTTATACTAGCATTTTATTTATTCTAATAAAGTTCCACAAGTTTTGGTGAGTTTTGGGTCTACAGGTGCAAAACGGGACAAACCAGTGCCAGACCGAGGAACAAACCAGGCCGGCCGACCCACCTAGGCCGGCCGACCTAGCCACGTCATCGATCCAGCTCTGTCTTCTCCCCAGTGGCATAAAAACACAAAATGAGGACATCTAGACCATCCACTACCGTCGGTTTGATCGAATGGACACGGTTGCTTCACAAATGAGCATAGGATTCCCTTGGATTCCTTTCTTGCGCAAGTCCATTTGATCTACCGGCTTAAGGGGTTAATCTACACCATCAAGGGAGCATCCTAGAAGAAATCCACGGCCGGGAGGTGAAGAAGGTGGGTCGGCCGACCCACTGGGCCGGCCGACCCACTCTCGGGCCACTTTGGATTCCCCTTTGGAGGAGGGATAGATGACACGTGTCCCTACACGTGGAGCACCCCGGTTGGCTGCGGAACACTATAAATGAGCACCTTAAAATCATGTGCATTCCTATTTAACTAGGACAAATAAACCCAAACTGTACTAGCATCATGTGCATTCCTAAATTAACTAGGACAAATAAACTCAATCTGTACTAGCATGGACATAGTATAGTAGTGCATAAAAAAAAGAATCAGATTGATCCTTGAATGGACCAGAACAATATAAGCTCATACAACACTGCCTGTGATGTAAAACACATGGCTATGGCCTTTGGGATTGGACCTAACAAGATCCAACAACATGAGCATCTTAAAATTGCAGTTTTGTTGTATTATTTATGGCCCAATTGATACTTCTCCTAAACAAGCAGTGTATCAATATAAATTTAAAACAAATCAACCCCAATGCGCTAGCTTTTCGTCGGCAAAAGCAAATCCAGCCAGCGGAGCACACGGCTGTAGAGCGGCAAGCCCAAATGGACGGGAGTTGAACGGCGGGGAGGCGGAACCACGGTAGGATAGTGGGTGGCGGCGCCTGCTCGCCCGCACTCCGGTAGTTCGGTGTCAGGACTCCCCCTCGCCATATCACGGCAAAGCTTCAGCCCTGCCAACAGTTGTCGAATCCATCCACCCTCACCACGATATGCCGAGGGGGTTGGGCAGGAGCGTAGAGAGCGAGGCGGCTCGATGAGGATGCGCTGGCTGCCAGCGAAATCATAGCATAGCATAAGGGTTACGTGCGGCGGCGTGGGCAAGGTCGAGGGGTGGACCAAACTTATTTGTAAAATTTTTTCCACATCTAACTCAAAGTTGCGGTTGTAGTCTAGTGGAGGCCAATGAAAACCAGCCTGTATCATAGGTCATGTGGTCGAGCCCTATGTTGGCTTTTTTATGTTTTTTCATGTTTCATGTAGCAATCATTAATTAAAATTTATAAAACATGTACACGCTGATATTATTTTTTATATTTTGCCCATTTTCAACTGCTATTAGGCTATAAATATGATCCTTGTCCCTATATTTTCAACTAGTACGGGCTATAACATTATAGGATCCTTGTCCCTATAAATACGGATTTAACATTTACTATAATTATAGAACTTAGCCACTTAGGTTAGAATTCAATAAAAGGAAGAGTAAAATTCATGGTCGGTCTTTAAACTTGCTCAAGTGTGTCATGTCGGTCCCTAAACTCATATAGTGTACTGTACCAGTCTATAAACTTATTTCGAGTCTCATCGTGGTCCAAACGAGCCGTGGTCTCACTGTGTTGGTATGAAGCTAACATGTGGGGCCCACATGTCCGCCCATTTAACTTCTCCATCCTCCCCTTTCTTACTGCGCTCTCTCACCCCTTCTCCCATGCCCACCACCGGCGACAGACTCGCTCCTGCCTTGCTAGCCGCCGCCGTTGGCTCACTTGCTGTCGCGCACCACCATAGATGCTCCCGACCTAGAGCGGCGGCGAACTAGAGGAAGGGACAGGTGAGCCGAGGCGGCAACGGTGAACTGGGGGCGTAATAACTTCGTATAGCATACATTATACGAAGTTATACGAACAAGTTCATGTAAAAGGATAAATAAATTTAAAAATGCTACAGTTCAAGTATATTGAGATGTGAACCAACATTATTTACAATTATATTACAACTAATATATGGATGTTGAGAACAGATGCACATTGACTAATAGTGGTTAATTCCACACAAGGACAAAAGCTGTTGTTGTGCAATGCAAAGAAAAAATGCCACTATTTATTTGAAGATCCAACAACATAAGCACCTTAAAATTGCAGTTGAATGTCAGCATGTTCATATATCAGAGACCTAGGTTCAGAAAATGAGCACCTTAAAATCATGTGCATTCCTATTTAACTAGGACAAATAAACCCAAACTGTAGGGGGGGGTGAATAGGCAATTTTAATTTTCTTTTGATTATTCTCAATTAAGCATCATGTTAAGAGTGACCCAATCCTAGTTGCAAGTCAAGTAAGCGGAAGCGATAAGTAAATCACAAAGCAACTACGACAAGGCAATCAATTAAACACAAGCAATGCGATGAAAGTAAGTGCGGGAATTAAATAAGAGAGTGACACGGTATTTGTTTGACCGAAGTTCGGAGCCGCAACTCCTACTCTCCGTTGAGGCTACCCCTTGCGTACAAGGACCGGCTCGCTCCCGAGCCTCACGCCTCACTTACTCCCCGGTAGTCGTTCCGCCACTCCGGCGAGGTGGACTCCGTCACCCGTACACCGACTCGAGAGTAGCCACACGCCAAGGCCTACTCCCAAGCCCACGCCTCCACGAAGGATGCCGTCTTCAAAAGTAACAAGCCCGAAACGCCCCGATCATGCCGGATCGAAGGACTTCAATGAAGCTCGGTGTTGGGGTTTAGTGATTTGTGGCTTTGGATGATTTGTGGGTGGAGGAATGGCTCTAGATCACCTAATTGATGAGCAATAAGTGTGCTAGGTGTAGAGAGCAGCAAAACCTCATAGTAGCCAGCCACTAGGTAGGTATTTATAGCCCCTAGAGCAAAACTAGCCGTTGACCCCCGGAAGGGGACAAAAAGACTAGCCGTTAGCCTTTACCGGACGCCGTCCGACAGAGGCTACTGCTCACAAAAATAAGCTGATCGGACGCCGTCCGGTAATGACCGGACGCCGTCCGACAGTGAGAGTGCACTGGAGTATTGGCTAACCGGACGCTCGTCGGCTGCGCCCAGACGCCGTCCGATAGGAAAAGACCACAGTTTTTGAACTTGATCGGACACCGTCCGGTGGCAGCCGGACGCCGTCTGACAGTGTGCACTGTGCACGTGTTTAGCTGGTCGGACGCTGTCCGGCTGTTCCTAGACGCCGTCCGACGGAGAGAGAAAATAAGATAGCGAGTGTGGAAGCATTTTGGTGGGTTTCTTTTTCTCTCTAGAAAACTCACAAGAATATATTTAGGTATTTTTAGAAGAGGTGGAATACGGAAACCGATTTTCGAGATGTCGCAAAGATCCGGCAAAGTCCGAGTGATTCAAACCCCTTTTGAAAACCGACAAAAACAGAAATTAAAAACCTAACTACTCCTAATCTATACGTGACCTCACCTCTCGCCCGGTCACGTACTTTGAACCTTGGAGCAGCTCACAAAATCGTCGAAGCTTCCAATTAGGGTTAAACGAAAAGCCGAGTCCTCGCTAGGGTTCCGAGAAGTCCGAAAACCCCCTAGCACTTAGTTATTCAATATTTTGACATCAATGCCACTAATAAAAATTAGGGCTCAACGATGCTCACAGCCGTGATATGAATGAATATTATTGGGAATTGATAATGATATAATGTCTATGCAAAATTGGAGGTGTTATGTGAAGAGTGCGGCCCATTGTGTCGAGAGGGCGGTGAGCCGAGCAGCCCAAGGCGCGAAGAGGGCGTGAAGGTGTGGGCGCTGGCATTGCGCTGTCACCCAAGAGAGAGAGGGCGTGTGGAGGCAGCCCAGAGGCGGTGGGCGCGCGACAGGCCCGTCTCGGCGCACGTGGTGCAGCCCAGCCAAAAAAATTTCCCTGTAGTTTATAAATTGATATCTTTATTTACATACATCCAAAAATTATGAAATAAAATTTAAAATGTTTATAAAATTCATGTCTACGTGTTGTTTCCATGAGTATTTGCATACTTTTTATTTGTTTGATTTTCTAGAATATTGTCCTTATTTGCATACGCTAGATCAGGGTAAGGAAGTAAATTGTTGTTGACGCTCTGGAAGAGGGTGTTCGCTGTTCTAAACAAGGCAAATGCTAAACTGTTCCCATGTTTGTAAAGATGGTTTGGAGATTTGTTGAAAAATATGCTATGTTAAAAACTAAAAATGTTAATATTAGTTTAACTACACCCATTAAATATCAATTTTCGTATTAGAATTTTCCTTGATGCCATAGGTTAATATTTGCTACCTATACCCACAATATAGGTTTTGCATTATGCTTAGAATGTTTAGACCCCTTTAATCATACTTCTGATGAGTTATCTCATTATGCTGTTTTGCTGTGATTTTAAAGGATGATCGTTGTCGCCATGTTTTAATGGGTTAAATGAAAATGTGTGCTATCGGGATAAAAACGTTTTCCAAAACCTGATTGGGGCGGCTGGTTGCAAGGCGGGTGCAGCAAGCATGAGACTTGGGTCCACTGCAGGACCGACCCTAACTCCCTAAGGACCGATTCCTTGAGGTAGACGGGCTAAGTACTATAGTGGGATCATGTGTGTTAGAATGGAACAACCTTGACTTTGTACCTGTTGAGACCCATGTGGAGGGTCCAATTGGGTGATGATGAATATACGTGACAAGAACGAATTTGAAACGGTTTTGAAGTTGTCTTGAGGAATTGTTAGATTTTGCTGAGATTTTGGATTAGTCCTAGACTGTCTGGTCGTGCAAAGTGTGTTTTGGCACGGTGTTTTTGGTTTTGAGCACGGGATTCTCTGTTGATGATCGTATGATGGACTGACCTTACAGGACAGGTAAGGTGTATTGTTTTTGTGTGTGATCACTTCTGTGATGCAGGTATCGGCGGTTACATGGCTAACACTTCGCGGGGACAGCTAATGGCTGGTGCGTCCGGAGGCGTGTACACGACCGGATTTGATGATCTGGAGGTCACATGAGGTGGTGTACACAAGAAGCTTCCCCATGGTAAGGAATCCAGGACAGTTGGAGGTTGGCGCGTCGGTTACTTGGTGGCGAAATTGATCTGACCAGTGGGCCCAAGCGTCGGCTGGCGACCGAGGAAACATCAAGAATATTTCCCGAAGGTATATGTGGAGAATATTACTCTACGGGAGTGTTGTTTAGTGCATTAGTTGTACACCACTCATTCTCAAATGAATGGTGGAGATGGGCTCTAGGGTTTAGTGCATCTCACCCTTGGGCTATAAATAGAGGGAGGGGAGCACCTCCTCCTCATCCCCTTAGAGCTAAAAATTTCAGAAATAAAAAGGGTGAGTTGGGTGTGTAAGGGTGGCACCTAGAGTGCTTGTGACCACATGGAGTGTGGTTTATAATCCCTCAAGTTCTATGCACTGAAATCCTTCTTCTCTGTGAAAATCTTTTGTTAAATTGCTTCTAGTTCTTCTTATTTTCGTTCTTTCCTTTTGGAACCCTTATTTGGAGATGAACTTGGGTGATTTCTTACTGCTTCTTGATGGTCTGTAATGTGTTGAGATTGCTAATATGATTTGCCACACTCTTGCAACCACTTGTTGCAAATCAGTTAAGAAACTTTCCTCCGCGCAGCAGTCAGTGTTTGATTTTTAAAAACAGCTACGAAAACCATTTTCGGGTGATTCAAGTTGGAAAAGATGCGTGACTCATATACCCATCTGTGGTAAAAATTTGAGGTCCACTGGTTTCCCCATTTGGGAGCTATGAGGTGAATACCGAGCTCCAAACTTTCAGTCTCGAGTTCCTGATAGTTCTTGGTGCACGATTTTTCTTATTTTCTATAGATAGAGTTTGATGCTGAAATTTGGAAAATAATATCATGACTCACCCACATGGGTGTATAAAAAGTTTGAAAATTTCGGAAGCTTTCCACCAGCAGGATTCACTCTGTTCTAACAAGACAAGAAATCTGAAATTTGCTTTTTGCTTTTTAGAAAGAAACTTTAATGTTTTGGCTTTATTTGTTGACTAAATGCAAGTTTGAATTGATTCCTGTTTGTTTGGCCACTTGACAACCAGGGTTGGGATTCAAAAATTCCTACTTATTTCATGGTTCCCAGCCAAACAAGTTAAGAGTACACATAGTTGTCAAGTTGTTGGGTTTTGGTGAAATCGGTAACGTCGAAAATTTGTGGTGTCCATTCACCCCCCATCCAACCGCCATAGCTCGGGTTTGGTGCTTCTTTGCAAATCTTGACAAATTTTTTAAGCTGATTCTTGTTCCTATTTGAGCTATGGCGGACAAGTTTGCCAACAAACCCCCCGTGTTCTCCAGAGCTGATTTTTCCTATTGGAAGGCTAGGATGGAGACATATGTGATGGCTCAGGGCTACAATATTTGGCTTAAGATCAAGGACTCGTATGAGTTACCCAAGGAGGTGACAGCCGTGAATCAAGCAAATGAGAAGCTTAATGCAAAAGCTCGAAATTATAGATTCAAGTCCTTAACTGAGGGGAGTATGAGCGGGTGTCGGACATCATCACTGTCCACAAAATCTGGTCGACCCTACAAGCTTACCATGATAGGACGGCTCTGGTTAAGGTGGTGAGACAAGACCAACACAAAAGAAAGTACAATCGATTTACTCAGAAGTCGGGTGAAACGCTTAACTCATGTTTCTCCCGCTTCACCTAGATTCAGTTCTCCGTTCGGTTGAAGTCGAATATACTGATTCGGAGATTGCTAAGCACTTTCTCTCTGCATTGGATCTTAAGGTTTGGGATGTGAAGCTGACTGCAATCTGGCAGGCAGCCAATCTCTCGACGCTGACCTTGGAAACGCTCTAGGCTAGTCTCAAGATGCACGAACTTCAGCATCTCCTGAAAGAGCCCAGTTACTCATCCATAGCCTCGATAGCTAACCCCTCTAGTTGTGATTCTTCTGATGTTGCCGGTTTCTACTTCTCAGCCCTTTGTGAGCTGTCCAACGATCAGATGAACAAGATTCCTGAGGAGCAGCTTGCCTTATTGGCCAGAAAGTTCTCGCATGCTTACAGACGAGTGGCCGATCGGAGCAGAGGCATCATAAAGTGTTTCGGTTATGGTGGTCTCAACCAAATGAAGCGTGATTGTCCCAAGTCCGGAGGAGAGGAGCGGAACGACTACGCCGCGCCGGCACGGAATACCTACGTCAACAAGAACCTCAACATCAAGGCCGATGGTGGAGGTGACAAGAAGAAGCCACCTAAGCAGTTGATGAAGGGACAGTGTATGGTCGAGAAAGTGTTGTCCGCTCTGTAAGAAGCCGTCATCTCTGACAACGAGGATGGACACTCGGATGATGGTGAGGATGAGCCGCTGGAGAACGACGACGTCGATTACACCGTCATGTGCTTCATGGCACATGGTGGCAGCGACCGCGGCGACTTGGTCGTCTACTACACCGACGACATTGAGGTAACTGATTAACAAGGTCCTTCGTGTTCTGAACTATTGGAGGCATTAGTTAAACTTCGTTACAAGTACACTAGGGTCTTGGCAAAGAAAAATACTCTGGAGATTCAACTTAAAAATGCTAAACCTGCTGGTTGCTCTGATTATGGGAAGCTCATTATATAATTGGATGAATTAAAAATGAATTTTAAGAATGTCAGTATCCAGCTAGATAATGAAAAATATAGGCCTGTTCCCGAGCCTGTTGACTTTGATAGGTGGTTAGAGTTTGATATGGTCATGGATGATTTCAATAAATTAAGGACAACTCATGATAGCGTGCTTAGTGTAACATCCCCAAAATTTCCAAATTTTACATGAAATTTTTTTGCGAAAACCATTATGCAAGGCTCTAAAGTTACCAGACATCTCCTATTATTTTCCAAATATATTTCTCATTTTAATCCCATGAAGAAAATGACTTCTCCTAATTTTCCAGAAGAAACCATCTGCTACTAAACCATATGCTTGTGCTGAAAATAAACATTTTTATTCTCCATGCTAGCGAAAAAGATGAGCTAAAACTTTTTTCTTCTTTAAATACTTTATATTACATTGAATTTGATGTTCTGTGTGATCTAAATAGTTTAAAAGAGAATTTTTTCTTACAATCAGATTTGTCATCGTTATCGCGAAACACTTTTCTTATCATTGGCAAACATGGTGAGAAAAGAGAACATGTGGTTCAACGAATTTATATTTGTATTCATCTAAAACCATCATTTGCTATGCAACCTTGCGTGCAATTAAAAAAATTACAATGTCACTAATCATGTCATACCATGTTACTATAGTTCAATTTTCAAAGCATATGATAGTTTTCAAGAAAGGGAGTACATGAATGTTAATTATTTTTGTTCTACTGATTTGACAACAAAAGCTATGCACATTGCTTTGCCCCCTGCTGGAACTAACATTTTGCAGGAGACTATGATGGAGTCGGGGACGACTCCAATTCAAGAAAGGGAAAATGATGAGAACATGTTCGTCAAGGATACGTCCAACGCTACATGAAAATGGCTTCATCGACATTCACCTTGGCCATGTAGATCACATGGTCGATCACACAATTGGCTGCTGTCTCGGCTTCTGGACATGGCACCATCACATCTAGCAACTAGGCCGGCACCTTGGCCGTCTCCCATACGTGATGGCATATTCAACAAAGGCGTCTCCATATACACAATGTCTACAACTCCTGCATGTCATACCGATCAAAGGAAGACACACATGGAAACCAAATTACGAGCTCTGCTCGGATTCTACTCCGGTTCGGCCATCAAAGCGCAGCCAGCATTCAAACGGACGCATAGGCCACATACAAACTCTGTTTTGGACGTTCTTGGCATCCATGGAGAATCCGAAGACGAGACCTTCCAACGGATCCGGTCTCACCTTAAAATTCATCCAAAGTTGATGAGGACATCGCTACATCGGATACACCCATGGGATCAATGACCAAAGTCCTTCCAAGTGACCCGCGACCTTTGATCATCATGCAAGGACCAAACACACGAGCCGTGTTGTACCTTGCTGCTGTCCTAAACTCTGTAGATTAGCCCACTTGTGAATTTTGTGTGAATTTCTCTGTTCGTTTTCTGAAAGTTACGGCCAAAATACCAACCTGCTGTCTTGCGGACAGAAAAACATCAAACTGCAAAGTTTGATCTATCTTGTGTTTTCTTGTTCCATAGTGCAAATCCGTGACTTGCTTAGTGTCTAGCACTTGTTGGCATCTCCGCATACTTGATTAAGCCTATTATTCATCTTTGTTTGATCAGCAACATAGGCTATGTGCTAGTTTGAACACTTATTCAATTTGTGCTATTCTGAAATTAGCTGATTGTTTCCATTGCTACTCATACATAGCCTGTCTAATAATGGTGTTGAATCGGTAGTCATCCATCGATAAGAGGTGAGTTTTTGCAACAACACTTGTGCTGAAAGAAAAATATCTTGTGCTAAATTTGATACATCCGATTTGCATAACATTGAATTGATTACTCACGACAAAGTTCTTTGGAAAGCATTTCAAGATTAATCTTTGTGCTATGTGCTATTTGATGAACCTGTTGAACTGTCTTGTATGATTGACAAGGTTGCTGAAATTTCTAGTTTCAAGTCACTAGCTGATACTTGCAAATTTTATTTAATTCGAAATTATGGTGTGGACAACACCTTTCATGTTTGTTAAATGTTTATCACAACTGATTTGCTTGCTGATTTAATATTGGATTATTACAACACGCCATCTATTGTGTCATATTGTGTTAGCTCGCAGATAAAGGAATTGTTCGATGATCACTGTATTAAAAATAGATCTCCATTCATTTGCTCATATGTCACATGTGAATCACTTCTTAAAAATTTGCATGGTCCAAATAAATCATGTTCTCTTCCAAACAACTTGACACAATGTTTAATAAGTTGAGGACTACTTTCATTCAATCACACCGAAATGATGAGAAGGAATGGTTTCTGGGAAAAACAATACATAATTGTTTCCATATTGAAAGCGAGAACGACAAAACAATTTATGCATACATATACCACGCGTACATGTTGTTCTTTCTCTCGAGTACCTTTGCGGATTGACAAAAGATGAGGACTGTATTCGTGAAGAAGGAAATGATGAGAAGACCATGGCACCAATGCATATGTGGAAGTGTTCCTTGTTCTAGAATCTAATTCGTCCCTCAGAAGCACATCAATATTTCATGTCATACTGTGCAATAGATGATCAACTAGAGTCGAGGACGACTCCAAATAAAGAAGGGGAGAATGATGAGGACATCGCTACATCGGATACACCCATGGAATCAATGACCAAAGTCCTACCAAGTGACCCGCGACCTTTGATCATCATGCAAGGACCAAACACACGAGCCAGTGCACGACAAATTAATTATCAGGTAAACTCGTTTCTCGGGTTGAATAATTATACTTTGAAGAATAGACTGCTACCTAATAATAATATTATGCGTAGGAACTTGAACAAGCACCAGCTACAAGACACCAAAGCACCAATAAAGGCAATTAAAGCATGGTGGGAATACAAATGGATTCCACTCGGCCATCAATGACCAGTCTGAATTAAAAATGGCCTAGAGAATGCAAACGGACTCCGATTGGAACGTGTGAGCACTCATTGGAAAGATAACTTCGCCATCTTTCCAACGGATCCAGCATCACCTTCAAATTCCAAGAGAATTGGCCGCAGCAGTCAAAACATCTCGTGAACAGAACCAGTATTTTGCTCTTCTTGGGTGCTGCGTCACCATTAATTTGGGCTGAGTCCCCATGTATTCCTGCTGCGTGAGTGCTCCTCCTAGAGTCATCTCCCTGCTCTATATATAGGACAAGCCTTTTCCTTTTCTCTTTAGGTTTTGTTCATTTGTTGTTGTCTTCCAGATTGGAGAAACACTCTCGAAATCCCTTGTGTCGGTTGACCTATCGATTTCGAGCTTTAGAATCTCAGTTTGAGTGTGTGCTTTATCCTTGTTCTTGCGAGTTCTTCGATTGCTTGCATGGATAGACCTTCGTGGTCAGGTCATCCGGGCTTTGGCACGGTTGATAACAATCAGGAGTGTGGTTTAGCGATTGCGATCGCTTATCCTTGCGTGGTTCGTAGCCGGATCGTCAAAGTCATCCTCCACCCAAATTGAAGTTATCCCTCTCACCGGAAGATCGGGAACCCGTGAGCGCATCAGAAGTCAACGGGAATCTACAAAACAATCCAAGTCGCTTTTCCAGTTCGAACCAAATTGGCCTCGTAACATAGTTGTACTCAGTTTCTCCCCACCTTGGCCGACCTCCACCAACCTCTTTGTCTTAAATAGGTAGCCATACCCTCTTCTAGGGTTTGGGTTTTGTTTAGTTATGTTTTAGCCTTTAGTACATACCTATATTCGCACGTGTCGGTTAGACCGCTTGTTTTATCGTTACAGAACCCCACCATATTATGAGTTGATTGCTTCATCTTGTTCTTGCTAGTCCTTCGATCGCTTGCGGGATTTAATGACCTTCGTGGTCAGGTTGATCGTGCTCTGGCGAGGTCAACAACCATCTAGAGTTGGTGTACCGGTTGCTAAGGCACAACGTCCTGGACGGTTGTAGTCGGGCCGCCAATATCGATTCCTACCAGATCATAGTTATCCTCCTCTCATCGAAAGATCGGGACCCCTGCCCCTATCATTGGTTTATTGCCATGGAAATGAATTGTGGAGAAAATGAAAATGTATAGGCTCAAGTCATTAGCAAGGTTACTGTGATGACTTGGAGGGCGGGGCATTGCCTTGGTGTTTTCACAATGCTTGCGTGGTTTTCTGCAATGCATGAGAAAGTGAGTCACTAGCAAGGTTATCATGGTGATTGTGCGGAGCTCAGCATTGTTGGGTTTATTTTCTTAATATCTACGCTGTATGTGGGATAATGTAAAACCTTGGGTTTTATTAAATAAAAATGACATGTTGATCATGCAACCATATAAGAAGTTGTTATATGGGTAAAGTTGGATTGGTTCTGTAGAGCTGAGAACCAAAACATCGATGCACCCTCTATCGGTTATATGAGATTGTGTGAACTAGGTGATGCTTCTTTTATTCTTAATTCCCATGATTTTTGAAAAGGCGATTGTGATAAGTTCGGGTGAAAGAAGATAGAACTGTTTTAAAATCCATTTTAATTTTTTAAAATATGGTTTAATTATGTGATAAATCTTTATTTGAGTACTGCATTTTCCCATAAAAAATATAGCCATAATCATTCTTTGATATTGATTGCATATAGTTTAGTATTCATATTCCTATTAAAACCTGCAAGTACGGTTGGTACTTACCTGTTACTCGGAAATTGTTCATTTTAAATGAACATAACCCCTTTTTCTTCTCCATAGATTTGGAATTAACTTTGGATCTTATTCTCTCCCTTGGAAGATATGGATCATTCGGCGCAAAAATCTAGTTTTTCCTATATCAAAAACTTAGAAGTAGGAGTATTTTATATTTTAGCACAAGTTGGTTTGGTAATTTTCCACTCAGATAATAAAACATGGAATTGTACTAATTCTGGAGAGATAAATTTTCATCCCAGGGGATTAATTTTAGGTAAATCTTTACCGGGAATTGGTCCCCACGGAATTGGCATCAGAGCCATGTTTGTGAAACTAGGATAAAACTAGGAAAAAATAAACATATAGGAAGAAAATTTGGAAAAATAAAACAAATAAGTTTAATAGCCTAAATTAACTTGCACACTTAGAATTTTGGCCTAATTCTTGCTGAAATAATGCAGGAATGGCAAAAAAATGCTATTCTGTCAATAAAGTCCAGCATTAGGACCACATATTTGCAAAAACTACCACAGCTTTAGTGTCTCCATCATTAGTACAAAAGTTCAGCCAGCAATTAGCTAAGAACAAACTCTAGCCACAAACCTATAAAATGAATTTTGGGCTGCTGAATACTGCATATATTACTCTAATTCCAAAAAAAGATGATGCCAAGCATGTCAAGGATTTTCGGCCTATAAGTCTTGTGCATAGTTTTGCTAAGCTTGTTACCAAAATTTTGGTCAATAGGCTAGCCGGTCGTCTCCAATATTTAATCTCCCCCAATCAAAGTGCTTTTATCAAAGGCCGGTTTATCCAAGACAACTTCATGCTTGTGCAGCAAACCGCAAAATTTCTGCACCAACAAAGGCAGCCCCGAATACTTCTCAAGTTGGATATTTCTAAAGCTTTTGATTCAATTTCTTGGCCTTTCCTCCTAGAGACATTGAAACAGTTGGGCTTTGGATCTATTTGGTGTGACATAATCAGTGGGCTATTAGCATCTTCTTCTACTCAGATCATGCTTAATGGATTTCCTGGTGAGGTCTTCTTTCATCGGCGTGGTTTGCGGCAAGGGGATCCCTTATCCCCTATGCTCTTCATTTTGGTCATGGACATCCTTCGTCGTTTGGTTTCTTGTGCCTCGGAGGAAGGATTGCTGCAGCCCCTCTCCTCAAGAGTAATTTCTCACCGAATGTCTCTCTACGCTGATGATGTGGTTATCTTCCTTCGCCCGACAGCAGCTGATATCGATTTAGTGCTGGATATCCTTAACCTCTTCGGTGACGCCTCGGGTCTCAAGATCAACGTGCAAAAGAGTAGTGTTTTTCCTATCCAGTGCATGGAATCTAAAATTGCAGTGATCCATGATCGTCTTGATCCCTGTGAGTTGCAAGAATTTCCCTGCAAGTATCTTGGATTACCTCTTTCCTTGAGAAAGTTGACGAAAGTTTAAGTCCAGCCCATCATAGATCGCATTGCTGACCAACTACCTGGCCGTGTTGTGCAAGTTCAAGTTGTCCTTATAGCCATGCTTGTTTACCCTTCCATGGCCGTTGACCTTCCTCCATGGGCTTTTAAAGCAATTGACAAGATTCGGAGGGGTTTTCTTTGGAAAGGGAGGAAGGATGTCAAGGGTGGCCACTGCCTTATTTCTTGGGCAAAGGTTCAACGGCCCCGAGAGCTGGGTGGCCTAGGTATTTCTGACCTTAAGACTCTTGGTTGGGCCCTTCGGATGAGATGGTTGTGGCTGCAAAAGACTGATCCTAATAGGCCGTGGTCGATTCTCTCAGTCCAGGTGCCTACTTGTGTTCGGGCTTTCTTCTCCATGGCAATTGAGACAAAGATTGGTGATGGTTCTAATACTCTGTTCTGGAAGGATCGATGGCTGCACGGGCATCGAATTGCTGATTTAGCGCCCAATTTATTTGCTTCGGTCTCCACTAGAACGCCTAACCGACGCACTGTTAGTGATGCCTTATTGGACCACCTTTGGGTTCAGGACATACAAGGGGCTTTTTCGGTTAGTATTCTTTCGGAATTCCTTGATATTTGGGATTTGGTGGCTGATATAGAGCTGTAGCCTGGTGTTGAAAACTCTCATCGTTGGCGCCTCTCTGCTACTGGTCATTACTCTGCTAAATTGGCCTATGAAAATTTCTTCCAAGGTTCTGTCCAGTTTCGGCCTTGGAAACTTATTTGGAAGTCTTGGGCGCCAAGCAAGTGTCGTTTCTTTCTTTGGTTAGTGATGCACAAGCGCTGTTGGACTGCTGACCGGCTTGCCCGTAGGAATTTGCCAGTGCGCTGCCCTCATTGCGATCAGGATGGCAAAACAATTGATCATTTGCTCACCAACTGTGTCTTCGCTAGGCAGTTTTGGTTCTGCCTTTTGCAACGTTTTGGGCTGCAAGGCATTTCTCCTTCAGTTCAAGACTGCTCCTTCGAGGATTGGTGGTGCAGGATCAGTGATTCTGCTACTGATTTGGTGCGGAAGGGCATGAATTCTCTCATTATTCTTGGTGCTTGGATTAGGTGGAAGCATCAGAACCAATGCGTGTTTAACGGTGAGGTCCCAAATTTGGCTCGTGCTCTGCAGTTTGCTACTGAGGAATGCCAGTTTTGGGTGTTGGCTGGGGCTCGAGGGCTCTCCCTCTTGACTACCCTAGCTCCTAGTGACTAGGTTCCTTTTTGTCTTGGTCGTCGGGCACGTTTGTATTTCTTAGCCTGTTTTTTTTGTACTTGGGATTCTTCCCCTTTTTTCTCCTTAATATAATGATACGCAGCTCTCCTGTGTGTTCGATAAAAAAATTTCCAAAATAGTCACTTTCCCATCAAAACTCATAGTAAATTGTTAGATAGCGCTAGATCACTAGATTTTTCACCAAAAGTAAATTATGATATAAGTTTTCAAAAAGGTTTTTGTTTTGCTTTTCAGAAAAGTAGCATGTAGAACTATATCATAAATATTTAGCCAAAGGATCCAATACTTGCGCTTGAATTTCTGGAAATTTTGTTGATTTATTTGTTTTGTTTAAAATAATTTAAAAAAATTTCTCCTATGGCCAATATACGGCCTAATCCTTTAAGGAAATTATGCCAAAATTAAGGAAACCAAATTAGGAAATAATCTCCTATCCGGTTATTAAGGAAACTTGGAAGGAAGCTATGGCAAAACTAGGAAGTTTGGGAAATCAACGAAACGATTTCTAGAAGACTAACTTTCTCTTTTTTCTTCTAATGCTGAAAGCTCAAGAATTGTCCGTCAATATTGAAAAAGGATTTGGAATCAATAAGATATTAAGCAATAATAAGATATTACACACGGTTAAAATAGAACATGTATAGGGGCGCTTGTGCATATTTCCCCTCTCTTGTACATTTATAAAACTAGTCCATTTGGGCTCAAGTAATACAAGCTGCACATTACACATCTCCTAACATGGTATCAGAGTCTGGTTAGGGTTCTCTCCCCCATGTGTAGCCGCCGCCACCCCCAGCCGCCGCCGGCCGTCGGCACCTCGTCGCCGGCGAGCTCGCCCTAGGTCGTCGAGCTCCGCTACCGTCGCGCGGCCCGTCGTCGCCTTCGCGGACGCAGCCCGCCGCCGTCTCTCGCGCGGCCCGCCGCCGTCGCGCGCTGGTCACCGTCGCCACCCGCCGTCGGCCCTCCTCCGCCGCCGTCTCCTCCTCCAGCACCGGCCCTCTAGCGCCGGCCCTCCAGCGTCGCCCTCCAGCGCCGCCGGCCGCCCTCTCTCTCCCTTCTGTGCCTTCTCTCTCTCCTTTTGTTAAAAGAAAAAAAAGCAAAAAAAAAAAGAAAGAGAGAGAGAACAGGAGCACAGTCCCTTCCACACCTACATCTCGGAGATCTTCCGCCGGTCCAGCACGCCGCCATGGCGACTCCCTCTCGTGTGCTTGGCCCGGTGGCTCTCCCGCCGATCCAGTTCGACGGTACCAACTTCCGCGAGTGGTCCACGTTGCTCGCGTCTGCCTGGACAGCCAGTGCCTCTGGGGACACCTCACGGGTACCTCTGTGCCCCCGGCGCTTGTTGCTGTCCCGGTGCCGCCTCAGCCGGGTACCGATGGTCAGCCGGCACCTGCCGCTCAGCAGGAGCTCTACGAGCAGGCCCTTGAGGCGTACACCGCTGCCGCTCAGCGCTTGGAGGAGTGGCGCGCTTCTGAGGCCCGGGCTATTGCTGCTCTCGTCAGCAGCATGCGCACGGACCTGGCCCTGGATGTCGTCTCTCTCGCGTCCGCTCGCCTGATGTGGGACCACATCCAGGCGCAGTACCAGCCGAGCAGCCAGGCGCGCTACACCTCGCTCTTGCATCTGGCTGAGACTCTCCAGCAGCAGGACTCTACTGTCGACGACTTCCACCGACGCTTCTGCGACGTCTACCGTCAGCTGGACTCTCTCAAGCCGTCCCCGAATCCCTCCTGTGAGACCTGTGGACGTCTCCGGGATCACCGGCTTGGTGCGCGGGTATTCCAGTTCCTCAGTCGCCTTCGTCCGGAGTTCGAGTCGCTTCGGGCTCAGCTCCTGGCCCGCACACTGCTGCCGTCCCTCACTGAGGCACTTACTCAGGCTCGTGCTGAGGAGACTCGCCTGAGGGGTGTCCTCTCCTCGCCTGCGTCTGTGCTGGACACCGTGCCGACTCCGACACCTGTGTCGGTGTCCCAACTGCTGCTCCCAGCCCCAGCAGGTGGCTCTGTCGCTGCTCTCCCCGCACCAGCAGGAGGCTTGGTTGCCGGGGGGCACTTCCGCTCCTACTCAGGGTGGAGGCGATCATCTAACATGATGGTTCAGAGCAATGTACCATTATTGTATCATTTAGAGTTTCTGGTATAGCAATATGTTTATTTCTAGCAATGGCAAAATTACAAGGATATGTTTCTTTAAGAGGAGTATGACCTAGTCAATTGTCTTCCTAAAAGAGAATTTGAGTACCATTTCACATTTGAATGATCCCCAACGTAGGAGCTCATGTTTAACTTTCAAAATGCCTTTCCAAGATTGGGAATATCTAGGTTTCAACTATTCCTGTATATACATATGGCTCCAAATATTAATTTGCACGTCCACCAAATATGTTCTAGGATTCAAGCTCACTCCCACTCAGCCCCTTACATGCTCATTTTACAAAAAAAAAAAGAACTCCTGTAATTTTGATTTTGAAGCAACTGGGTCCCTCCTCTCCTCTCTTCTCCATCATGTCCAAGCTAGCCACCACCCACCAACACAGCTACCGGTGACCACCACGCGTCCATGATGACGTGTGCTGGAGAAGGACCTGATTGTTTTTGTGTAGAAGTTTCGGTATGTTTTTGCAAAAGAGCATCGTGAGAGGTGAGTGGGATCGAATGAGCATGAGTCATGGAGCACATCCGATGATCATGAACATGCCGCATAAACTAGTGGAAAATTCGGTTTGTTACCAAACATCTTTGCAATGCTATAGGTTGGAGGCATGCAAACCATGTCTGACAAATTCTCGTTCGATATTTACTCAGTGTTTATGGAGTACAAATGTGTACATACATACATGTATAGCACAACATATATTTCAGTTACATGATTTACTGACGCATGAACTACACCAGAACAAGAACCATGTATAAATTATTCAATTCAAATGTGTGTATGTATGCAAATGTGGCATTTGGTTGATGCTTTGAACTTGAGATCACTCAGTGGGGTAGGAAGGCTCCATGGCTAGGCCACACATGCCCCTCTTGTCGGCGATGTCCTTCTCCATCCTCAGGTAGCCGCTCTCTCCCCATTTTTCGATAATGGAAATTAATCCAGCCTCTACATCCGAAGATGTATACGGCAAGCAAAAGTCACATAGTCCTCAACAAAAGGACATTACAGTACCAACACCTAAAAGATCCTCAATAAAAGAGGGCTGAAACAAAGCAAAGATAAACATGATTTAACCATTACAAAGTCTATTATTTAATTGCCATCCGTAATTGGCAAAACATGACAAGGCCACCTCTTCCAAAGATCGGCAAGCTTAGACGAAACACCCCCGCTCATCTTTCTTTTGTAACAAGGCCCATTGGCGTAACCAATAGGAACCTCTGAAGATAACCCACGACGTGCCCCACGAGTTCTTCATCAACCAGTACTTGGTGCCATCGCTGGTCTCACCGTAGCCAATAGCGGCGATGCCGTGGTCCAGGCTGGTGCCGCACGAGCCGGTCATGACACCGCCAGAGTAGAACTGAAACGTCATGTCACCGCCATCGACCGCCACCGACACGGGTTGGTGCGCCACCGCCTTCATCAAAGCGGCCTCGTCGTTGGCTGGCACGTCCTCGTAGCCCCTAATGGTGGCGGCGCTGCGGGAGCCGCCCTTGCACTTGCCATCTGCCGCCGTGTAGGGGTAGCCGGACTCGGTGGTGAGGCCACCATTCTTGATGATGAACTTGAAGGCGTCGTCCATAAGGCCGCCCTCGCAGCCCTGGTCCTCACCGTGGACGTCGCAGTCCACCAGCTCCTGCTCTGACAACGAGATGAGCTTGCCGGCGCTCAGCTTCACGATGCCCTCCATCTCAATGGCCGCCACGGCGGAGAACGCCCAGCAGCAGCCTGCAATTAATTAATTATGACGTTAATGCACGCCGTTTACAAGCTTGATCAGTAAGCTCAGACGAGCTAACATTCCCACTCGTACACGTGGTTACATACATGTCTGCAACCATGCATTGGACGCACTACAAAATTCATCCTAAGGATAGCACTTGCTTCGAACTGCATACATGCATGTTAATGCATTGGACTGGCAAGTGATCGATGATGTATATATGTAGATGACACTGTGATATTGCTCACCGCATTGGCCTTGATCCTTGATGGGGGTGACGGTCGACGGCCGCCGGGAGCGCGTCGAGGCTGACATTGCCGTACCTGAACCCGGTGGGAACCCTAGCCGCGTCGCCGTCGGGGTTGATCAGTCGACGGAGCCCCTTGCTGGCCGTGCTCGCCCTGAACTCCTCGTTGGTGAGGTCGGCGAACTGGTTCACGCCGAGCCGGAACCCGCGGCGGCGCTTCTCCCCGGCGGCGGCGGCGTTGAACGCCTCGATGAACGCGACGTTGGCCTTGAACACGCCGAGCCGCCGCGCCTTCTCGGCGGCGGCCCGGTACACGCGCCCGTGCCGCGCCATCCACGCCTCGTGCCTCGCCGCCATGGCCGCGTCGTCGCCGCCGCCCAGCTCGCGTGCTGCAAGGGCGACGGAGCCGCACAGGCAGAGGCCGACGACGACGGCGAGGAGGAGGAGGAGAGGAGCCTTGGAGACGGAGATGGCCATGGCTCTCTCTCTCAGTCTCAGCCTGACAGCCTCTCAGGCAGGCTATAGCTAGCCCTCGCTCTACTACAGTATTAGCAGCGTACTACTAGCTACTGTGAAATCAGCTGCTTTGATTTAGTTTGGCGAAATGGGACTGGGTGGTGTGGTCTTCATCATCTCTCGAGCGCTCGGGACTACGCCCTGGGACGCGCGCATACACTGTAGCCCACCCAACAACGAGTCATAACACCTTATCACTTCTTCGCTGGGTATCATCTATGTGCTGGTTAAACCGGCTGTATGTAATTGTCCCGTCTTTAAGCACCACGGCAAATAATATTTGTGAAAACTAAGCACAAAATTAAGGCATAAAAAATTCACAATGTACATTTCACAGAAGTAAATTAGAAATGATGTTCTGCGTGCATTTAAATATGTTTACACACTTATAGTGGATAATTTTAAACATCTGCAGACTTATGCAATTATCTCTCAAGTAGTCTCAGCTGACCAGGTATACTCAACCAATTAAACATTTCCTTGCCTTTATTTGTAATTCCAAACTTGATACCATGTATACTTGAAATTTTCTGTTTCTGATTGAGGTATTATACATAATTGATTTTACTTTTGAAGGGAAAAGCACAAGGATTCATTTCAACTGTCAAATCAATAGCTATACTATTGGCCCCATTGATCATGAGTCCATTAACCTGTAAGAAAGCAGTTCTCTTCCGTCTTCCAAATGTTTCCTGCATTCTGAATTATGGGTTTGTTCTTTTCCTTATCTGCTACTCGGTTCCAGCTTACTTTATTTCAAAAGAATCCCCCTTCAACTGCAAAGGTTTCAGTTTCCTAGTGGCAGGTTCCTTCTTGGTCAGTCCTCTTCCTCCAAGAATGTTCACAAAGATGATTACGGTGTCTCTTTGCAAACTGCACGTCAGCGCAAGCGGTTATTCAGCCGCTTGCGGAGATGCCTCTTTGCAAGCGGTTTGTGCCACGAACCGCTTGCAAAAAGCCTCCACGTGGCCTACAGCCCCGTCCACGCAGAGCCCTGCGACCGCTTGCAGAGGGACATCACTAGCGGCTCTGGGAGCCGCTTGTGATGCCCCTCGGGTATCAGTCGCGGTTGCCTGCAAGCGGTTGTAAAACCGCTTGCACAGGCCTTACGAGCCACTTGGCTTAGGGCCATCCGCAGTAGTGTTGGCTCTATGCATGAATTTGATTGGCCGTGGGGTGCATTAGCTTTCTTGAAACAACGGTTTGGACAACAGAATATAGTAAAACAGAGAAAAAAAGCATGTTTTGTTTTTATGAATCGTCACTCTTGTGTCCACGACGTGTGAATCCTCTGACGACTATGACAGGTGGGCCCAACAACAACTGATCAGCCCTACAACCTGTAGCGTACGTGGCAAATCATCGAGTAGAAGAAGAAAATCGGCCGGTTATAGTCGGGCAGCTCGTGCGCGCGTGCAGCGACAGGACCACAAAACAATCCGGAGGATGTGCTTCTGCCGGCCGGCCGGAGCACGCCGCCGACAGGCCGCCATGGAAGCATGTGCCTGCCGATGAGATCTTCTCCTTCCTCCCCTTCGTTTATCTATGCGGTGCGCGCGATGCGCATGCATCTTCATGCTTCGATCCGCTAGCACCATGCAGCCGGACTGGCTGATCCGTTCTTTGGGGTGGTTGATCAAATTGTTCACATTCAGTCTTTAGTTTTGAAGATTCTGGAACCAGTTCAATCCCCGATCATCTCTGGTGTTTCCTTTATCTAATACACCTTTTACATTTTAGTCCTTACAATATTGCATAATTACAAGGCATACACACAACCACAGTCCACATTTTTTTTTTTGCAAAAGGGCCGAGCCCCACTTTCATTTTCATTACGAAGACGAAAGCAACCAGATACAGAATTCAGGGCCTTACAAGCGAAACAAAAAAGGAACTGAGGCACAGGTCTTAACGCCTATAAACCAAACAACCACATCCAACAACCGCAAACATAGAAAATGTACTGGAGAAATTACATGACTTTTTGGCCAAGCACCATGATCCCTACAGCATCGGCTTCAGAAATTCAAGGCTTTTTTTTTATCTTGTTTCACTTGTTCTCCCCCGGCCTCCGAGTAGAGCTCGCCTCTTGGACTGTCTTGAAGATAAGATCAAGTCGATCCCACCTTAACCAAAGCCTGATCATCAGCCTGTAGCAAACCTGACCAATATTGAACAAACGCACAGAAATTATAAGCCATCGACAAGGGATTTTTGATCCTTCTTTTTTCAAAACAGACTTCATTACGTTTTTTCCAAATCCCCAAGCAGACCGCTACTATACAAATGAATTTAAGATTTCTATTTTTTATCAGCATAGATTTTTCCCATAGGACGGCTTGTGCCCAATCTGATGGTCTCCATCGAACGCCCATGCTTTTGGACAGAATTCCCCAAATAAGTTTTGCAACAGAGCAACCAAAAAATAAGTGATTAGTGGTCTCAATGTTATCACAGAAGCAACATCTGGGTCTCCACCCCAATTTCTTTTTCTCAAGTTCTCTTTGGATAAAATAGCATCATTAGAAACCAGCCAAATGAAGCATTTAATCTTTAAGGGCACTTTTGATTTCCACATTTCCCCACTCACATTCTGTCTCTCCGCCTTAAAAAACCCTCATACATTTTTTTAATAGAGAAAACATGGTTTTTACCCCCTTCCCAAAGACAATTATCTCTTTCATTATTAAACCTCACATTTATCAAACTTTCTTTTAATGTACTCCATTTTTTTAATACTAAGCCATCCATCCATCTTCTAAATGGAACATCCCAATGCACTGCCCCCATTTCAGCCACGCTTGCTCCTTGATTATTGCAAATACTGTAAATCTCTGGAATCAGCTTTTTCAGGGGTTGAGGTGAAATCCAAGCATCATGCCAAAAACTAATATTTTCACCAGAACCAACAACCCATTTTCTCCTGGGCAAATAGAAATCTCTTATCTTCATCAGATTTTTCCAAATCACCGAATCAGAATGTTTAACTTTATAATTGGCTAAATGTTTGTTTTTCAAATATTTCCTTCTAACAATCTGTTGCCATATTCCATCTTCTTTCTCCAATTTCCATAACCATTTACAAAGAAGACTTATATTCAATTTTGATAGATCTTGAACCCCCATCCCATTCATGTTTTTAGGGCACACAATATTCTCCCATTTTGTCAAGCAATACTTTCTTCTCTCATTAGTCCCCCCCCCCCAAGGAATTTTCTCCTGATCCTATCAATGAATTTAATCACCCCCTGGGAAGTAGAAACATGGACATGGTATAAATGGGGATACTGGACAAACATGAGTAAAGTCAATCTGCCTCCCAAAGATAACATCTTCCCATTCCAGCCATCCAATCTTTTCCTGATCTTTGCAATCAAAGACTCCCAATTACCAGCACTATTCTTCTTATAACTAATCGGTACACCCAAGTAATCAATGGGCAACATTCCTGTTTTGCAATTAAAATACTTGGCAATATCTTTTCCATCATTTTTTTCATCATTAATTACAATCAATTCGCTTTTATCAAAATTAATTTTCAAACCAGACATTTGCTCAAAACAATATAACAGCATTTTGGCATGAACAATACTATCCTCTTCACCATCCAGACAAATTATAGTATCATCTGCATATTGCAAAATGCTATATCCCCCTTCAATAATGTCAGGAACCAAACCTCTGATCAAACCATTTTGCATAGCCATGTTTAACATCTTGCTGAGGCAATCAGTAGCCAAATTGAAGAGAAGGGGAGATATGGGATCACCCTGCCTCACACCCCTTTTACTTTGAAAGTATTTACCTTTTTTGCCATTCACATTGACACTCAATGTACCCTTTGTCATTATATTTTTAATCCAATCAATCCACATTGTGCTAAACCCTCTCCATTTAAGGCATCTGAACATGAACTCCCAATTAACTTTATCATATGCCTTTTCAAAGTCGATTTTCAAAAAAACACCCATCTTGCCACTCTTTTTGGTATGATGCAAGATTTCATGCAAGGCTAGGATGCCATCCATAATATTCCTTCCTTTTATAAAAGCATTTTGGCTCCCATTGATCAGCTTATTCATAATAGTGTCCAATCTCATCGTGAGAACTTTAGAGATCAATTTAAAGAGGCTATTAAGGAGACAGATAGGTCTAAACATCTTCACATTATCTGCATCTTGTTTTTTGGGAAGCAAAATGATTTCTCCATAATTAATTCGCCCAATTTCTAAATCCCCCTTATGAAATTGATCAAAGATTCTCATAACATCATTCTTGATAACACGCCATGTTTTTTTGAAAAAACTCAATTGGAATCCCATCTGGACTGGGGGCTTTATTTTTATTCATCCCATCGAGTGCTTTTTTGATCTCCTCCTCTCTAAAGTTCTCTATCAGCATCTCGTTTTCCTCTTCTGAAACTTTTTCTGAACTCCCCCAAACTTTTGGATCCATTTCTATGACACTCTTATGATCTCCTCCAAACAAATCTGTATAGTAATCAGTGATATGCTTACTAAGGGCATCATCCCCCTCAATAATCCCATCTCCTTTTTTTAAATGATCTATCATTTTCTTTCTTCTTTTTGCACTAGCCATCACATGAAAGAATTTTGTATTATTGTCCCCACAAATCCCATCTCCTTTTTTTAAATGATCTATCATTTTCTTTCTTCCTTTTGCACTAGCCATCACATGAAAGAATTTTGTATTATTGTCCCCACAAAGCAACCATTTGCTCTGAGATTTTTGATGCCACTCCATCTCGTCCTTGGAATACATTTGTTTTAACTGATTGCCATATAAAATTCTCTCCAGTTCTTCATCATGAGACAAGGGCCTAATCCCTTCAATATCATCAATTTTTTCTAAACTCTCAACCAACTTTTGTTTTTTCTTCTTATCTTCTCCCCAACTATTAGCCCCCCAGCCTCTAAGGGTCTTTTTCAGCCTCTTGATCTTAATCATAAAAGCACCCAAAGCAACTTTTCGGAAGCATTGTGTGATGGATGTCCGGAAGACATCGAACGTCGGAAGGCATCTGGGATGTCGTCTTGAGGGGGAGCATGTGCTAAATATTGATTCGGTTCATATGAAATCGTGAAGGTTTCACTTTGTCAAATCTAGTAGGTTGACATGACGATCAATTAAGGTATTTTTCCACGCCACAAAATAGATCTAGAAGATTTATAACGCAGAGGTCCAGTAGACCGTATTGATTCTGAAGATCAGACCCTGAAGGTTATATATTGTATTTTTTTTTTCTTATATGAGTTTTTCCCATTGGGTTTTCTCATAGCAAGGTTTTTAATGAGGCAATATTGCAATACAGCATGCGTGTGCAATGTACTCTTTTCTTCAATCCTTTTTTTCCACTAGGTTTTTGGATGGAGTTTTTTTGATGAGGCATTGTCGTATCGTGGGGAGTGTTATAACCCTAGGAGGTTTATGGGCCGAAAGCCCATATCAAACCCTAGGGGTATTATAGACGAAACTGAATTTAGGCTAGACTATATATATGAACACCTTGTACACAAGAGAGAAGATATCAATAAAAGATCATTGTACCTGGCTTTGTCTCTCTAAATCTGTCTCCTGTCAATTACGATTGTGTTTGCGTGCGTGTGTACGACGACCGATTTACAACAAACTTAACAAGTTATTGGACCCAAAAATACACTTTCAGAATTGATGGACCTAAGTGACACCACCGCACAAGTTAATGGATCTCTGGTTCATTTTACTCTATAATATAATTAGATACATTCATCCACCATCAGGTATAACCAACCACTCCTAGAAATCCTAAGGGCTCATTCCATGGAATGAAGGACAACGGCATTACTTATACAGACACTAATCAGAATCTGAGTCGATTGTGAGTATCAATCTTGGTCGAACTGAACGTTGCGGCCAATGTGGTGAACAAGGACCGCCAGGTATCTCTCCACTCAAGCCACCATCGTTCCCACTCTTGAGGACTGAAGCTGCACAAAAGGGAATCAGACATCACATCTTCCGGGGAATGATTATGTAGGGGAAAAAAGGCACAATATTGCTATGCTAATGTGTTGACATTTGCAGAGGCAGCGCAATCTTAAAAAATGGCGACAAATGATATTTCAACTCATCATATCTAAAAAGGACCTGTTGTGAATGCTACCATACCATCTGAAGCTGCTATTTCGTCTCCAGTGTTCATCCTTTTCTGAGAAGCATTCTGGGCATGGATTAAGCTTTCATCAGCACCAGCAAGGCTAAGAGATGTCCACTTGTCAGCATTTTCATCATGGCATATTTTTGAGCGGCCATCCATGTTGGCCTGGCCCATGCTTCCATCTCTTTCACTTGATGTGCAAGCTTGCAACCCACCATCATGTCGATATTTCAGCAAATCTACCGCTGCTGCTGCTACCCCCAAATTATATCTGAGTCGCTCAAAACTATGATATCCGCAGGAGAAGAATCAAGATCATGGACATTGCTCGTAGTGTGATCAAATTGCCCTTGTTCCAAATTTATTCCATCTTCAATGTTCTTATGATCAGCGTTGCTGGCAAGGGTGACACAGTTTTCATTTATAATGTTTCCAAGTTTCAGGTGGGTTGGGTAGAAATGTACTCTCAGTGTTATGTGTAGAACCACAATTTGCAGCACTAGGAGATAGCTCCATGACATTATCATCATCTGAGTCGCTCAAAACTATGATATCCACAGGAGAAGAATCAAGATCATGGACATTGCTCGTAGTGTGATCAAATTGCCCTTGTTCCAAATTTATTCCATTTTCAATGTTCTTATGATCAGCGTTGCTGGCAAGGGTGACACAGTTTTCATTTATAATGTTTCCTTTCTGATCATCATCATCATCAGGAGATGGCATCAAGGCAAAATCCCCTCTCTTGCTAATTTCCCACTGGCCATTGTTGTTTTTTCTAATTCCCAACTTCAGAAGAGAACCAAACTCTTCAGGCAATGGTTCTTCTTTAATCTCGTCCTTTACAACACTCATATTGAGCTTGGATCCTATATCCCTGGCAGAACAGAGAGTGCCGTCTGGTGAATGCCACTGTGAAAGATCCTTCAGTTCAGGCGCACCCTTAATTCTCCAAGAACCATCAGGTTTGACATCAATTTCAGATGCAGCATCATCATAGCTCTGGACCTAGACCACCAAATTGCGACAAATCAGCAAATGATGCATGACGAAATCGTGTAGAAAAAAGCATTTCCACTATAAAGTATAAGTCACCACTCACCAGTGAAGTGATGTGATTGAAATAAGGATCAATGATGATGTCATCCAGCGAGTAATTTTTCAGGCAAATTGGGCATTGCCACTGCAGGCAATGAAACATTGTTTGATTAGAGAAAGAAAAGAGCATAAGAATTAACTGATGTGAAAAAAACAATCAAACCTTCCGTGAACGTTGATTGAGTTCCACAAAAGCTTCTAAATCAAAACAACCCATGTGGACACAGGGTTTGAACCTACCAGCTATCTTAATCCTTGAACCAGTCAACTGCCAAGATAAATGATCTTTTACATGAGGAAAAAATGTTTTGCAGACAGAAAAAATGGCTTAGCCTTGTGTTAAGGAGTGCAAAACATAATCAGTCAAACATCATCTTATTGACAAAATGGTATTGTAGAAAAGCATCTTGGTTAAAATCCACAATAACGTTACTGATGATTCTATAAAGAGTAAATTTAAGCCAAGTATGTCATGGCTGCATCATAGAGCAAGTTACATGTTAAACGCTAATATTCTAATGAACATGAAGTTAGTCTTAAAGGCCATGTTAGAGCAAGTAGCAGCAGGTGAGCCATATCATTAAGGATTCAAGTATTCATGTTAATGGTCAGAGTACTTACAGGGCATCGGAGACTGACAGAGACAGAATCAGCCACAACTTCAATATCGCTGTCACTGTCTGCATTACCTGCATCAGTTCCACCACCAACACAACGACGCACACGAGCAACAGCATCAGAAAACTTCTCACCATCCTGTTCCTTTGGCACCAAATTTAGGACCTGCCCAATACAAAAATTTAAAAGAACAATAAAGAAGGGTTCCAAACCTCACGTGTTGGATGATTCAAATGTATCAGTTTGCTGTAACTGCTGAGAGAACCAAGCCAGTCTCTGGCCTTCTCATGGAACTTGGGAAGAAACTGCTTTTTGAACATCTAAGTTCAATGTAAACCAGAAATCCTGGCTGTCGGGTTTCCCCTCAACTCTCACCAATGTTGAACACTCAAGAACTCACACATGAACACTTGGATTTGTGCTGCGATAAAGCTGCAGCGTTTTCTGTTTTCTCTTCTCTTATTTATACTCTGAACTACAGAGAGGAATACAATGCGCAGGAGCTATTCTCATGCAGCACACAATGCCATGTCCATCCCCACGGCTTGCTGCATGCATCCTTCTCCTTGCGCAAGACTAGGACACCACTTTTACCACTACGCGAGCTAATCTCGCCACTAACTCACACACGGCATCATACAGATCATGAGCTCGTGTGTGTCACTCACACCACAAAAGTAGGAAAGAGAACAGATGCATGTAACAGAAATGAAACAGAACAAAAAAACAAACTCACTAACTACTGAAGATGACAGGCGCAAGGTTCAACAGGTGACAGAACCAACTGAAATCCATACAGGATACCAGTTTTATGCGCCACCTTTCATCACATAAAATAGCAATCCTACTGAGGCCTTACAGTAAAGCTCACTTGGGGGAGATAATCTATACAGGGTTAAGCATAAAAGGTATAAAATATAGGGAAAAGGTATAGCGTCTTTAGCATTTGTTGTGAAATGGAAAAATTAACATCCTTGAAATATGGAAAAATTAATATCCTTGAAATATATTCAAAAGCATCACACATGCCCAATAACAATCTAAGATATCTTCTAACTGTTTGCGGATTCAAATAGCCTTACCTTACTAGATGTGTGTTTCTGAAGGATACTGTGATTACGAATGGAAAAGCCTTACTGTGACACAGTGCAGAAAGAAGTTACCTCTTCCAGAGATCTCCTCTTGGCAATTCTGACACCCATACAGAATGTGCGGGAGTCAATTCTGGAGAAAACAATCTTGTTAAGTCCCTCTCTCAAATATGGTGTTAACTGGGTACAGAAAAATGATTAGGATCAGCAGATGAGAAATATTCAAACAGAAATTGTAACAAATCAAAGCAGGACTATCTTATATACAAATGTTTGGGCCAGCCATCGTGAATCTCCTTCTTTAAAAAAGAAGTGACGCTAGAAAGTAAGAGAATAGAATGCCCATTACAGCAAAGCACTTACTACAGGGCCATCATCTCTACCATTTGCCCCTAACTGCTGTGTAGCTTGCCTGTTGGAAACCCTAACAGGAATACCTGAAAGAAAAAGAATTACCAACATGAATAGTTCATATCTAGAATAATTGACTTACTATCCACTATGAAAGGACAGCTGCCAGTTGCCACAGCATGTTTCATGTAATTAAATCTGATAAAGTGATAAGGCTAAACCATAGGCTAATAGCTATCACTAGGTCTATAAGGATTTAAGATACTACATTCCAAAATCAACAATATAAAGGTATGTGCATGTGCATGAATCCATATATGCAGACAGATGTGCATGCGCATATCACCCGTAATATGATAATAAGGCAAAAAAAAGGGTGAAAATAACACTGGCAATGCAACAGAAGAGCTAAAGACGCAAACCGCTTTCAGGGCAGCAAACCAAGCCCAACCAGGTAACACCACGTAGAGGTTGAAAGCTAAAATGCTACACAAAAACTAAAGCTCAAGCTATCCTAACAGTGAAAACTTGATGAGACGGGGGAATACGAAAGCCTCAAATCAGGTGCGTGGCACAGAACACCAGCGTCCAAGTGACCATGTCTTTGACAAGTTATAGACTGATTATGAAGGGGCACATTTTAAAAAGTGTCTTCCATGGAAACATTATCAATTACATGACTTAAAATAAACCACACCACAGCATTAAACTTGAAAAAAAAAACCACCGCATTGAACTTGAAGAACTGTTTCTTTAACTGAATAAATTTCCTTTAAAACACAAGCAGAGAATATGCCTCGCTGTATATAGTAACCAATTGCATATACCGTTAACTTGCATATCAGAATGCAAGGGCCAGTGCATCCTAAAAGGAACTTTGTCATTGAGAAGGATGCACCAAACCTGTAAGAATATAAACAATGCAAAGGAAAATCAAGGTAAAAAAAATGGACAACACAGTAGCCCAATATTCCCTAATATGACATAAGATAAATAGGAATTGGGTACAGTGATCATAGCTTATGCTTAAAACATATATTTGTAAGTGGAATTGACAAGTCTTAATGTATGACCAAAGAAATGGCTATTCAATGATGATCCCGAACAAACCTAACAATTTAAGAAAATGAAAAAAGGATTGAAATAAACATGAAGGTCATACTCATCTTTCTGTAGCATTTCCCTGTTGGCTCTTGATAGTGGAAAGGTTTTATCGACATACTGTACAGCATATGACCTGGACATAAGCATGAATCACAAACAAAAAAAACATGCAAATTGCAAAAGTATCATGGTATAGTTAACTATATCACAAACAAAAAACACGCAAATTGCAAAGTATCATGATATAGTTAACTAAACCTGTACAATATTGAGAAAGATTTCTGATGTAATCTAGTTACTCAAACCCCAAGATAAGAAGATGTCATCTAGTTACTCAAATCTCAAGATAACAAGATGTCATCTAGTTACTCAAATCTCAAGATAACAAGAAGTCATCGGATGTAAAATCATATCATGTTTACTTTATACGGACAAAAAAAAAGGAATTATCATGAGAACAAAAACCGTGAAGGTTAAAAGGCAACAGATGACGTACAAACCACTATTTATACATAATGTTAACGAATAAGATTTTGTGCACTCGAGTTCTACTTATTGATACAAGAGTTCTCAGTACAAAGAACAATTTCACAGCACACAAAATGTAAAACAAACAACATTCGAAGATGAATCAACAAAATTCGTTGATAAAAAAAATCATGAATACTTTCTAAATATTTGGCATCACAGTTAGAATATCCCTTTAGTATTAAAAAATGTGTTCAAAAGGAAGCATAAATGTTGAGTCATGATATAACCATTTCCCCCATTTTCTGGACCAAAAAATTATAATGTTTTTGGGTTTACCTACAGAATGTACAGATCAGAGGCATTATAATAGTGGTTAGCAAAAGTATTTTTATAAAATAAGCCAGTTATTTCACTTATTTATAAATTTTGTAACAGGGCACAATTCAAACCATCCATAAAGATTTCAAAGAAATTTCAGAGCACATAAAACAGAAATATTGATGACATCCTTAGGATATAAAGTTTGCGTAATAGTATCTGATCCAACAGAAATGTGCCTATGATTTAAAAAGGATGAAGAGAAATATTTGTAAAATGAATAGTAAAGGAAGAAAAAGGAAAGTGGAGAAAGAATCGCAAAGGCCACCTGGCCCTAGACCCATATTAATCATTCTACTCTCCAATGAAATTCATCAAGAATAAATAAATGTGCTTTGGTGACAAAATAACAAATAACTCACCCATCTTCCAGTATGTTAGAGGGAGCCATTGACAATGGATGTAATGGATGGTTAATAGTGACCCAAAATCTGCAAGTTACAGAAGGAAACTATATCAGAACAATAAGGTCATGCAATATTAACACTGAAACTAAAGGACTAATTGAAAGCAATTAAGCAAGCGATCGCAGAACAATTGGGTGGTTCAGTAAGGATAAGTTTGCAATAATATGAAAATTTAGGAAAACTTATGGGTCTGTCCTCGTAATTCGGCACATCTCACAATAAAAATGGGGAGGTAATTCTGGAAGAATGCTGTCTGCTGGCTTCTCAGGATATGATAACACAAGCAGCATGTTGCCATACATCGCACTGAGGATCATCGCACTGAAAAGAAGCAAAGAAAAGTAAAGAACTAAGGAGAAAACATATGCAAGAGAACATTTGGGAATGAATTACATAATTCCACAAATTTTCCCAAAAAAAAAAAAAGGGAATAACATGAAACTTATAAATACTACATTTCACAAAAAAAAAAACTGGCATTCACAAAAAGGGGAGAAATATATACACTATAGCTTACAACTAAGGCTTCGGATATCCTTTATAAAAGATAAAGTAATCCAAAACAATCAGTGCCTCCAAGTTTCATAATATGGAAAGAAGATCGACGATTCAACACATGATCGAATCAATCGATTGGATCAACAAACAAGCACTAAAATTTTATTAGATTGACAAGATGTGATTGAAAAAAGAGAGACAAACAAGCAGACATACAGTCATACTTGTCAAGTTGTACCTTAATCATGGAATCGCTTGTCATGGAGGTACCACAAGGGCATCGGACCTTGACATCCAACTGAGCAGAATCAACTGATTTGTTTGTAGGCTCTACATTTTGTCCTGACTCAATCTGGCTTTTAGAGGTTGCAACAGTGCTTACAGGGTATTGCATTTGTGATACCCATGCGCCTTAGCCCATGCCGGCCCATTTAGTGGGGGTTAAGTGGGTTGAGGGGGGAGAAACTGACGGTTTCTCCTGGGAGAAACACGCAGCCGCCGCCCCTGTCCTCTCCCACCCCCACGCTGCTGTCCTCGCCGGAGGCCGCGTCGTCGCCGCCAAGCCGAGCCGGCGCCGCCGTCCTCGCCATCCCCGCCGTCGTGCTGCGCCTCCGCCGCCCAGCACCGCGCCGCCGTCGTTCAGCGCCGTGCGCCGCCGCCGCCCAGCGCCTCGCCGACGCCGTGCCGTGGCCGAGCCGCCACCGTCTTGCTCCCTACTGCTTCTAGTGGAGACCACGCGAGGAGGCAAAAGGGAAGAAGAGGTAGAGAAGGAAGAAGGTAAAGAAAGGGTTAGGGTTTGCTTCTCCTCATGGATTTCCTTTGTGTATCGCCGATTAGGATGTGATTAGGATTTTTCCCATGGAAATTACTGCCTAGTAGGTGATAGATTGTGGTACTAGTGATGGCTAATGGGGGGGAATGATAGTTGCCCAAGTTTATTACCTATGCAGTAGCTTGTGGGTTAAATTCGTGGTATTTATGTCCAGAATCTGAGCATGGCCTTATGGAAAGAATCGTAGGCGATGTTCTTAGCTTTCCAACGCATCCAAGAACGCGTGATTTGGCCTAGCGGTTTGGGAGATATGACTAATTAATTTCAGAAATATGTTGAGGGTCCATGAAAATGAAACCCATTCCACATGTAAAAAAGATAGCATCAAAACATATAAACAAGAACAGTAAAGCATTAAAAAGAATTCATTGGGTATGAAAAGTATATATATACAAACTTCCAGTGAACAAACCTGCTTCCTTCCTTGCTTTGACAGTCCAAGCTGATGCAGGACATCCTTAAGCTCTTTTATTCTGAAGTAATACAATTTGTTCTGCACCAACACATTTCGATTGTCGACAAGATAAAATGGATAAGTACGCGACTTGGGTTTATCATTTTATAATGACCAAGAAATGCACAAAAAACGAGGCCAGATAACAAAGTTCATTTCATCCCTCTACTTTGTAATAGGAGCATCCTGACAGAAAAGGAAAATTTGATGTTTATAATGAAGAAGTTTGCATATACTTTGTTTACCACTGATTCTGGGTATAGGTGTACAGAATAGTGCAAACAAGAAGTAAGTCTTCGAATTGTTAGGAATTTAATGACACGCAATATCTGGACGATACCGGAGGCACGATGTTTGGCAATGCAGTTTGGATCTCACCTACATCTACGGGGCAATGATTACGGGTGGTCCTCCCCAAACCGTAGCATACCGACCACCCGGGTCACAATCACAAGCCGACTGCCCCTGCGAGCCTATGCTGCTACTGTTTGTCGTTATGGATTACAATAGGGATGTCTCCTTTATGTAGGGCCCAGGATACAAGTCCGACTAAAACTCTAGCCTACCCTGCCTATTACAACTCCTAGTCCAATTGTAACCCTACTTGTATACATATTTGACACCAACTCTAACACGAATTGCTGATATCGCCGTATTGGTATCATGTACCTATATGCAATGCATACCATGCTTAGCAAGATGGTGCTAGGTTTAATGTAGGGACTATTGTTGAATGTTATTGAATGCTGGAGCAAAAGAGTCCATATTAACTATAGTGAATTGCCAAGTAGGGATACTAAATAGAACCAAGATGAAGCTGTGCCGGCACAGCAAAGCAATACTCCAACATTTTGGACCGATATAAAAAATCTACAACGCAGTTATTTAATGCATTCCACCGAGCAATCTTGGTAGGACAAAATCAACGAGCAATGCAGAAGCTCATTTGCTTCTGGTGATGTTGGGGATCGGGAAAAGGGGGACGGGGTTGCCTTGGGTATTCGGACAACGAATTCACAATCTCAATGACCCTGATCTAACTAGTGGATAGAAATCCAGAAGGAGCAATCAACATTGAAGACCAGGAGTCTAATCAAAAGCAGACGATGCTAGGTTGTGAGGAGCAGCAATGAAGCAGGGCAGTGATCCGGAGTCGAGGAGCAGGAGAGAAGGGCAGGAAACGCCGGAAAGCACGAACCTTCCAAACGTCGAGCCCCGGATCGTCGGTGGGCTGTGGCGCCGGCGCCATGGCGGGGGCAGACGGAGAAGGAAGGCGGCGGCGGCCGGCGGGTCGGGTCGGGTCGGAGAAGAAGAGCCGCAGTGGCGACGTCGGCGTCGGCGTCGAAGGGGATAGGTAAGTACAGGAGGAGGAGGAGGCAGGGGATAGTTAAGTACAGGAGGAGGAGGCTGGGATAGGTAAGTTAAGTACAGGAGGAGGAGGCAGGGGATCTGGAAGCGACACGTGTACTTACCAGCGCGGATCTCAAAGCCATCCCTGTATCTGTGTGCTACGGCAGCGTCGCGTCATCGGTCACGCATACTACATGATGACATTCTCTAACCAATGGAATTTCCTTGGTGAGAGCGAACTTTCTATCTCTATTTAGGTTGACGACGTGTCCGATACAGTGGATAGGAGTCGATTAGTGTCTGTGCTTCTCTATTTTTTTGAAATATACTATTGATTTACCTTTTTTACTCGTATGACTTTACTGTTTTGCCCCTGCATAGCCGCTGCCATCGGAGAAGTTGGGCTGGGCGGCGCCGCCGCTCATGTAGGACATGGTTGGGGTCTTGCCGCCGCTCGTATCACGTCACCGGCCCGAGGAGGGGTTGCCGCCCGTGCTGCGTCACAGGATCATGTGGCAGCGGACGCGTCGTGGCGGGAACCGAAGGAGGCTGCGACGGCGGTGGCGTGGTGGGAGCAGGTGGAGGCTGTGCCCACGGGGACAGGGGCAGCGGCAAGTTCCCAGCTGAAGGCGTGGTTGGCGCAGGGAAGAGAAGAGAAGGCAGAAATGGAGCAAAATGGGCACACCACTAGAGAAAAAGGGGTAAATCAATGTTAAACTGAGAAAAATAGGAAGAATGTCATTGAGATCACAAATTCGTGTGTCAGGTGTCATCTAATAAAACGATCGAACTTAATGTCATTTGGAACGAGACGTTCAAATTGAGTGTCGATGAGGTCAATTCCCCCAAAGAGCGTGGAATCAAGTCAAGGGGCTGGCTAATATAATGGCTATGCTATGCTCTGTCTGTTGGTGGGCGACTTTGCAACACCAACATAGCCTACAACTGCAACTCACACTTCACTGTACCTCTTTCGTAAGGCAAAGGGATAGGCTCACTGACATGTGGGCCCATAGCGGGTGGGCCCACATGATATTGGTAGTATTTTTACTATGTCATATGACAGAGGATTCGCGTTCGTACCGTACGTGCATGCAGTTGATGATCCATCCATCCACTCCTCTTCTCTTCTCATCGACAACCGTTTTGCCGAATGCATTCGTTCGCTTCACTGTCCCTTGCCAAATGCATTGAATACAACTGCGGATACAGATCAGAACATTTAAATCTTATAAATTATAAATTTTAGTCTCAAAATCAATTATAGCACATAAATGATCCAGCTAAATAAAATATTATTCTAAATTACACTTTCGACTAATCCATGAGGCTAAATGATTAGGTTGATGGGTAATGGGTTAGTTGACTATAGGTCTAAATGGCTAAATATCCGATCCATTAGGTTTCAGAGGAGAAGGAAGGGAGAGGACCCATAGGCTGTTTGGTTAGCTGCATTTACAGAGATTTGCATCTATAGATGCAGAATGTTGCTTTTTTCTTGTGTTTGGTTGTCTGCATCTGGTTTTGAGCCTGGCTCTGTGGATGCAAGATTCTCCATGCAGCCTGGCTCTGGAGAAACACGGAAAATGGGCGTTTCTCTGGATGCAACGCATGCCGGCCTCGTGTTCTGCGCATGGGACCACAGTCAGTCACCATATCAAGCCATGCATGGGCTGCCACGTAGCAGGTAAGTTTTTCTTTTTCTTTTTTGTTTGTATCTTTTTCTTAGCATATCTGATTACCGAACAGATTATAAAAATGGATTTCTGACATTTTTTCGAACAAAACTAGACCACACTCGCAATATAAATTTAAAATAATTAAATTTCAAAATATTCGTCTACTAAACACTCAACCAAACACTGTCTCTGCATCTGCACGTCCCGTATCTCACCAGCCTGGCTGAGTCGGACTGGCCAGGCTCGTGAGAGAAGGCAACCAAACAGCCTATAAATTGCTGAGCTGGTTGTGATAATTTTGCAGCTCAGTCTTAAACCGCCCCTCGAACTTCATCAATTAAAAAAAATGAAAATGGGAGTAACAGTGAAACATATTCCGGCTATTCTAACTCTCCTAGAGGCAAAGACGGATTTTGGTTAGGGAAAGCGTTTGTGCGAAAGCTAACCAGCTGATTCATGCATTAATTCCGCTTTACTTTCTGCTTCTTTTCCTGCGAGAACATATACCTGGCGTAGGTACGAAGAAATTGCTCCGTCCATTAATAAGGCAAAGCAAAATACTATTCTTGAGTTGAATACTCGCCCTAGTGCAGTCAACTGCTCCAACACTTGAGTATGCAGGTATCAAGAACAGCAACATCAACTATATATATACAGCTTTATATATAGTTGTTTTTCATAATCCTGGGGTTTGTTTAACCACAAGGGTGTACATGTGTCTGATGTCCACTCGTGTCACAGTCAAATTAATGGGCAGCTAGCCTGAGGTTTAACAGTAAACAAATCATGTCCCGAAAGCATATCCTCTTTCGTAAGGCGAAGGGATAGGCTCACTGACATGTGGGCTCATAGTGGGTGGGGCCCACATGATAGTGGCATTAATTTTACTCTGTCATACAACAGAGGATTCGTATTCGTACCGTACGTGCATGCAGTTGATGATCCATCCACTCCTCTCTTCTCTTCTTTATCGGCAACTGTTTTGTCGTATGCATTCGCCCGCTTCACTGTGCCTTGCCAAATGCATTGAATACAACTACGGATATAGATCGAAACATTTAAATCTTATAAATTATAAATTTTAGTCTCAAAATCAATTATAGCATATAAATGATCCAAGTAAATAAAATATTATTATAAATTACACTTTCGACTAATCCGTGAGGCTAAATGATTAGGTTGGTGGGTAAATGGCTAAATATGCCCTTTACTTTTCATGTTTTATTGTTGAGCCTTTGTATTGGGCCGATGGGATGATATCTGAATAAGGATATGAATTTGCATAGTTCCGGATATCCGTATTCGGATTCATCGAATATCGTGAACCGAATCTAAATCTGAATCTAAAGAAAAACTATCTATATCTGACAAGTTTCCGATTCGAATATGAAAATATCCGATCCATTAGGTTTTAGAGGAGAAGGAAGGGAGAGGACCCTAAATTGCTGAGCTGGTTGTGATAATTTTGCAGCTCAGACTTAAACCGCCCCTCGAACTTCATCAATTAAAAAATGAAAATGGGAGAAACAGTGAAACATATTCCGTCTATTCTAACTCTCCTAGAGGCAAAGACGGATTTTGGGTTAGGGAAAGCATTTGTGCGAAAGCTAACCAGCTGATTCATGCATTAATTCCGCTTTACTTTCTGCTTCTTTTCCTGCAAGAACATGTATCTGGCGTAGGTACGAAGAAATTGCTCCGTCCATTAATAAGGCAAAGCAAAATACTATTCTTGAGTTGAATACTCGCCCTAGTGCAGTCAACTGCTCCAACACTTGAGTATGCAGGTATCAAGAACAGCAACATCAACTATATATATACAGCTTTATATATAGTTGTTTTTCATAATCCTGGGGTTTGTTTAACCACAAGGGTGTACATGTGTCTGATGTCCACTCGTGTCACAGTCAAATTAATGGGCAGCTAGCCTGAGGTTTAACAGTAAACAAATCATGTCCCCAACATATGCAAGTGGCAGTGAATCAGGAAGAAATGCTGCTGCTGTAGCATTACTGATACTACTGCAGGAGCATGAAATGGAATTAGCTGAGCATGTAATACCAAGAAACCAGCTGATGCATGTCTTTATACATGTCGCCTTCAAGGAAAAATGTCGACACTAGCAGAATCAAACTAGTCATAGCTATGATGGGGCTTTTTACAAGCCGTTTCATATTTAATTATCTACATATATTGGCGAGATTAGACGTTTGAAAAACTAAATTATTCGACTCATTGATTTCAATTTTAAAAAAATCATAAAGCAACTAATGGAAGTTTTTTTAAAAAATAGAAGCTAAGCGGATCGACTTCTTACATTCACTTCTATAAGCTCTCTAAAACATCTATCTCACCAACATATGTACATAATTAGATACGAAATGGCTCGTGAACAATCTCAGGCGAATGGTTAATTTGTTTGTTGTTTATTTCCTTTACATTAATTCTAATTCTTTAGGTGATGTAATAGAGAGCCAACATAATCAAAGACTTCTCAAATATATTGAATTTTGTAAGCCATGTGTTTTTTTGGGAGATTAACCAAAAGAGGAGGAGACCCCCTCTTTAAATAAAATAAGAAAATAAGTTCCCATAGAGCATCACCTTCTCCAAAAGGCCGGAGGAGTGTTGTGTTGCATGGTTCACTGTTTAATTATTTGTCCTAGCTACTAACAGATGGCCCACCATAAAGAATTATTCTCTCTCGAAAAAAATTAAAATCTCTAATTGATAATTATCATACTTCTACAGATTGGAGTACTCGTTTATCATTTTGCTAATAGTATCCCATTTTATGGTGACGAAGGGTGCAGTTTATGACATATTTGATATCAAGTGTGTGAAAATGATGTAGGGCCAAATGTCGACATCTATGGCTTTTGGAATGTAAAGGCATGATGGCGACGTTTGCGGTGGCAGATTTGATTCTTGCCCAAGCAACACAAATTTTAATTAACTAACTGTGTAAGAAAAAAACAAAAATTATATAGATTCTCTGAAAGTCGTAAAGATCTTTTCTTTTCCATTGATGTGTAAGTGGATGCATCCAAAAAGGTCAGGGTTACGTGTAGGCCCAAGAAACAGAAGAATAAAAAGAAAAAACACAAGCAAATATAAATGGAACACCACGAATATCCTGTCATTTTTTTAACTTTTAAGAAAACAACTTGTTAGAGCAATACTTAATAATATATATGTGTGAGCGCGCGTGTGTCAGTATGGCTACCATTTTTAAGTGTCACGCAAATCTAATCTTTTGAGGCACACCTAACCGAATGCAGCATTCACGATGATATTGGTGTGGTCATCATGATAGAGACCGAAAAGAAAGCAGCAATGCCAACAGATGGGCACACTAGCTTGGCTTTGGAACATTTTGCAAAAAGGTGACTCGCCAAGTTAGGTCAGTCATGGCTAATATTTTTTACATCACACTTAGGTTTTGATCTACTATCTATGGTCTGGAGGATCCAACACAAGTATGACAAGTTTATATGCAAACTATGCGATTGATGAGGTCCCACTGTTTTTATAAATCCAAATTGCAAATTTCAAAACAACACACCTATATTTGGCATCTTATGTGCACGTAACAACTCAAAGTTTAACTAGCCAAGTGCTCACACCTTAAAATGAGAAAAATCTAGTTATAAGTGAGTCAGTGATACTCCTATGTTTCGGCTTCGTCACACGTGATTGCTGCTATACACTGAGCAACCATGCTGAAGGAAAGGTTGACACTCTATAATCTTGTTGTGTCCACATCGAGAACTTTAGAGATTCAATACAATAGGGTGAGTTTGTTATGATGTATGATATGGTGGGTGATTTTAATGAAGTGTGACATCACTTGTAACTCCCAGCACAAAACTTTTAATAATCCCCAATTGATGTAAATCATGTTTTTATTTTCTTAGCAAATAGTCGGCCTTTGTAGAACTAAGAAGAGAAAACTTGGGGATCTCTATTGGCGAGCCTTCGAAAATTATGAAGTAGGTCTGCACTTTCATTGTTGATAATCGTTTGCAATTTTATGAAAAGTTGTGGCCTTTGTTATATCACTTTCCTAAGCCCTATTGACTCATCTTTATCTAGATTAGCCCCAGTTTTTAGGTGTCAGTGCATGCACTTTCTCCATAAGAAAGAAAGAAATTGGGAAAAGGTTGGTGTTAATGATATGTGTGTGCTACACTAAAATTGATCTTGGTGGGCTCAGCAAGATTTAGTGTTAAGCCATCCATAGGAATTTGATTATATGGTTACAACAACAGGAGAGAAGAGACAAGAGATGCTTATCCATGAAAAGGCCCTTTGACAGCTGACAAAAGGCAAAGACAACCTTTATTTTTTTCCTTTCCTTTTCTATTGCTAGTTAATTTCCTCCCCACTAGTAAAGCCATCCTTACTTCTTTCTTGGAAAATTTCTCAATTTTTTAGGTAACAAATAATTTATATGGAGTTGACAAGATTGTCAACATAGAGGATCCACAATCACTCATTAACTATGTATTATGTACTCGCGTATGCACAATATTTGCATCTGAGCTTCCATGTCACTACCTAGTGGGCCTATGGTACACCTTACACCAAGTGTCGTCTTTATCTCTCTACCACTACTTGTTCTCATGCATTATTGCCCTCTCATGGTCACGCTCCAAGAAATTGCATGCTAAAAACTAACCCAAAAAAATATCTTTGTATAAAAAACCATACACTTAATGTAAACATGAAATATATATGCGTATATTAATGAATTTACTTATTACTCCCATAAGAAGAATATCTTAAAACCCCTCGTGAGACACATGTTGATAATGGAAGAAGAAGTGAATGAATAGGTGTCGATGTCCAACTAAAGTGGATGCCTATTTTCACGATAATGACTTGTGCTCACGAAGAAGAAGAAGAAGAATGTGGACTAAGATGTTATGACTATAATGGAGAAAACTAATGAATATTGCTGAATAATGCTATTTATTGTGAGTTCGGGTAGCACTGGACATGTCCTAATCTCCCATGAGTTAAACTATATGCTTCAAACTAAATCATTTGTGCAAACTAAATCAGTTTTGTTGGTATAAGAAGAAAACCCTGGCCTACAAAAGGAAAAAAAAAAGAGAGGAGAAAAGCATGTCAATAATTGATTATCCTGGTGGTAAATAATGCAGCATCTGGCCTAGATCTGAACAGATGATGATGATCCAACTTGTGTGCCACTACAGGCTGCTACAGTGCAGCAAAAGCTGAGCCAAAAGGAAGGAAGCAGCGCATGCAATGCAATGCAATGCAACATAGGATGGAAAGAAAGAGAGAGAATCTGCACTGCAGTGGCAACATGCTGATGTTGACTCAGCAGGGTGCCTTCACTGTGGGTGCACAGCAGCAGCATATCTTCCTTCTCCTCTCTCACTCAGGAAAAAAAAAATGTGAAAAAATAATTAACCCCACTAGAAGAATATATATAATCATAATCATAATTACGTTTACATAGTGGAGCACTATATCTATAATTGAGGGCAAGAGATGAATGAATATATAAATAAGCTGCGCCTCCTCTCCCTACTCTGAACTCTGAGCTCTCCCAGGCACGCGACCTGCAGCTGCGGAGCCCCTGGGTTTCCGTTATTCGCAACTCAGTCCTCCGGATTTTACACTCTACCCCCCGATCCCATGCCCCGTAAAAACTAGGGAATCGCAACCAACCCCCCGGCGGCCGCGGCCCCATGCCGACGCCGGTGGCCGCCGCGAGGCCCTGCCTCTCCCCCGCCGCCGCCACCGCCCTCGACGCCGCCGTGACCGCCGCGCGCCGCCGCGCGCACGCGCAGACCACCTCGCTGCACCTCGTCGCCTCCCTCCTCGCGCCGCCCGCGCCGCCGCTGCTCCGGGACGCCCTCGCGCGCGCGCGCAGCGCCGCCTACTCCCCGCGCGTCCAGCTCAAGGCCCTCGAGCTCTGCTTCGCCGTCTCCCTCGACAGGCTCCCCTCCTCGGCGTCGTCGTCGCCCTCGGGGGGAGATGAGCATGGGCATGAGCCGCCCGTGTCCAACTCGCTCATGGCGGCCATCAAGCCAGTAGCGGATCCAGGATTTTTGGACAGACTAGGCGAGATTGTGGAGCGATATAACCATGGACAATTTTATATAAAAATGACATGCGCAAATTTAATTGTTGCGGTCAATTTCTTTACTAAATGCATGGTATATTTCAAATGGCACAACATTTAGAACGAAACAAAGAAACATAATAAGAAAAAGTTACTAGAGTAGTAGAGTGTACCGTAATAAGATAATACCAACTTGTATTCCAATTTCCAAAAGGACAACTACAAAAGGCATAGGAGAAAATCCTGCAATATAGAAATTTAATCACGTCAAATATCTTAACAAGGTATAATGGTATATTTATATATATTTAATGAAATGAATCACCATCACATACCACTAGTTTCTAGTTTCTATCGCGAGGCAAATTTATTTTTCTAGTCTTGATGTTTTGGAACCTTCGCACGATTGGCCACCATCGAGCAATCAGAGCTCGGCGTGGCAGCGGCAATGGCCAGCACCACCTCCGGCCTTGTCGTAAACATCGGAGACCTCAAGGAGCTGGTTCCCGACGACGGCGACCTCCAGGACGGCGCACGGCGGGTGGTGGCGAAGGTGACGCGAGTGCTGGAGACGTACAAGCTGGGGCGCGTCTGGGTGATGGGGTGGTCGGCCACGTACGAGACCTACCTCGCCTTCTTGTCCAAGTTCCCCTTGGTCGATAAGGACTGGGATCTCCAGCTTCTGCCAATCACCGCTGCCGCCGGTGGCAGGCCGGCCGGAGCCATGCCTCCGGCAGCCAGGGCCGCAGCCTTCTCCAAGCCCGCAAGGTGGAGCCTTTTCGTCCTTTGTATCCATCTATCTATCTTTCTTTCATCAGTTGTTTAGATTTAGTTACCATCTATCTATTTGGTGGCTGGTGTGTGCTTTGTTTATTATCAGGATGGTTCTTTGATGTATGGTCAGTAGTACTGGTTTGATTAGTTTATGTTCTTGACTAATTTAATGTCTTGGGCGCTGATTTGTGTGTTTGCCCATTGTAGCATGGATGGTTTTCTGCCATGTCTGTTTAGATTTGGTTACCATCTATCTATTTGGTGGCTGGTGTGCTTTGTTTATTATCAGGCTGGTTCTTTGATGTATGGTCAGTACTACTGGTTTGATTAGTTAATGTTCTTGACTAATTTAATGTCTTGGGGCGCTGATTTGTGTGTTTGCCCATTGTAGCATGGATGGTTTTCTGCCATGTCTGATTGATTTGAGTGTAATACTGTAATTAGTAATAGCACAGGTTGTTCACGAAGGTCTTTAAATATGCTGTATGGCTATAATGTTTCCCCCCACCTGTTGTTTTCTAATGGTTTTACTTGTCCACGAAGTGAAACTGTTTTGTTGAAACTTGATCGATTACTTGCTTAAGTGTGTTGTTATGGACTTGAAATAAGGTGGCCACTTCCGACCTGGCTATTTTTAGTTATATCAAAATGCCTTTTTTTTTCAATTCAGTGGGGAAAAAAGAGGAGATTTTGGGAGTATAAATCAGTGAACCAAAGTTTGTAAATGTTGCATCTAAGGTTGCCGGTGATATATCTATATCCTTTGATTACCTGTGCTAAAGATCTTGAGTGTTTGCACTCCATGTTCTTTTTGGTACATGATCAGTTCGATTTGATTATCGCAACATGATTAGATGTTGCTGCTTTCTGAGAGTGGGTTGCTAATCGTGATGCCTGGTCTATTCAGCCCATTGTATTTTCTTCAATGGTATTCTTGACGGTTGCTACTGTTAAAATAGAACATGTATAGGGGCTCTTGTGTATATTTCTCCTCTCTTGTACATGTATAAAACTAGCCCATTTGGGGCCCAACTAATACAAGCTGCACATTTCACCCTTTCTAACATGGTATCAGAGCTTGTATTAGTTCTTGGGAAGGTCTCTCGTGATACCTCCCACCCCTGTCAGGGCTGTAAGCTTGGCAAGCAGCTACAGTTGCCCTTTCCTACTAGTGACTCTGTATCGGCTCGCCCCTTTGATTTGGTTCATTCTGATGTATGGGGACCTGCTCCTTTTATTTCGAAAGGGGGAAATAGATGGTATATGATTTTCATTGATGATTTCTATCGCTTCACCTGGATTTACTTCCTCAAGTCTCGTGCTCAGGTGTTGGCTGCCTATCAGGCCTTTGCAGCCATGGTTCGCACTCAGTTTGACTCCCCCGTTCGTGTGTTCCGTGCTGATTCAGCTGGCGAGTATCTCTCCACTGCTCTGCGCCAGTTTCTTGTTGATCAGGGCACTCTTCCTCAGTACTCGTGTACTGGTGCCCATGCGCAGAATGGTGTTGCCGAGCGCAAGCATCGCCACCTGCTTGAGACTGCTAGAGCTATGATGCTCTCTGCCTCCGTCCCACCACACTTCTGGGCAGAAGGAGTGTCTACGGCTGTTTACCTCCAGGGGGAGCGCTGCATACATGAGTGCGTCCGTTTTGTTGAAACTTGATCGATTACTTGCTTAAGTGTGTTGTTATGGACTTGAAATAAGGTGGCCACTTCCGACCTGGCTATTTTTAGTTATATCAAAATGCCTTTTTTTTCAATTCAGTGGGAAAAAAGAGGAGATTTTGGGAGTATAAATCAGTGAACCAAAGTTTGTAAATGTTGCGTCTAAGGTTGCCGGTGATATCTATATCCTTTGATTACCTGTGCTAAAGATGTTGAGTGTTTGCACTCCATGTTCTTTTTGGTACATGATCAGTTCGGTTTGATTATTGCAACATGACTAGATGTTGCCGCTTTCTGAGAGTGGGTTGCTAATCGCGATGCCTGCCTGCCTGGTCCATTCAGCCCATGGTATTTTCTTCAATGGTATTCTTGACAGTTGCTACAACTGCATTTTAATGATCCCTTAGCGTGTTGTCTATTCCTTTTGGATATCTGAAAGAATCGTTTGTCAATTTTGATTTCCCCTATTCATTTGATCTTTTTGAGTGTTTGTTGCTACTTATGCATATGGCATCAGAGCAGAGTTTTATTGCCCCAGCATTTGTAGCTACGATTTATAGAAACTTGATAAAAATGGTAAAAGAGAAACTACAAGGGAAGAGAAAATAAAGGAGGAGGATGTGTGCATAAGGGAATGCATTTTCATGACCTTAAAAACATAGTCTTCTACTAATCCACATGAGCAATTGGAAATTTCTAACTCAAGACTTCCAACTATGGCTGTAGTTGGGGTCATAAGTGTAAAAGGGTATGCATTTTACTATTTTGATATGTATTTGCTATAATTAAGTAGCTCCAAAATCAGAATAGGCGCATTTATATAGGTCGTGTCATGGTTTGTATCATGTACTGCATTTGCTTTGCTCAACTGGACCTAACAGGCCATTTCAAACTTTAAATTTTTGCAGCTTGATGAAATCATTTGTTCCTTTTGGAGAACATGTCTTCAATCCCTATGAAGCAAACAGCCTCACAGGAAATCCCTGTCCTCAGGCCCTCCGGTGTCAACATTGCAATGACAGATATGAACAAGAAGTTGCAACTATCATTAGAGGAAGTGGCGCTATAGCTGAAGACCATCACCCTGGAGATCTACCTTCCCTGATGCAGAATGGCACCATGATGAGCCCTAGTAATGGATTCAACCCATTCAAGGTGTGAAGCTACTTATGCCTTTTGTTGGGGGTGGGGGTGATTTAAATGATGGGTGCACATGCACAGTGTGCTGTGATAGATCACTAATTTTTGCATATCATTGGTATAAAAGATGCACAGTTTTTCTTCAGTGCAGGCTAGAGGTGATCAGATGGCGTTGAATTCAAAAATATTGAATCTACAGAAGAAATGGAATGAGTACTGCCTGCGGCTCCACCAAGGCTCCCAGAGGATCAACAAAGATCCTTACCGTTTATTTTCACATTCTGTTGGTGTTCCAGCTGAAAAAGAAAGAGCAGAAAATCTGAGCAAAGGTTCTGAGCCAGTCGCACTTCGAAGGGAGGTTATTAAACCTTCTGCGATGCCTGCTTCACATACGAATGCAGCTACAAAGAGTATTTCATCTCTGTCTATATCCAACCAAAGGAGTGAAGACCTTGTCTTTAAACTTCCAGTCAGGCATTCAAAGAGTGATGAACACCTTCAAGATAGGGGTGTGCAATCCCGGCAGGAAAACATGTCATCTTCACCATCATCTGCTACACCTGTGGCAACTGACTTGGTTTTGGGTACACCCTCTGAACCTTCTCCCAAGGGTACAAATTCTGCCTTTCGGAAACATGTAGAGGATGTAGAGGGCAGGTCTATCCACTTGATACCCAAGAAGATGGATGATTTGAATCTGAAGCCTTCACAGTTCTTTGAACATCCTTACTCTTGCCCCAGGAGTTCCACAAATGTGGGCCAAAAGTCACCTGGTGCTCTTCATCCGGCGACCTCAGGAGGCATGTCTGCCTTTGGCCAATGGCAGAGACCTCCATACCTCGCACCACAACCTTCTGATTTGAGCAATTACAAGCTACTTGTGGAACGCCTGTTCAAGGTAGTTGGAAGGCAGGAGGAAGCCTTGAGTGCTATTTGTGAAGCCCTTGTTCGGTGCCGGTCAATGGAGAGGCGCCGTGGTTTGAACAGGAAGAGTGACATCTGGTTTAGTTTTCATGGTCCTGATAGCATTGCCAAGCGGAGAGTGGCCATGGCATTTGCAGAGCTCATGCATGGCAGCAAAGATAACTTGATTTATCTGGACCTGAGCCTCCAGGATTGGGGTGACTCGAATTTCAGAGGGAAGACTGGAACAGACTGTATCGTTGAGGAGTTGAGCAAGAAGCGGCAATCAGTTATCTTTCTTGACAACATCGATAGAGCTGACTGCCTTGTCCAGGACGGCCTGTTGTCTGCCATTGAGACTGGTAGGTTCCAAGACTTGCGTGGCAAGGTGGTTGACATTAGTGACTCAATTGTGATATTGTCAACAAGAAAGAACCGAGACTGCAAAAACATATCTGTTGGGGTGGAAGAGGGCCATACTTTCTCTGAAGAAAGGATCCTGGCGGTTCGAGGATGTAAACTGAAGATCTTCACAGAATCAGGTATGGCGATCACCACTGGAGTCCCAGGTAGTAAGGCGGTAGTATCCCAAAGGAACCCTCTCGCCAGAATTCAAGCATCTTTGTACTCTGGTTATGTCAATAAGCGGAAGCTCAATAACTCTGATGACGAGGAAAAGCCGCAAGAATCACCTAGCTTTTCCAAGCAACTGCACAGAACATCTAGCATGTCGTTCGACTTGAACCTCCCTGTTGATGAGGATGCAACCAATGATGCCAATGATGAATGTGGCAGCAACGACAATTCATCCGACAATCCAGAGAGATCCATTGACAGCCTTCTGTGTTCAGTTGACGAGCCAATTGATTTCAAGCCGTTTGACTTTGACAAACTTGCTGATGACGTTCTGCAGGAACTGAGCTGTGCAGTGAGCAACATTCTGGGATCAGACTGCATGTTGGAGGTCGACATCGGTGCAATGGGGCAGTTGCTTGCTGCAGCATGGGCATTAGAGGAGAAGAGACCTCTGCAGACATGGCTGGAGCAGGTGTTTGGCAGGAGCCTTGACGAGTTGAAGCTCAAGTGTAAGCATGTGAGCAACTCTAATCTTACACTGGTGGCTTGTGAGGACTTGGTACCGGCGAAAGGAGACGACAGTTTTAAGGTTTTCCTCCCCTCAAGAATATTTGTAGATTGCTGATGATATCTGTATAGGGATAGCTGTAATTACTTGTAGCCCACACTAGTATAGTGTTAAATTATTTCGTCGCGAAATAAGTCGCATTGTACTATTGTAGCCTACTTAGTTGATGCATTGCATGGCCATGGGTTCTAATTGGTGTCGTCTTCCCGGGGCTGTTCCAATCCATATATATTGAGCGTGTATATTTTATCATTGTACCTACTGTGGATTTGCCAATATATATATGTACATGATTGTTCTTTATATCTATCTATCAATCTGTGTTACCTACTAGGTGTTTTTTATACTTGAGTCTAGAGCCACAAGGATGAATGCATGTTTGGCAGTGAGTAGTCAGTGTTTGCTTCTGAAATCTGAATGTTGCCTGCTCCATTTTTTCGTGTGGTGGTTGAATGTTTTTTTTTGAAGTAAGGCAGGAGAACTGTCGTATATTCAAAAGCGAGAATAAGGTTACAGGGTGGGGGAAGAATTAGGCCCCTCCCCCCGCGGGCAACAGCTAAGGCTAATTAATTACAAAAGGCGCGTCTGCAGCCTCCCAAAAGCGCAGGGTGTCTAAGAACTGATTGTAGAAAGCTAGGGGGTACAGTCGACATTACGAAAAATCCGGTTATTATGCTCTAACCAGATGCTCCAGAGCAAGGCGGAGGCGATGGAAAGCACACTTCGAGGAGCCGACCCGTCATGCAGGATGTCACAGGACCACCAGTTTAATACGCAACTGTTGTGAAGCCACCTTGATGGATCAAGACGCGGAGCGTTTAACCGCGTAGCCAGACAAGACCAGATATGCCGGGAGAAGGCGCACTGTAGGAAAAGGTGCTCCAGAGTCTCTAGGCTCCTTAAGCAGAGGGGGCAGAAGTAGGCATTGGGAAGCTGGCGACGTAGCAGGACATCGGCGATGAAGTAACATCCAGAGAAAGAACTTGCACTTGGAAGGGGCCCACGGCTTCCAGGGCTGCTGCAGCGTCGGCCTTGCCACGCGGCCAGTGAACTGAAGCAGATTGGCCGAGCGGACAGAGAAGACTTGGTTAGGGGTGAAACGCCAAAGGAAGCGATCCGGCTCATCTGGGTCGAGCTGCAGGGTAGCTACCCGCTGAAGGAGCAAGATTTGCTTGGGGATTAGCTGAGGAGAGAAGTTGCGCCTCAAATCCTCAATCCAGGCGAGATTGGAAGTCGCGTCAATCACTATTCTGTTTTTTCTGGAGGAGGCCTTGTAGAGTCCAGGTGCGAGCGACCTTGGTGAAAAACCTGAAAGCCAGAGGTCATCCCAAAAGGAGGTGGAGCCACCGTTCCCGAGGATGATGGTGGAGCCTGCTCTAAGAAGGTCATTGTCCAGGTCTGCGGCAGGCAACGAAAGGGGAGCCCAGGCGGGCAGCGAATGTTGCTGGCTTAACCAGAGCCACCGGAGCCTCAAAGCTCTGGAGAAGCGGTGCAGATCGAGCACCCCCAGACCGCCAAGGGAAGTGGGAGAACAAACCACATTCCAGCTGATCCTGCCCGCCCTGCCTTGGGAGTCCGAACCCTTCCATAGCCAGCATCTTCGGAGGGCATCGATTTTCTTGATGATTGAGATTGGAGGTCGGATGATGGAGAGAACGTAGGTGGGGAGTGCGGTTAGCACAGCTTTGAGGAGAGTGAGGCGACCACCCTTTGACATGAAAGGACCTCGCCAGCCGGCTAGCCTGACCTGGCCGCGGTACCAAGGGAGGTGGTGGTGACCGTGGTGGTGGAGATAGGTGACCAGATCAAGGCACATGACGAACACCTGCATGCATGCTCCAGCAAATTAAAACAAGATCCTCATGACATTGACATTGACATTGACATTGACATTGAGCATGCATGCTATGAAGAGGAGCATGCATTGGATTGGATCTATGCAGTTGCAGTTGCAGTGGTGGAATGGAATGGTTACAAGGTATGGAGCCCCGTAGAGGTTGAGGAGGAGGGCGGGGCCGAGGAGGAGGGCCATGGCGGCGAGCAGGGCGAGCATGAGGCAGCAGGAGGCGCTGGACACCATCACCATCCGCCTCATCTCCTTCTCCCTGAACAGCTCGCTGCCCGGGTGGAAGTGCGACCCGCTCTTGCCGGGGCCTCGATGCCACTGCATGCATGCATGCATCCATTCATCAAGCAATTAGTGCAAGATTCAGACATGATCAGAAGTGCAGTGCAAGATGATGAGATCGATGATATGAGGAAACGCACGAGGTAGAAGGGGAAGAGGAGGAGGTGGAAGGGCAGCGTGAAGCGCATCTTCTTGCTGCCAGGCCCCATCTCCCGGTACACCTTCTCCGTCAGCTGCACTCAATTAGTTGCATACGTCAGCCTCCACCTCAAACAAAAACAACAATATATATATATAAGTAGGGAGGCACTATTTGGCAAGCGCATGCAATTTCGGCATTTGTGCAGGCACATGCAGTGTACATGCGTGCAGACCTCGCACAAAAAAATTCTACTATCGCAAAACATTTTTTTCAATATTGAAGATGTGGAAAAACAGTAGAAAAATAGTGGAATTTTTTGCGCCTGCACGATTTCGCAAATTATACGAGTAAAAAATCTCTCGACGTGAAAAACAGAAAATAAAAAAATTTATAATATACAGAAAATAAAAAATATATAATAAACAGAAAACAAAATAAATCTATAATAAACATAAAACAAAACATATCTATACAAAAATCGACCTCGCGCAAAAAATTCCATTATCGTGAAGCGTTTCTTCCATAAATGCAAATGTGGAAAAACAGTGAAAGAAAGTGGAATTTTTTTGCGCCTGCACGTTTTGCCTAATTGCAGGCACCTGCAAAATAGCAGTTGCAATATAACTAATATATATGACATGTAGCAGCATTAAAATTAAGGAACACGTCCGGCCAATGGAATAACTAACCAACCATCTGTCTACCCCCATTTATCCTGGATTCACACTTGATTTGCAAAAAGCCAGGCAGCCATCCGTGTGGATGGCATATAGATGTGTCATCATCAAATTGACCATTTTTGTTGTTAATTATAAGAATAAGAAATTGCTTGCTTTCTTCCTGCTGCTGCATCAGCATGACATGTGCCCAGCTGCGTCCATGGTGAGATCTGCAGCAGCAGCTGAAAAGGCTGTTTGATTGATAGATTCATGAGGCAGACAGAAGCCTGTCCCCCAGTACTAGGAATATCATAACGCAGTGCCTGCCATAATGTTTGCATAACTGCCATTCTACTTCCTTAATCTTCTCGCCACTAAATTTCATCAAATAAACAATTCGTGCATGGCAAGAAAAAAAAAACCTGACAGCTGCTATACAGTATATGCTAGCTAGATAGCTACTAGGTAGCACCAGCACAAGTAGCATATTTATATATACACGCGTACATTATTTCAACACGATTAGATTGAATAATCCATATAAAAATATCAAAACTTTTAAACCCAACTATAACAAAGAGGGACGAAGCAGCGTAGAGCCTTAAGAGTAGTACTGACCGGGTGCCATGACTCGTCTCTGTCGATGTGGCCATGGTTCTGATGGTGCATCCTGTGACTGATCCTCCTGCATCCATCCATGCATCGATCGGTGATCATACAGTACTCGAATCAGATGCGAAGGCGACGATATGGATGATAAAGTCGCCAAGCATGTTAGCAAAAGCAATAGCACTGATCGCTCATGCCGACATGTCAATTGCCAGGCGCATATGCTAAAAGTTTACTAATTACTCTGTTCTGAGAGCGATGAAATTAAAGGCCAATGACGTGCTCTAGCTGCATGGGAGCTCCAGATCAGTAGCTAAGCTAGCTACCAAGCACACCAAACAAACTATATTTATATACTCCTTCATCAGCTAATTAAACTCTTAGCTTAATTAACTACCTAGTTTGCGGTGTCACTGACGGTTTGGTTCTTCTTACACTGCGTGTGATAATTAATTAAGTGGCAGATTATCACAGACACGTTCCTTTATGTACCTCCTGGTCCTCCCCCGTTTAGTTTTAAACAACATTACCCCAGTCGTAGTATGTAGATGTAGGTATATGATTGAATCCTTTAATTATATAAGATGGGGAAAGCTAGGTAGGCGATCAATTGACTTCAATTAATAATGTGGGTCAATTCATATTTCTATATATGTCCTTTCTCCATTCTAAAAATAAGCCGTTTTAGACGTTGATATAGTGTTCAAAAAGTAATTTTGACCTATGACAAATATAAAACGACTAAATCTAAAATCAAAGCTTCAAAAGTTTAACCTACGACAAATCTAAAACGACTGCACGCTATTTAAAAATATAGGGAGAGTCCTATTTTTCAATAAGGACGAGGATATATACACGAAGAAGATGGAGCTCGGTGATGAATACAAATAAATAGGAGCGATTAAGGCTAATGACTAATTAATGAGTGGTACCATTACCATCCATGGTAGGGGACGAGGATGAAGGAGTGCAGAAGGTGGCCCACCACGCTGTTGAGCGTCGCACTGTCGGAGAAGCTCCCGTGCCCACTGCATATGTATGTATGTATGTGTCGGAGAAGAACACGTATATGTATATGTATGTATGTGTATGAGCACAAGAACACGTATAATATGTAGGGTGTGTATGTATCTGTATACCAGTCGTGGCCGAGGACGAAGAGGGCCCAGAACATGAGGCCCTGCGCCGCCCAGTAGAGCGGCCACACGGCCCAGCAGTCCGCCGCCGCCGCCGCCGCCGCCAGCGCCGCCACGGCGCCCACGTCGCGCGCCACGTACGACAGCGACCGCCACGGGCACCGCCGCCAGCAGTGCGCCGGCACGGCGGCGCGCACGTCGCCGATGCGGAACGGCGGCGGCTTGCCGGCGTCGAACGCCGCGACGGCGTCCTCGCTGGCCTTGCAGGTGGCCTCCTCCTCCTCCTCCTCCTCCTCCTCCTCCCGCGGCCGCAGCCGCAGCGCCCCTGTCCACGCCATGCGCGCGCGCGCGGGGAGGATCGAGCGAGAGATCGATGCAAAGCCACCCACGATTTGCGCGCGCGCGAGAGATGGAGGAAGACGAAGACGCGCGCTCGCTGCCCAGCGATTTGCTATTTATACCCACCCGATGCCAGCGCCTGTCCATCCTTCCCTCCCATTAATTAAACTAAACTAATTAAGGAATAATACTCCATATCTCAATATACTCTCCATCAAAATAATCAATCGCCATTGCTCAAAAAAAAAATCAATCCCCTTTTTCATGATGGATCGAATCGACTAAGCAGCGCAAAAAAGTACTCTCCCCGTTTCGCTCTATTTGTCCACGTACACCATTGCAACACAGATACAAGTTCAAGTGCAAAAGTGTATTGCAATGCCCACGCTACCTCTAATTGATAAATTTTGTTGGTTGCCTCGTCGAGGTCACCAATATAAAAAGATCCAGAACACAAATACGTGAGAGGAGTCTTCTTCCTTTTCCCAACACCAAAACTCTACCTTAGCTGGATCCGAAACCATCGAATTGAAAGCTTCCGTCCAACCCAAAGCTTGGAACATGACGTGAGGACTTGCCGGAGAAGAAGGTGAGTTCCTATTTTTCACATGGAACCTCGGCAATGCATATGCGAAATTTGGATTTGTTCTCGAAATTTTTTTCTTGCTTGCATCACGAGGTTCATCTTCCATTTTTCATATAGAACCTTGGGAATATGCGTGTGGACCTTAGTTTTTTTGCTCGTTGAAACATTGTTTTTGTTCTCATAAACCTTCCTTATTTACACGAGATGGTGTTTTGCCAATTGAAACTTGATTTTGTTCTAAACTTTTTGGTTACACGGGTGAAACTTGGTCATTATTCAAGTTTAATCACTAGGTAGCCAAGTTTCATTAGTAGGGTTTCCAAGTTTTAACAAAATTCCCTTCATTGGTACTTTTCTCAAGTTTCGAAACAAATTATTCAATTTTTACTTATTTTGCATCAAGTTTCATTGATACATTTTCCAGATTTCATTAGCCAGCTAGTAGGGTTCACAAGTTTCAACATGATTTTTTTCGAGTTTATATGCTGATGTTACCATGACTTCAACACATTCGATTAATTGGATGTCTGATTCCTAACGTCCACATCAAAATACAAGATCTAACCGCGTAAATACATCAGAAGTCTCTCTCATTTTCATCATTTTAGAGTTAAAGCGGTGACCTTTTTTAACGATGTTTTACTTTACTAACCAATATAATAGATATATATGTGATGGGGACTTGAGAGAACAGTTGATTGCGAGAGCAGCTTAATTATTGTTACCTATCCTGTCAGTTGCCTGGCTAGTGCACAATGCTTAATTTGTTTTTCGATGGGTACACAAACAAGCAATTAATTAGTTTGCTCATACTAGTTCATTTTCTTGTAAATCTAACTCACCTGGCTACCATCCTCATTAATTAATTAATTCGGTCAGCCATGCTCCTTCGTTAACTCTTCATTTTATGCTAACAGCTAGTACCATGTTTGTCCCCTCATTAAATGCTAATTGCTCAGGAGAAAAAGAGAAAATCAATATGCAAAAAATGTTAATTATATAAATACCACCGTAGAGTGGACGATTCACAAATTTGCTATTACAAAAAAATTTTAAATTATAAAAATTGATGTTCTACGGTTTCTAAAATTAGATATATAAGTCAAAAAAACCTATGATCCCCCCTACCTCCTTCCTCCCCTCCTACCTACATCCATCTATTCAGCTCTGACCACCTCTTCTTAGTTGGCAACATATCCTGTGTACACAGGGTTTTCGTGTAAAAACATAAATCCGTGCACACCAACTAAAAAAAGTTATCTAAAAAACTGAAAAAATTGTAGTCCCATAGTCCTATTTTAATAATATTTAAAGTCCTCTTATCACTGCTTGCCCGAGCGCCGCCACCACTTTGGCTACAAATCCCCCTTCTCTCTCTGGGAACGACCAACATCACTGACTGATCTATTCACTGATGAAGAGAGGGGGGAGATGGTTGTGAGGAGATCGAGGAAGGGGAAGCTCATGGAGGAGGAGGGATGCCCTAGCCGCTTTTGCTTTCTCACCACATCACCTAGCTCGAAGAGAAGCAGAGAAAGGAGAAGGCAAGAAGAAGAAGATTTTCTTTTTTATCTAGAAGAAGAAGAAGAAGAAGAAGAAGAAGAAGAAGAGTTAAAGAGAAGTATTGTATTTCTCTCTACATAATGAATGATTTTAAAATGATTTTTTTACGATTTCTAATTTTATAATGGTATATTTGTGAATTGACAACCCTAACATTTCGCAAGGAGTAGACGTGAAACCGTGCATATTATTCTAGAAAAGAAAAGGACTAATTCCGTAATTGCTCAGCCGAAAAGATGATCAGGATGCCCTCATGGAGTAATTAGCAACTTCCATTTGCAGCAACATGCCCAAGAGCTAGATCACCGTTTGCATCAATGGAATATGTTGTAATATATATTACGGGGATTAGAGTAATCAATAGGATGGAGCTGTGGATTAAGGATTCTTTTTTAATCAGAAAGACAGCAGCAGCAGCCGACATTCTTGGTTGAGCAGAGCACGTAGGGCAGCCAGGGAAAAAAGCTAGACGGAAGGCATCGATTCGGCCGGCCGCCCATGCGATTTTATTAATTTGGCATTTTCTTTTAGCTACCTCTCTCCCCTTCTGCTAGATTAATAGTTGCCGTTGGATCTCCATCCAAGGGCTGCGAAGATTGCATGAGGGGTTACCGATTGCTTCCCTGGAATATTATATAATGCATGGACTTTCAAAATGCCACTCCCCACAAGTGGCAAAGCTAAAATACCACTCATATCACAATGACATACGGGATCATCTGTGTATATAATAGTGGAACAGAGTGACATTTTGACAAAACCACTTCTAGATAGTGGTATTTTGGCAACTCTCCTAGTCTCCCTGGACCGAAGGCTTCAGGAAATATTTTTGTGATATAGAAGTAGCATATATGCTTGGTCCTAATTACTGGACCAATCCAACAGCCCAAGCACTTATAACCATGTGAAAGCTCTTAAGCACATAAAGGAAAGAATTCAACTGAGACGCTGGAAATGTAACAGCTAACAGCTTTCTTTTTTCATCTCAAAGGAGAAAAGGAATCCAAGAAGACATATTTCTCGTCAGATGGTTTACATTGAGAGGTTGCAACAGTATCTCAGATTTTAACCATAATATTTACTTTTTGGAGCTTTAGACTCAGAATTTCGTTCAGCTACTACATAGCATCAAAGTAAATTCTCTGCACACCAATTCCACATACCATCACTTTATTTATGCAGCATATACAGACCCATGAAGGTACAATTTATCCACACGTGATATCTGAAACAACCATAGAAATACTGACAACTCTCTTTATCTTCACCGAGCCTCCTCTCAAGAGACACCACAAGTTCCAACGTGCAGCGCCTTACACAGATGTGGCAAAGATATTGTCTCTTGCAATAAGCTAAGCTATCATTGCAGTAATGGATGATAAACGGAAGGAGATGAGCCTGCAGTTTACACCATGTAAAACCAATCCAAGGTATTGCTTCATTTCCTAAGTGGGAGTGCTACTTCTGAAAAAGGGCAGCAAGCTCGCCCTTTTCAGCCATGGATGAAATAATATCGCATCCACCCACAAGCTCCCCTCCAACAAAAACCTGTGGAAAAGTCGGCCAGTTGCTGTACGTCTTCAGGGATTCTCTCAAGTCTCAACCCATGGTTGTGCTCCTCATCAAGAACATCAACGGTTTGAAAGTCCACTCCATGCGCTTCCAAGATCCCGACCACTCTTTGTGAGAATCCACGTCGCAGCGCCCCTGTCGAGCGAGAGGAAGGGAGTGATCGACGCAATTACCCACCCACGATTTGCTGTCGAGCGAGAGGGAGAGGGAGAGGGAGTGAGAGGGAGGGAGTGAGCGAGCGCGCGCGAGAGATGGAGGAAGACGAAGACGCGCGCTCGCTGCCCACCTATTTGCCCGATGCCCGCCCGATGCCCGCGCCTGTCCATCCTTCCCTCCCATTAAACTAAACTAAACTGATTAAAGGGGATAATACTCCATATCTAAGTATACTCGATCTCCATCAAAGTAATCAATCCCCATTGCTTAAAAAAAATTAATCAATCCCCTTTTTCATGATGGATCGGATCGATTGCACATCGCAAAAAAACCGGTCCCTCCGTTTCGCTGTATTTGTCCACATACACCATTACAACGTAGACAAAAAGATACAAATTCAAGTGCAAAAGTGTATTGCAATGACCATGCTACCTCTGATTGATGAATTTTGTTGTTTGCCTTGTCAAAGACACCAGTATAAAAAAGAATCAGAACACAAATACGTGGGAGGAGTCTTCTCCCTTTTCCCATTGAAACATTACTTTTTTTGCTTGTTGAAACATTGTGTCTGTTCTCATTAACATTTCCTATTTACATGAGATGGTGTTTTGCCTGTTGAAGCTTGTTTTTTTTTTCTAAACTTTTTGGTTGCACGGGTGAAATTTGGTCATTATTCAAGTTTGATCACTAGTTGGCCAAGTTTCATTAGTAGGGTTCTCAAGTTTAAACAGGTATTTTTTTAAAAAAAATCCCATCATTGGTACTTTTCTCAAGTTTTAAAACTTACATTATTTACAAATACAAAAATATTTTAAAAAATAGGATGCAACATGATAACATTTTGTACCATTATCTTTTTTAAAAAAAAATTGAGAATGTTTCACTTTTGTTTTTAAGTTACATACAATTTTAACTAAATAGGTAAATAAACATCTCTGCAAATTCTAAAATATTTTTTAAAATTTTGAAAAAAGAAAATGGTCCAGCCCAATTAAAAACCACCGCCTAGCAGAGCATATGAAATAATATCGACGGCCAACTGACGGCTGTCGAGACTGAATCCTAACCATCGAGTACTGATGGGCCGGCCCCTACACCATTGTAGAGTAAAATGTTGTACAAGACAAAGTTGACTTCCAAGTGTAAACATCTTAATTAATTAAATCAGCTGAGTTTATGCAGGCAAACTCCTACTGGCTGTGACCTATGTTAAGGACAGATATGGAAATCATACCATGATTCTTTCTGAGAATGGTAGGAGTACTTATGAACCAAAGCACCTTCAAATAACAATCTCACCAAGGAGAGGAATGATGCAAGGCTTGCTCTTTTTTTTTTTTTTACCAATGCTGGGTCTTTGCAGGAATGGACCAACCTGGTAATATCAGTATCACTCAGGGCGTGCATGACACAGAAAGGATCCGGTACTACAGACAACATAACTGAGCTCAAGAAGGCGATAGACGATGGAGCTAGAGTGATTGGATACATTGCGTGGTCACTACTCGACAACTTCGAGTGGAGACTCGGAATACACTTCCTGCTTGTCTATGTGGACTACAAGACGCTGAAGAGGTATCCCATTCCCAAGGCCTCAGCTTTCTGGTTTAAGAACATGCTTTCCAAGAAGAAGAATTAGTCTTTCTGACAAAAGTATCAATAGCTTCAGCTGTCACAACAATTCTCACCCTAGTATATGTTCATCTCAGAACGACATGTTGAATTTAGCTTTAAGAAGCTATGCAAATAACTGGTGTCAAGATTTGTAGCTCCGTCAATTCTTACAACAGAATGGCAACAAAGAGATCTCTTTACTGCCTTGTGCTATGGAACACCAATAGCAGATCGGTTTGAGCATGCTGAAGCGCAGGAAGAAAATAATTCTTTGAATACCAAATAGCACTAATTCAACAGACAACAATATACAGCTCACACTAACGGAGAAAATTATATGAACATTTCACTGCTAACAAGCGACTGAAAACTAAACTCGTTATATTTGGTTATACCAACTCGATAAACAGGAATAATGAGTGTGATCATATAATTGCTATGTATTCTGTTCTGCTTTTCTATGTTCCTATCTAAATCCAGGAGTATTATATTAACCAGTGCCTCACAAGCTCTTTCTGACATAACTTCATTTATATCCTATTCTTCTTATCTGCAAGTAGGCAAAACTGGAACATTAAGGCAACAGGTCACTAAGTAATCTTCAAAAGTTAACCTGGCCTTTCCAATAGCTGTACAGTTGTCAATTCCCCCTCCATAACACAACTGAGTTAACTTCATCAAATCAGCCTGCAACCTGAAAATTCATCCCCAAAAAAAATTACTTATACATGAAAAAGCTGGGAGTTAGCAATTGAAGTGTGTATTCTAAAATTTAAGCTCAGGATGTAACAAAAACAAGTACTTACGGACCTCAGAAACTACTAAGTTGATCATCATATATCAAAGTTGCTCCAAGATTTGCAAGGTTCATAATCTAATCAGTAGAGCTTCCAGATTGATCAGGTTGATCAGTGGAACTAGTGCAAAAATTCAGGTTTACCAGTTGCTTTCAAATGCCCTTGTTCCACTACTCTTTACTCTACCTGGTCACTGCAAATTATTAACACTAACAGCTCACTAACTCCATCCCAGTTTGCAAATTGATACAGGACCGTACTGATTTCAGTCTTACATTCTGTTGTGCTAGAACTACCTAGGAAAACTGAGCAATCTTCATTCGGCAACTCAGACTGTATTTCGAATTTGAAACTACCATTACAATTCAAAAAATTTGGCACAAATTTCACGTACCTTATACACAAACGGATCCATGCGGCCACCAGTACCTGCACGACGCAAGCCTCCCTGCTTGAGCAACCTGAGATTTTCGCAAAGCCAGATGCACGAGCACACGCAAATACAGCAAGCAATCAGGCAACCATTTCAAAACAACTTGAAATGAGAGGTAATGGAAGCGTGCTACTCACCAACGCAGCACCATGCTGGTCCAGATGCTGTCGCCGACGGCGGCGCGAATAGCCGTCTCCGTGGCCGGCACCGCTTGCGGCCGCGACAGCCACTTCATGATGGAGGCCGTATTCATCATCAGCTTCGCATCACCATCATTCGCTTGCGGAGGAGGATGGCGGTGTCTCCCAGATGTGGCCATAGAGCTCGTGGACGCGCCGCCCGTGATGGCGCTCCCGTCGCTGGCCGCCGCGCTGCCCTCCTCGCTCTCGTCCTCATCGTCGTCGATCTCGATCCACATGCCCTTCCGCTTCTTCGTCGCCTCGCCCTGGACCAGTTCGCCTTCACGAGCACCTAGCAAGGTAATGGCAGCAAAGCAACATGCATCGCCCGGTTCTCTTCCTCTGTGCAATTCATTTTGGAAACCGCGCAAAATGTAGATTACTCCAACATATCACCCCACCCACCCTACTGGAATGCAGACAAAGTGCGAGAAAACATCTATTCAATCAGTACTCCAAAATCGTTTGGATAGAAACTAACAATCAAATTCATGAAGCAACTATCAAATTAGAGTCCAGATGAACGCTCAACACATCGTTCGATTTCGACGACTCTGTTCTGTTCGATTTTAAAGACTATTAGGACAAGCAAGAAGAAGATTACACCACTGGATCGGCAGATTTAAGTGAGGCGTATTTGCTTGGGTTGGGAGGAGCAGCTTCTACTTTTTCTCGAAGGTCCGGTCCTCACGGACCACATGGCTTGCTTGCTGCGGCGCGAGGCTGAGCGTGTCCTTGGTCGTCGTGGGGACGGGGTCGCCGCTGCAGCTAGAGCTGAGGCCGGAGTTGTTGCCGGCGGCGGGGAAGTGTCCTGGCGGAGGTGGGGATGCCGCTGCTCCCCTCGGCGCCGGAGTTGGTTGGGGTCGGAGTTGATCCCAGTGGCGGCGAGGACTACCGCCATCACTCCTCTCGCCGGTGGAGGAGGCGGCGGCGTCGGTGGTGGACGAGTCCGGGCGGTGGGAGGGAACGGCAGCGGAGAGTCGCCGCTGGAGTAGTCGAGGTAGTATGGTTCCACATCATCATTTCCGTTCTGAGAAGTAGCTTTCCTTCACGCTCTTCGCGTCGCTCTTCGAGAGGGTCACGGCATCGTCTTCCCTTACGAGGCGCCAGTGCGAGCCATCGAGCTGCGAGGAGCCGAGGACGCGAGCTCGACGGCTTGCAGTGGCGCCTCGTAAGGGAAGACGATGCCGTGACCCTCTCAAAGAACGACACGAAGAGCGTGAAGAAAAGCTGCTTCTCAGAACGAAAATGGTGATGTGGAACGGAGCATACTACCCCGATTACTCCAGCGACGACTCTCCGCCGCTGTCCCCTCCCATCGCCCGGACTCGTCCACCACCGACGCCGCCGCCTCCTCCACCGGCGAGAGGAGTGATGGCGGTAGTCCTCGCCGCCACTGGGATCAACTCCGACCCCAACCAACTCCGGCGCCGAGGGGAGCAGCGGCATCCCCACCTCCGCCACGACCAACTTCCCCGCCGCCGGAAACAACTCCGGCCCCAGCTCTAGCTGCAGCAGCGGCTACCCCGTCCCCACGACGATCAAGGACACGCTCAACAGCCTCGCGCCGCAGCAAGCAGGTCATGCGATCTGCGAGAAGCAGGTGAGGACCTTCGAGAAAAAGTAGAAGCTACTCGTCCCAACCCAAGCAAATTGCTGATATGCGATTACGCCTCACTTAAATCTACCGGTGCTAATCTTCTCCTTGCTTGTCCTAATGGTCTTTGAAATCGAACAGAACAGAGTCGTCGAAATCGAACGATGTGTTGATGAGCATTCATTTGGACTCTAATTTGAAAGTTACTTCATAAATTTGATTGCTAGTTTCTATCCAAACGATTTTGGAGTACTGATTGAATAGATGTTTTCTCGTGTTCCTCACTTTGTCTTCATTCCAGTAGGGTGGGTGGGGTGATATGTTTGAGTAATCCATATTATGCGTGGTTTTCAAAATGAATTGCATAGAGGAAGAGAACTGGGCGATGCATGTTGTTTTGCTGCTATTACCTTGCTGAAATTTTGGGGCTTTTCTAACCTAATATTTTTCTCATGAAATTGGGCCATTCTTAGGGGTTGTTTGGTTCGCCGCCGTCGCGTGCCATGCCAACGCGGGGGCGTTGACTTGTGATTTGGCCTCTGCTTGGTTCGCCGCCAACGCACGGCGCGCCATCTCCCTCGCTCGCCCTCGGCCCAGCGGTCAATGGATCGGCGGCGCGGTGTTGGGACGCCATCTTAGGACCGCCGATTCGGCCGCCAATAGATGGCAAGGCGTGCCGCCACCGCCCCGCGTTGGCATGGCGGCTGATGGCGCCCAACCAAACACGCCCTTAATCCTTTCCCATCCGAAATCACTAACAAATTTCATTCAGCACAGCCGATTCTGGTTTTAGGGTTTCAGGTGGCTGAAAAATGAACATTTTGGGTTTCGGGATTAGGGAATTCAGGGTTTTCGACATTCGAGATTTAAATCCGCCAATTCCCCTCTTTCTAAATGCTTACCCGAGACCCAAAACACACTAATTTAAGACAATTAGGCACTAACGGTACTAATTTAAGACGATTAGCTCAAAAACACAAGTTGAACGAAGTGAATCGGACTCAGATAAGTCAAATAAGATAAACTGAGAACAGGGCCTAAATCAACTTACAAAACCATCCAAAAAATTATGGGAAATAGGTCCTAAGCTCAATCTCGAGTTTAACCCTAAGCTCGGTGTTGATTCAAGCCGAGCTTGAGCCGAACTCGATCCTAACTAAGCTCGAGCTTTGACAGCTTAAGCTCGCATAGGATCGGCTTAAATCCACCCCTAATGGGAAACTTATAAAACATAGACATATATCTGACAAATAGGTGAAAGACAAATAAATAAATCCTCTATCTAGATTAGATTTCTCATTTTTGTTTGTCGCAGCAGAAGTTGCGTGTGAATGTAAGTGTGTACCATTGTAAAACAGTTTCTATGAGCTGTCTATAAATTTTATAACAATTTTTAAGTTGACCCGGTGCCCTCAAAAAAAGAGGTTTAGGACTAGACTTATCTCCATAGAAATATAGTTTTGTAACAGCTAGTCTCTTAACAGAAAAAAAAAATCATTTTGTAGCTGCTAACCCATTCATGTGAGTAGTAGAAGCGATTTTTTATTTGTAAATTGCAATTCATAGCTAGATGCCTGTATTTGCCTTGAACATGAACAACAGGCATGTATTATCATTTGGCTTAGATAAAATTTACGTTTGAAAAAAAAACTACAAGTAAAAAGGGTACTCTTGCATTTCCTCATTTTAACTTAGAACACTCCATATCTTCTTACGGGCTGCTATAACACCAACACCAACCACAACTACCTTGACAATTTTGACAAAGGTCATCATCATCGATCCTGTGAAGAGACTTGACAGTATCCACACCATTGAGCATTGTTAATCAAATCACACTGAACAGGTGACAACGCATGAGGGCTACAAACACATCTCACCAGAGGTGCCATGTCAATGCTGCATCTCTTCTGAAACAATCATCAGTCGCAAGTAGCAAGAAAGCACCATCATCAATCGCACGGAAGTCCTGGTCTCAGAGAGTAGGGGATGCAAGGCACACCAACATCAAGTACGAATGCATACGAAGCACAAGCAGCGTGAAATCTACCGTTTCTATTTCTACCTGCGAGGTAGCGCAATACACTCGAGTTCCCCTAATATACAACATAGTTTGCGCAAGATTGCGACTAATATACAGCATAGGTTTCGCAAGATTGCGAAGAAAGAAAGAAAGAAAGAAAGAAAGAAAGAAAGAAAGGGAAGGGGATAAAAAAAAAAATGGGTCACCTCGAGGTCGACCCGGCGACGCCTATGTTGCCATCCTCGCCGTCCACCCTATGCAGCCACCAATCGAAGAGGTCGACCTAGCGGACACAGCAAAGGAACCCGGTGAGCACACGAAACCGCGCAAGGAAAGAACCCGTTCGGCTACCAGGACGGAAGGGGGAGGTGCGGGCGTACGCAGTTCTGGATGTAGGAGTAAGCCGCCGCTCTACTGCTCCTATCGAAGCTTTTGAAACTTCGATTTTGCCTATCGAAGCATAGCTTCCCCTATTACTCAGGCAAGGCAGGCTGCTAGGCCTTCGTTACGGATGTCGCGAGAAGCGGAGGGGTCACGAGCGAGCTCGGAGTGGCCGGGCGCGGCTGTCTTAAAGGTGACATGGCGCGAGCAGAGCACGACGGGACGGCGCGAGCGGCGCGGCGCCGGACGGGACAGTGCGAGCGGCGCGGCAGAGGCAGCAGCGGCACGCGGCGGGGTCAGAGCAGAGCAGAGCAGCAAGGCCGAGCGGCGGGCAGGGCCACCTGGCAGGAGAGAGAGAGAGATAGAGAGGAGGGGAGAGAGAGTGCTGCCTGGGAGATGGATCCAAGCAATGTCAGATGTGAACAGTAATCCATGTGAGAGGGAATGGCAGAGAGCACTGTAGCAACAGTTAAAAGTACTATAAAAGTACTGTAGCGATTTCACTATAGCAAAATCGTTGTAACAAAATACAGCAACACATCTTATCCATCATATTTAGATCGGGTGATGGAGATTCTATCAATGTAACCAACACTGTTCATCTCTGACATTGCTCAGGATCCAAATCCTTGGGAGATGCTCGATAGAATGCCCACAAGAAAAATAAATGAGGAGAGAGGTATGATTTTCAATTGCATATGAAATTTTATATTTGGTTTTAAATTGGTCCAATTGGTTCAATCCTTTCACTAATTTACTCCTAACCCAAATTTGGGTGTTACACTTCTGCTCGGCTTCATCGTTGATTGCGGTTTCGTCGAGTGGCGGCAGCGTGGATGAGCCACTCGATGGTTTTGATGGGAAAATTTTGTGGTTGATTACTTATTCATCCAATAGACAGGTTAATCGTGTGGTTGTGGTGTTGATTGAAAATTAAAGAAAATTTCGATCAGCTGACCAATAAATACTTCTAGCTTTAATAACTAAAGTTAGTTAGCGAACGGAAAACATGATGCATGCACGATGTAGGTTGAACTATCGGCATAAATAACTAAAGTCAGTTAGCGAACCTACTTTGCACATGAAATGCTATGCATGTCATAGAGCACTAATAAATAATATTTGTAGTATACATTAGTCTACTAAACCCCAAATTACGATGTTTATACGATAAGGTCGCGAACAAGTGATTAGGGTTTTTAAGGTGACATACTTACGACGAACATTCGGAAATAAACCTACGTACGAGATAGGGTTTATCGGAGTTCATAATATACTAAATGTTTCTGAGTAAAGAGATAAATTTAAGTTATAATCATTATTAACCTATTTTCTAAAGCCAGTTTCTTAAATACAATAATACAGAAGGTTGCCGCCGCTCTACTGCTCCTATCGAAGCTTTTGAAACTTCGATTTTGCCTATCAAAGCTTAGCTTCCCCTATTGAAACTTGGACCATCGCCTGCTGAAACTTTTGAATGTTTGACCATCGAAACTTTGATTTCGCCTAACGGAACTTCATTTTTACCCATTGAAACTTGGAACTCGTACTATTGAAACTTAGATTTTTCTCTCGTCAAACTTTTCGAACTGTCAAGTTTTATCATCAGCTTGTCAAGGTTTCATCAGTTATTTTCTAAGTTTCAGTATGCATTTTTCAACTTTCAGTGATGATGTCGTGCTAACATCATCGGGCCGACGGATCGGACACAATGGATCGATCTTCTTCTTTGCGCGGCATGGATGCCCCTGGCCCGACATGTCGACATCGTCAATGTCGTGGCCGCCGGCCGCCGCCGCTCTTCAACGTATTCGACTCCTCCTATTTGACATCATGGATAAGAGCCCCTCATCGATTCATATACTGGTAGGTACTTCGTCCATCATAAATATTTATCGTCTAAAATATAGTATAATGCAAGCTAAACTAGGGATGGCAATCGGGTCGGGTCCCTCCGAGTCCAGCCGTCATGGACCCAGACCCGAGACCCGAACAGTGGACCCAGACCCGAAGTTACTCTCAGGTCTAAAGCTCTACCCAGACCCGGACCGGGCGGGTACCCAGACCCGAACGGGTACCCGTCGAGTCCAACCTAAGAGAGCAGGAGAGAGTAAGAGAGCCAAAGAGGAGGTGCTTGTGGGTGCCTGGGTCACTGGGTGGGAGAGGATTTAGGGACTTAGGGTTAGATGAGGGGGAGATGGGAGGCAATGACAACATAGGATCACATGTTAGTCTATCCTTTCGGATCCGGGTCTGGGTACCCAGGAGTCCAATTTGAGACCCGGACCCGAACCCGGAATCTAAAACCCATGGGTCCCAGATGGGACCCGTACCCGGACCCGTAGCGTTTTATTTTAGCAAAATTTATTTATTTTTATATTGCCTATTTGATGTAATGATTTGTAATGATTTTTCTCAGGTTTTTAGTAGTACTCTTAAAGATGCTAAAACTATTTTAATTTTTTTTACAATATTTAAACCTATGTTTATAGATTCTCAAATTTTGTTACAGTAAAACGCTACGCTGCGCTAAGCTGAAATGTACAAGGCCAAGAATGCTTTCGTAATATTATAGTTTTGATCAGATTTGCTAACCGTCCGTTGACTGATTATTGAGATTAATTTCAGTCATCTAAATGTGTCCTCTAGCTTGTAATCCTAAAGTTGCACACAGAGCAATTTTAGCATAAATAAAATGCAAGTTTCCTTATTTTTTACTGTGTGTTTATACTTCTGCTCGGCTGCATCGTTGATTGCGGTTTCGTCGAGTGGTGGCAGCGTGGACGAGCCGCTCGATGGTTTTGATGGGAAAATTTTGTAGTTGATTACTTATTCATCCAATAAACAGGTTAATCGTGTGGTTGTGGTGTTGACTGAAAATTAAAGAAAATTTCGATCGGCTGACCAATAAATACTCCTAGCTTTATTGTGTTTTATTAATATATTATACATGCATTGTTGGTTAAAGATGCATTTTGGGACTGTGTCGATGTTCAAAAAATAATTATTATTTGTGACTGCAACGAATAATAATTATGTGACTGCAGCGAATGCTGACATATCTATTTCTTTCTCCGTTCGAAAGATCTGGTGTTTTCAAACCGTCTACTAAATTAATACTTTTAAATTGCTTCTTAAAACATTCAAAGCCTCGAGAAACAACCTAAATATATAACCCATTCTAGCTCAACGAAACAATTGAAGAATGTGCCTAGCTCTCTCATGCTCGTTCTCTGCCGCCGCGTCCATGTACACACAATGTACATCAGTGCGAAAACCAAAAACAGACTGCGGTCAAAGTATGCACGCGCGACGTACGTACATGCTAGCACGTAGGATGGAAGTAGACTAGACAAGACCAAGCTAGCCGCTGCAGCATGCATACACGTACTAGTAGGATGGAAGTAGACTAGACAAGACCAAGCTAGCCACTGCAGCATGCAGGCTGCACATGCAGGCTGCAGTGGTTAGCTTGGTCTTGTCTAGTATACTTCCATCCTACGTGCTAGCATGTACGTACATCACGCGTGCATGCTTTGACCGCAGTCTGCTTTTCTTTAAATCTCCTAGCAGCCTACGAATTTCGTTTCAAAAATATGATACAATATTTTTTCTCGTGTCCGAACTCCGAACCTGCGACAATTTGGATGCGGACCCATCGAGCTCGACGGGAATGCCCGCTGACACAGCCATTGGGATCCCGGTCCCCTGAAGTCTGAAGGCGTGTAAGTATTGTGTTCCTCCCATTTAACACATATACTAACTTCCATTGCTTTCCTCCAACTGGCGACCTACTGTTTTTCTCTATTTCTTCCGTCATTTAGAACTGTTTGTGAAATGAATAGAAACATTCATGATGATAGCATATATTCATGTATTTTATTGTCCACATATTCTGTTTTCTTCTTCTTCTTTTTTCTGTTATGCTGTGATTTGAATTTTTAAAGCCTTTGTTTATATGGCTCGGTTTCTTGAACTTGGTTTTTATATGGCCCTTTATATTTTAGACCTTATGATCGCACCAATTGGAATGCCCAGAAATAGGTATTTAGGTATGTTTAATATGCTGAAAATATGATAAACGTCGCCCCAAGTGGCTTCAGAGGTGTACATATCAATCTTGCAGTTTCAAACTCAACTAAGGCCCTCTTCGGCAGCTCGTTGTGTTGCGGTTTGTTCAGTTTTTGTTGACCACGACGTGACTGCTCTCCCCACGCGCGTGTGTGCACAGAAGACGGCAGACAGCCACGCGTTTTTGTTGACGAAAACTGAACTGAACCAGGAAAAACGGGCTGCCGAACACGGCCTAATACAGTTGTCAATTCCCCCTCCATAACACAACTGAGTTAACTTCATCAAATCAGCCTGCAACCTGAAAATTCATCCCCAAAAAAAATTACTTATACATGAAAAAGCTGGGAGTTAGCAATTGAAGTGTGTATTCTAAAATTTAAGCTCAGGATGTAACAAAAACAAGTACTTACGGACCTCAGAAACTACTAAGTTGATCATCATATATCAAAGTTGCTCCAAGATTTGCAAGGTTCATAATCTAATCAGTAGAGCTTCCAGATTGATCAGGTTGATCAGTGGAACTAGTGCAAAAATTCAGGTTTACCAGTTGCTTTCAAATGCCCTTGTTCCACTACTCTTTACTCTACCTGGTCACTGCAAATTATTAACACTAACAGCTCACTAACTCCATCCCAGTTTGCAAATTGATACAGGACCGTACTGATTTCAGTCTTACATTCTGTTGTGCTAGAACTACCTAGGAAAACTGAGCAATCTTCATTCGGCAACTCAGACTGTATTTCGAATTTGAAACTACCACTACAATTCAAAAAATTTGGCACAAATTTCACGTACCTTATACACAAACGGATCCATGCGGCCACCAGTACCTGCACGACGCAAGCCTCCCTGCTTGAGCAACCTGAGATTTTCGCAAAGCCAGACGCACCAGCACACGCAAATACAGCAAGCAATCAGGCAACCATTTCAAAACAACTTGAAATGAGAGGTAATGGAAGCGTGCTACTCACCAACGCAGCACCATGCTGGTCCAGATGCTGTCGCCGACGGCGGCGCGAATAGCCGTCTCCGTGGCCGGCACCGCTTGCGGCCGCGACAGCCACTTCATGATGGAGGCCGCGTTCATCATCAGCTTCGCATCACCATCATTCGCCTGCGGAGGAGGATGGCGGTGTCTCCCAGATGTGGCCATAGAGCTCGTGGACGCGCCGCCCGTGATGGCGCTCCCGTCGCTGGCCGCCGCGCTGCCCTCCTCGCTCTCGTCCTCATCGTCGTCGATCTCGATCCACACGCCCTTCCGCTTCTTCGTCGCCTCGCCCTGGACCAGCTCACCTTCACGAGCACCTAGCAAGGTAATGGCAGCAAAGCAACATGCATCGCCTAGTTATCTTCCTCTGTGCAATTCATTTTCAAAACCGCGCAAAATATAGATTACTCAAACATATCACCCCACCCACCTTACTGGAATACGGACAAAGTGAGGAACACGAGAAAATATATATTCAATCAGTACTCTAAAATCGTTTAGATATAAAATAACAATTAAATTCATGAAGCAACTATCAAATAAGAGTCCAGATGAACGCTCAACACATCGTTCGATTTCGACGACTCTGTTCTGTTCGATTTCGAATACCATTAGGGACAAGCAAGAAGAAGATTAGCACCGGTAGATTTAAGTGAGACGTAATCGCATATCAGCAATTTGCTTGGGTTGGTGAGTAGCTACTCGTCTCACTTAAATCTACCGGTGTTAATCTTCTCCTTGATTGTCCTAATGGTCTTCGAAATCGAACAGAACAGAGTCGTCGAAATCGAACGATGTCTTGATGAGCGTTCATCTGGACTCTAATTTGAAAGTTGCTTCATGAATTTGATTGCTAGTTTCTATCCAAACGATTTTGAAGTAGTGATTGAATAGATGTTTTCTCGTGTTCCTCACTTTGTCTTCATTCCAGTAGGGTAGGTGGGGTGATATGTTTGAGTAATCCATATTATGCGCGGTTTTCAAAATGAATTGCATAAAGGAAGAGAACTGAGCAATGCATGTTGCTTTGCTGCTATTACCTTCCTGAAATTTTGGGGTTTTTCTAATTTGATATTTTTCTCATGAAATTGGGCCATTCTTAGGGGCTGTTTAGTTCGCCGCCGTCGCGTGCGGCGTGCCATGCCAAGCGGGGGCATTGACTTGTGATTTGGCCGCTGCCAACACACGGCGCCGCGTCCATGTACACACAATGTGCATCAGTGCGAAAACGAAAACATGCACGCGCGACGTACATACATGCTAGCACGTAGGATGAAAGTAGACTAGACAAGACCAAGCTAGCCGTTGCAGCCTGCATGCACGCATGCTTTTGACGTACTATACAGACACATGCTTTGACCACACTCTGCTTTTCTTTAATCTCCTAGCAGCCGGATATTTTTACGAACTTTTTTTCAAAAATATGATAAAATATTTTTCTCGTGTCCGAACTCCGAACCCGCGAAAATTTGGATGCTGACCATAAATTTGGATGCGGGCTCATCGAGCTCGACGGGAATGCCCGCTGACACAACCATTGGGATCCATGTACACAAACATTCTAGCTCAACGAAACAATTGAAGAATGTTCGTTCTCTGCCGACGCGTCCATGTACACACAATGTACATCAGTGCGAAAACGAAAGCTTGCACGCGCGACGTACGTACATGCTAGCACGTAGGATGGAAGTAGACTAGACAAAACCAAGCTAACCGCTGCAGCCTGCATGCACACATGCTTTTGGCGTACTATACAGACACATGCTTTGACTGCACTCTGCTTTTCTTTAATCTCCTAGCAGCCGGATATTTTTACAAATTTTTTTCAAAAATATGACAAAATATTTTTTATCGTGTCCGAACTCCGAACCTGCGACAATTTGGATGCGGACCATAAATTTGGATGCGGGCCCATCAAGCTCGACGGGAATGCCTGCTGACACAATCATTGGGATCCATGTACACAAACATTCTAGCTCAACGAGTTCTCTGCCGCCGCGTCCATGTACACACAATGTACATTAGTGTGAAAACGAAAGCATGCACGCGCGATGTACGTACATGCTAGCACGTAGGATGGAAGTAGACTAGACAAGACCAAGCTAGCCACTGCAGCCTGCATGCACGCATGCTTTTGGCGTACTATACAGACACATGCTTTGACCGCAGTCTGCTTTTCTTTAATCTCCTAGCAGCCGGATATTTTTACGAATTTTTTTCAAAAATATGATAAAATATTTTTCTCGTGTCCAAACTCCGAACCTGCGACAATTTGGATGCTGACCATAAATTTGGATGCGGGCCCATCGAGCTCGACGGGAATGCCCGCTGACACAACCATTGTGATCCATGTACACAAACATTCTAGCTCAACGAAACAATTGAAGAATGTTCGTTCTCTGCCGCCGCGTCCATGTACATACAATGTACATCAGTGCGAAAACGAAAGCATGCACATGCGACGTACGTACATGCTAACACGTAGGATGGAAGTAGACTAGACAAGACCAAGCTAGTCACTGCAGCCCGCATGCACGCATGCTTTTGGCGTACTATACAGACACATGCTTTGACCGCAGTCTGCTTTCCTTTAATCTCCTAGCAGCCGGATATTTTTACGATTTTTTTTTAAAAATATGATAAAATATTTTTTCTCGTGTCCGAAGTCCGAACCTGCGACAATTTGGATGCTGACCATAAAGTTGGATGCGGGCCCATCGAGCTCGACGGGAATGCCCGCTGACACAACCATTGGGATTCATGTACACAAACATTCTAGCTCAACGAAACAATTGAAGAATGTCCGTTCTCTGCCACCGCGTCCATGTACACATAATGTACATCAGTGCGAAAACGAAAGATGCATGCGCGACGTACGTACATGCTAGCACGTAGGATGGAAGTAGACTAGACAAGACCAAGCTAGCCGCTGCAGCCTGCTTGCACTCATGCTTTTGGCGTACTATACAGACATATGCTTTGACAGCACTCTGATTTTCTCTAATCTCCTAGCAGCCGGATATTTTTACAAATTTTTTTTCAAAAATATGATAAAATATATTTTCTCGTGTCCGAACTCCGAACCTGCGACAACTTGGATGCGGGCCCATCCAGCTCGACACAACCATTGGGATCCCCTGAAGTCTGAAGACGTGTAAAGTATTCTGTTCCTCCCATTTAACACATATACCAACTTCCATTGCTTTCCTCCAACTGGCGACCTACTGTTTTTCTCTATTTCTTCCGTCATTTAGAACTGTTTGTGAAATGAATAGAAAAATTCATGATGATAGCATACATTCATGTATTTTATTGTCCACATATTCTGTTTTCTTCTTCTTTTTTCTGTTATGGTGTGATTTGAATTTTTAAAGCCTTTGTTTATATGGCTCGGTTTCTTGAACTTGGTTTTTATATGGCCCTTTATATTTTAGACCTTATGATCGCACCAATTGGAATGCCCAGAAATAGGTATTTAGGTATGTTTAATATGCTGAAAATATGATAAACGTCGCCCCAAGTGGCTTCAGAGGTGTACATATCAATCTTGCAGTTTCAAACTCAACTAAATGTACATTGAAGTTCCTTAAGGTTGATGTCCATCTGTTCCCTTCTATGATACTTCTTGCCATCAGGGATTATCTCATAAGCGATTGGAATGCAAATGAAAGATACTTCTTGCAAAGGTTTGCAAAATTAGAGGGAAGGCCATGGCTTGGTCTCATGCCTAGAAACGGGAGATATCTGCTAAGGAAAGAAAGAAAAAAAAAACTTTTTGCTAGTTTCTTATGCCTTTATATGGAGAAACAAAATTGCTCACTCCCTGGCAATCTTAAGATGAGCTCAAATGTTAAAAGCCAGCTAAAGATTGAGCAAGGTCATCATAACATATTTTTAACTAGTATCTCTAACTACCTTGTTACCAAACATGAGCTCGTCCCTAGCACTCACTTTCACTCTACCTGACTTCGACATCTCCGGGTTGGCATCGTCACCTCATCATCGAAAAGAAGCTCACTCCAGTTCGACCCCACCTGTCAGCCAATCATCCACAAGCCACTGTGCTTCGCCTTCCTCCAGCCATCGCACGCACGGACGGTGTCCGCCGTTGGGGCTCCGGCGAGCTCGGCTAGCCGGCGGCTGGGGGCATGGCGGCGTGGGCAAAGGGCAAAAATGGAATCCCTACTCCGAACCGCATCTATTGGCGCCAACGGCGAGGCAAACCGGGAAGCGACGCGGCGGCGCCCGTACTGGCAGCGGAGCTAGGCTCGGCGTGGCACGGCGTCTACTGCTCAAGCATGTTCATGCAAGTATGGAGGGGCAGGAGCATCCCTAGGGATGGTGGATGCTCACCGAGGGGCCTCCTGAGGCCGGGGAAGTCCGGGTTGGTTGGTCGGCGTGGAGGCGATGGCGGCCGTCAAAACAGCGCTCCCGACGCCAAGGTTCGCCGGCGATGGCCTGTGAAAATCGGTAGCGAGGATGGGTTAGGAGGTTCGCAGAGGAGCTCTAGGAGAAGAGAATCGAAGTATGGTCACCGATTCGACGAGGTTTCGCACGGCGACCGATTGGCGACGAGCTCAGGGCACGGCATGCGGCTAGGCCATGGTTATAGGGTGTCGCGAGGGGCGGAGGGGTCACGGGCGAGCTCGGAGTGGTCGGGCGCGGCGGTCCTAAAGGGGACATGGTGTGAGCAGAGCACGCCGGGTGAAGTGACGGCGCGCCGCTGGACGGGACAGCTCGAGCGGCGCGCGGCGGGGGTCAGAGCAGAGCAGAGCAGAGCAGCAAGGCCGAGCGGCGGGCAGGGCCACCTGGCAGAGGAAGTGAGAGAGAGAGAAGTGTGAGAGAGAGAGGGGGAGAGTTCTGCCTGACAGGTGCTCGATAGAATGCCCATAAGAGGGAAAAAAAATGAGGAGAGGTATGATTTTCAATTGCATATGAAATTTTATATTTGGTTTTAAATTGGTCCAATTGGTTCAAACTTTTCACTAATTTACTCCTAACCCAAATTTGGGGTGTTACACCTAGCCACTCTTGCTTTCTCACCGCATCACCTAGCTCGAAGAGAAATAGAGAAAGGAGATATGCTCATGAGGAGAGAGAGAGAGAGCGATAAACAACGTGCGAAAGTATTCGATTTATCAAGTATGTAGTGTTTTTATTGCTTCTCTCCATTAAAATTTAAGACATTCATACTAAATATCAATGATCGACCAACCTAGAGCAAATGCATTTTTTATGTTTTTTAGATAAAAATGTTTTTTATGTTCTACAGCCCCATTTTATTCATGAGTGATTATGTGTTAGCACATGTTGTTCGGTGCTCAATACCATTTGTTGTCTCCAACGGTCGAATCACGAGGTTTAGGCCATCTCTAGGTGGTGGACCAAATATTTGGTTCGTTTGTCTGTGTTTGGTCCGTGTGCAGGCGAACCAAATGTGTTGTTTTATAGTGTTGTTGGATGAATAATGTTGTTTGATGTATTGTGTTGATCCGCTGAGATTTGTGTCGCCTGATGGAGATGGCCTTAGGAAGCACTACGGGTCTGGAGGATCTATGAATTATCTTTATTTATTCAGAAACTTTCAAAGGACTACCAAGGGGCACCTGTCAAGAAGACTCAAGCTGCAAAAAAACATCTTCACAAGGTTTTTCTAGCTATTGCATGGGAAGTACATTGAAATTCCTTAAGAGTTGATGTCCATCTGTTCCCTTCTATGATACTTCTTGCCATCAGAGATTATCTCATAAGCGATTGGAATGCAAATGAAAGATACTTCTTGCAAAGGTTTGCAAAATTAGAGGGAAGGCCATGGCTTGGTCTCATGCCTAGAAACGGGAGATATCTGCTAAGGAAAGAAAGAAAAAAAAAACTTTTTGCTAGTTTCTTATGCCTTTATATGGAGAAACAAAATTGCTCACTCCCTGGCAATCTTAAGATGAGCTCAAATGTTAAAAGCCAGCTAAAGATTGAGCAAGGTCATCATAACATATTTTTAACTAGTATCTCTAACTACCTTGTTACCAAACATGAGCTCGTCCCTAGCACTCACTTTCACTCTACCTGACTTTGACATCTCCGGGTTGGCATCGTCACTCTAGTAACTTACTCTACACCTGTAGGCCATATCAAAGAGAGAGTCGTTAGATTCTTCGGCTCCTCATCGACATTTTAGCTGTGTTTTCTCCTTCTGGATTGGCTTTGTTTGTTTCAGATTAAATTAAATTAAATGAAAATTTGTTATTTTTGTGTAAGCCAAATGATGTAATGTTTTGTAGTCATTCTTGTTGGGTTTTAAATAGTACTACTTAAAGTTTGTAAAATATTTTTTTCATAATTTTTTAAACTCGTTAAAACGTATTTCGAGGGGGTCACAAATTTACTACAGTAAAATGCAACTCTACATTAATCTGAAACAAACAAGGCCTAAGAATAATAGCAAATGCCAGGAATTTCCTTCCTGGAAAACGTTCCATTGGCATCATGCATAACCTGTTTCTACTGATTGATTGATGTGATGCATCCCCTTCTTGCCTCTATTTTCTGACGACTACTTGATCATAAGCGATCCTAATTTCTTCCCATAAAAAATAGTTATTTTCCCTGCTTGAAATTAGTCATTTCAGAGATAGCTTATGTTAGGATATGCGCTGATGCAAAATCACGAACGACACCAGTAGACACGATGTTTGTTAACGTAGTTTAGTTTTCGCCTATATTTTGTGGGGCCCTGACTATGAGCGCTCCTCCCCAATCCATAATACCGCAACACACCAACTGACCAGATCACGACCACATACTAGCCGCTGACCCCCTCTTGCCTATGCTACTATTATGAAGTTTACACCAGGGCTACCTCTCTTTATATAGTGGAGGCTTGGTTAGAGTCCGACTCTAATTCTAAACCAACCATGCCTATTACACCATAAAGTCCATGTAACCTACTCGTACACATATTCAACATAAAATCTAATAAACTCCACCTTAAAGAATATGATCTTCTCTACCATGAAGTCGTTTCAGCGTCTTGCACGAACCATTTTACCCGAACTTTGGTTGCTTCTTTCGCAGCTCATGTTGAATTGCCCGATGAGTCCTCCTCCTTGGACCCACTGCCTTCTGAAACAAAAGTTGACTTAGCAACATTCGGCTCAGCATGGGTTTCTCTCAACCCATGGTTGTGCTCCTCATCAAGAACATCAACGGTTTGAAAGCCCACTCCATGCGCTTCCAAGATCCTGACCACTCTTTGTGAGAATCCACATTGGGGAGCACTCCTGGATCCTTTGATGAAGGCAACCACTTTGTTCTCCTTCACTAACCACATTGCCGTGTGCCGTCTCCGGTCTCCATCCTCCCTGCCGGCCCCTTGCCCTGCTTCGGTGCTTCACTGCTTCATTTGGTCTTCTGTGCGGTGAGCCTCTAAGCCTCTTGCCCTCTTTTTACCATAGTCAAGTCCAAGAGTCCGTAGTGTATAGTTCACCATTTTTCAAAGTAAACATTGAAAATATGTAACCGAATAACTTGCAAAAAAGGAAGGGTTGTGGCTGTAATTGAAAAACTTGTAAAAAAATGAATCCTCTTTGGCCATTGTCAAGTCCAGTAGTCCATAGTGATAGTATTGTTAGAAATTAACCTTAATGCAGAAGCGTAAACTAGAATCATTAGCCAAAAGTAATTGAACACCAAATAACCGAGAGGGTTTAGGGTTCTTTACTGTTGCTTGATGATGCCATCGGGTGAAGTAGTTCTTAGGGCCGAAGTGGCCTGCTTGGTGGAGAGTTGGAGCAGAGAAGCAAAGAGGACGTCATACAGGATGAAGTGAGACCTTCCAAGTGGTGCGGTGCTCCCAGATTGGATAGAGACTTAGGGGGTGATTAGAGAAGTGATTAGACGCATCATTAGGCTAATCACGAGAGTATTTCTATTTATAGCACCGTGCAGCTGGGGGCCGCACCAGAAAGCTGTTGGGGCGCCCCCGATCAGGGCGCTGCGGTTGAGGTTGTTAGGCCCCTAAATTTTCGGATCTGGCAGTTGCCAACGATCACATATCCAACATTCTCCCACTTGATCGTATGGCTAACATCATAAGTCCTTTCTCGATAAAAACAACATACCAGAGCAAGCGTCGCACAAGCTATTTAAACAACTAATGAGACCACATTACCCATAGTGCATCATTTTATCTTGATCGGTGAATAGTTTATACTTAACGGGAGCTGGTTTGCATTGAGGCCCTCATAACCAGAATCAGAGGCTTCCATATAACCCATGCCGGCAACATGACCACATAAATGGGTGGTAAGCGTTTAATGAGTGGATCCGCAAGCATAGACTTAATACTTACATGCTTGACACTTTATAGTTTGATTCTGGATTCTAACATAACTCTTAATGTCAATGTGTTCGGCAAAAAAGACTTGACCTAATTTATTATCACAATATGACATATTTTCTACCATTATGATTCCGGGAAAAATTCTTAGGTGACATAGCCTGCCCATTAGCCTTATAACATGTCTCACAATGAATAAGGCCCAGTTCTTTTCAGCTTATCAGCTTAACGTCTTAACAGCTTAACGACTTATCTACGTTTTTAAAACATATATGCTTTGAGTTTTTTGAGTCCGTTTTTTCGCTGTTTTGAAGATGGGTTCTAACGCTTTAAAAAGCAAGTAAAACGAAATGTATCTGAATCTCGATACTACCTCGAGAAGCTCTCGAAGTTCAGTCATTTCAGCTGTTCAGCCGTTCAGATCAGCTCAAAAGAACAAGGCCTAAATACCATAGTTGGAGCTTTTCCACATGGTAGCTCCCACTATAAGGGTGCAGGTATAATCTAATGTGGAAATCTTAATATCAACACACCCTTTAAAACTGAATGTGAGCATGTAATTCTTGATTGATAATTCCTTGATTTTGCCGAGTATCCCGGTCTAAAACAAGGGCACATAATGCTTTCGGTAGTCGAAGCGTAAGGAATCGACATCATCTGGCCAATTCTTAATGATTCCTTGGACATTTAAAAGTCCATGCTTATTGCCCTTTTAATATTAGGAGCAAGCGAGTCAAAACACTTAATCGATGAAATAGACTTTACTAAAGTACCATTAACATGGTTAAGAAACTGATAATGATAGTTTTAAATTATATCACCGAAGAAGAGTAATGATATGTGAATACAAACAACGTTGGTCAGTATGTAATCACAAGTCATTAAAAATCATATCAGTTAAAATTGAATTTCAATGATTCATTGTTGTAAACAGCATTGGCCAGATTACAACAAGAAGCATCAAAACCAATGTTAGTAATAGCGAAAATTAAATTTTAACAGCTCATAATCATAAACAGCCTTAACCAGATTATAATCATGAACCATCAAAATCCAAAAATTCACATACTTGATTGGATAGTCCCAAAAATACAATATTAATTAACTTCGGTAATTAAAAGGAGCATTAAATAATCTCATGGGATGACACAACCATAAACAACGTTGGTCAGTATATAATCATGAGCCATTCCAAAACATCGTTAATCTCTAATTAAAATTTCACGTTGGTTCCATTTCAATTGGAGACAACATCCTTAAAATATAAGCTCCCACTGATTTTATGAAGCCACATCATCGTCGCCACGTCGCGCCACAGCACGGTGCGTCAGCCGCGGCGTCAGGCCAAGGAATGAGAAGAAACAAACCGATCGGCAGGTTGTTCTTCCATGGGTTCTGGTTCCACGACAGTGAGAGCGACGGAGGCCAACCAGCCAATCAGTGCGCACGAGGTGCAATCTTCGCCGCGCTGTCCACTGATTGGCTACTCCGGCAATGCCAGCGGTGGAATTCGTTTCGCTGCCGACTGGAGATCTTGACATCGACGACGATGCAGATGATGCGCCACGGCGTTTTCGGACCATGGACAATGTCCTTGGTCCGGCGTCGTCACCAGGTCTAGCTGTCCGGGAGCTCACACAGGAGCTACTGACGGCCATCGGAGATGAGCCAGCAACAGTTGAGGAAGCGAAGTCAATCAAGGAGTGCCGCATGGCTAAAAATCTGGTGCTTCCTTTCATGTTTTGAATTTCTAAAGTGTAAAACCTGAAACTGCTCTAGCTACCTTTGCACAACCAGATAATGCAAGTTGGAGAAGACATGATAACAGGTGCACCAAATTTTCAGTAAGAAAGTTCACACGTCAGGGGAAGTTTGAGGTATGTATAAGAGAAAACTGCAGTGCAGTCAATACAAAAAAGCTTATATTTGTGCTAAACAAACAGCAAAGCTTAATATGCAAGCACCAAACATAGAAAAAACACGAATAGGGTTCAAACCAAGTTAAATATCCCGGCATATTAAATAACTTGCACATTGCCCATCCAATCAATGGTTCAAACTGAGTATTAACTTGCATCTTAGATACTCAAACATAGCAATGGTTCAAACTGAGTATTAACTTGCATCCTAGATACTCAAAAATAGCAACATAGTTCAACAGCATGCACACCCATGGGTGTGTTTAGTAGCATGCCACAGGCGGCTAAACAGATAATACAACCAGGATGATCCATAAGGAAATTCATGTCTATGTGGAGGCATCATAGGCGGCTAAACAAATGTTACATTGAGAATGCTCTACAATGAGATGTATCTCTATAGCGAGGCACAAGGTAGGACCTGATTGGGCAGACCATAGTAGTTTTCAACCCTCCTTTATGGCTGAATGTGGGGTGAAACACAGCTAGACGGAGCAAATAATCATCAGGCACACCAAGAGCATGGTCCACCACCCCCACTTCCATGTGTGGCTCGACTTTAACAAGGCAAAACATGTTTTCACCGGTGCAGACGAGGGAGTCAGATGGGTGAATCATGTAGTTGCTGAGCAGCTTCTTCCTCCCCATCACGAAACGGGGTGGCTCCTTGGTGACAGTTGCGCTGCTGGAGGGAACATCGCAGGTGCAAATGTACCCGTTCTTGTCTATACCAACCCATGCATCCAGGTAACAAGAAAAGTAACCTTGGCCTCTAAATGGCAACACCCATGTTCCGTAGATAGCCCACTTGTAGTTCTCGGTGTCAAACGAGTAGGTACCCTGGCAGGTGCTCATGAAAATGGTGCGTTCATCTGGGTGCACAGCGGAGGAGGTAACAAAATCTTGAGAGCCAAATGGTGGTGATGGTAGCCTATCCTGGTGGAAGCAGCGCGCCAATGACATCACCACAAAAGAGTGCTGCTGCTGGTTGTCTCCACCGCAGCGAGATGATAACACATACAACTTTTTACCGATGGCCACAGCTGTGCGCTGGGCACCAAGCAATGGATCTGGCAGGGAAGGGCCAACGCAAATCTTTTCCTTGTTCGTTTTGTAGATGAAGGTTGGGGCTGGTGTAGCAATGAAAATCTTGTTTCTGACAGCAGCGAGGAACACATCAGAATTATCCACTGATGCCTCTAACCGCAGGGCTGGCTCAGAGAGATGTAAATGGGATCCTGACTCAGGCACTTGCGAGCTGACTGCGAGCTGACTGCGAGCTGACTGCGAGTTGTAGGTGTCAATCTTGTGGATGCTAAGCCCCTCTTTCCAGTCCTCCAAGATGAGATACAGGCACTTGCGAGCTGACTGCGGCACCGAGCGGCAATCGCATCGGTTTTGCCAGTTCCGACCCCGAGCCTTCCACATCTCCGCAACCCGCTGTCACTGACTACCCAAAAAAAAATCTAATCTTGGCCGCGGAACCTCCTGAACTTGGCACGAATTGGAATAGTAAACGAAATCTGAGAGGTGCAGAATACAGACAAGCGAATCGGATTGCAGCGACAGTAGAGACGCGGGCTCGTTTACCTGGCAAATCCGAGCGAGGTCAGATCTACCGCCGGCGACTTGGCAGATGTAAAGGCCGACGGCCGCTGCTTCCTCGGGGATCCCCTTGTCGGTCTCGGCGACCGTACCAGCGCCTGAACTCGCCGCACCGCACTTCGCCGCCGCTGCCCCAGCCCCCGTGCCCGCGGTCGCGGCTGCGGCTGCCTCCACTTATATTTGAGGACGGCGGTGGCTTAGGGTTCGTTTCGGTCCACCAGGTCTTCCTAATCCTAATCCTACCGCACCCTGAATTTACGTTTTTTTCCCTGCGGACGAAATAGGATCAGGAGGTATCCGTATTATCCGGTTCCTGAATTAATATCTGGATCTGTAAACGGATCAGGCACTCCCTCCGTTTTTTGTTTGACGCCTTTTAACTTTTTGGCATGTTTTTTTTATCATTCGTCTTATTAAAAAAAATTTAGTGCAAAGATGTAAAAAATAAGTCATATTTAAAATATCTCTATTGGTAAAACAAATCACAACAAAAATTGATATTTACAAAAGAAAATTGAATAAGACGAATGGTCAAAGTCATGTTCAAAAGTCAAAGACGTCAAACAAAAAAAATAGAGGGAGTACGACATTAGGATTAGAAGGTATCCGTATTAGAGCAACTCCAACAGCTCCTGGGTATTACTGTAGCAGATATAGAGGGGCTGCTGGAGGGAAGGAATCTTTTAGAGGGTAATGTAATTTATGAAGAAATTTTAGAGGGATGGATAGAGGGGACGCTAATAGTGTTTTAGAGGGGAAATATAGAGGAGCTGCTGGAGTTGCTCTTATTTGGTTCCTGAATTCATGAGCGTATAGCTAGCTAGCTATAGCAGCATGCAAGTCTAGCTATAGCCAGCAATGCATGCCCTCGTGCTGCTGGTCGTACCACAGTTTTAGAGCATCCACACCTGAGACTTTATACACACATTTTATAATAGTATTTTGCATTTGGATTTCCCTAATTTGTTTGAATTTTGAATTCCTAACAAATTTGTTCCATACTTTTGAATTTGGCTCAATTTTTGGGGTGTTACACATATACAAATATAATATGTGTTTTTGTTATCAAAACTGTAGTTTTATCCGCTGCCCGTGCCCACTCATCCATTCATTTCAAACTTTAGAAAATGGATTTTTTACTTAGTGCCAAATTTCCCAAACACACTCGCTACTGTACTATTTGCAACGAGACTAACGGTCAAAGTGACCCATCCACTGATTCACCCCGGTCCATGGTTTTGGGAGTGCGCATGGGAGGTGACAAAAAGCACGGGCAAGTGAGAGAGACACACAAATAGGCTGTTTAGTTGCCTGCATCCAAGGAGTTTTACATCTAGATATATAAAAGTAGGGTGTTTGGTTGTTTTCCCACCCATCTGAACCAGGCTCTCCAGATGCAATTACCCCCTCCGAGCCAGACTCTGGAGATACGACCAAATTGGGCGTTTCCCAGAGTCAGGCTCCGCGGATGCAGCAACAACCACGTGCACGACACATTTTATTCATTTATTTGCTATATCTTTTGATTAATATTCCCAATTACCTAACCAATTTCAAAAATGGGTATTGATATTTTTTCCAACAAAACGAGACCACACTTGCGATATAAATTTTAAAAGTTTAAAATTTTTATTTTTCAATTTATTTATTTATGAGACAGTTTAAAATTTTCATTTTTGAATTTATTTATTTATGAGACAGTTTAAAATTTTCATTTTTGAATTTATTTATTTATGAGACTTTCTTTTGATTTTTTATATTTTCGTAATTGATTTTTTTGTTATTTTGATTTTCTAGAATTTATTTTTTAATATGTTTCATCCCTCTTTTGAATTTCTCCATGCCATTCTCTCCTTAGTGCAGTCAACCAAACAACATCTCTACACAGCCTGTACAATCTCATACACCTAACCAAACAACAACCATTTGCATCATCTCAACCTGGCTCCAACCAGTCTGGCTCGGCTCATACGGCCTGGTTCAACTGAGAAGACAACCAAACAGCCTAAATGTGAAAGAGGAGAGAAAGCGGTGGAGAGAGAGGGAGCGACATGAGAGCAGAGAGCGCGCCGAGCTTGGCGGCTCGGGAGGATATTGAGGGGTTGTTTGGTTCACGGCTAGGATTTGCCATGCAAAATAAAGGCATGCCCTTAAGATTTGGCTGCTGTTTGGATCGCGACCATCTAAAGGCAAGAAGGCAAAAAAAAGTTGCCATGCCAAATTTTTATACCGCGTGGGGCTGCCAACGGATGGCGGCTGATTCGGCCGCCGGCGCCAAATCCTTCTTCGCCAACTAGCTCAACGACGGAGACACTGCAACGTTTTTCTTATTTTAGTTGATTTTCATCTTCTGAATTTCATATATATTTCATACAATGTCCGAATCGCATGAAACAAATTTTATAATTATGTAAAATCCTAACCAACCCATTTTTACAGTTTTTAGTTTTTAATTTTTTATTTTATCTGGTATTTTTTTCATTTTATAATCAATTTTATTTGCATTTTTAAAAATTTATTAAATTTTATACGAGATTATATGAAATATATTTGACCATAACAACAATTGGCACATTCTTAGTTGCTAGTCAACCAAACATACCATAAAAGCAAAGAGGTTGGCAACATGGGAGGAGAGAGAATGGGATGAGAGAGATAGCGACGAGCTCAGTGGTGCGGGAGGAGAGAGAGAGGGAGTGACATGGCACGGCGATGTCTCCTCTCCCTCTATTAGCGTCTTGATCTCAGTGGCATGCGAACTCAGCTCGGAGAGGAGAAAAACGCACGGGTTGGGAGAGACCGAGAGAGCGACAGTGGCACAACGGATGAGATAGAGCGGCGACGACGGGACGGAGGAGGAAAAGCGACGGGGATATATATGCTCATGAGGAGAGAGAGAGAGAGAGAGAGAGCGCGATAAACAACGTGCGAAAGTATTCGATTTATCAAGTATGTAGTGTTTTTATTGCTTCTCTCCATTAAAATTTAAGACATTCATACTAAATATTAATGATCGACCAACCTAGAGCAAATGCATTTTTTTTTATGTTTTTTAGATAAAAATGTTTCTTATGTTCTACGGCCCCATTTTATTCATGAGTGATTATGTATTAGCACATGTTGTTCGGTGCTCAATACCATTTGTTGTCTCCAACGGTCGAATCACGATGTTTAGGCCATCTCTAGGTGGCGGACCAAATGCAGGCGGACCAAATATTTGGTTCGTTTGTCTGTGTTTGGTCCGTGTGCAGGCGGACCAAATGTGTTGTTTTATAGTGTTGTTGGATGAATAATGTTGTTTGATGTGTAGTGTTGATCCGCTGAGATTTGTGTCGCCTGCTGGAGATGGCCTTAGGAAGCACTACGGATCTGGAGGATCTATGAATTATCTTTATTTATTCAGAAACTTTCAAAGGACTACCAAGGGGCACCTGTCAAGAAGACTCAAGCTGCAAAAAAACATCTTCACAAGGTTTTTCTAGCTATTGCATGGGAAACATGGAAACGATTGCTAATACCCCGTAAGCAAAGAAGAAAAAGGAGAAATCAATTTGTCATTAGAACATAAAAATATACCTTTTCGTCAAAATTCATTTTAAACAAGAGCATAAAAATCTTTGAACCAATGAAACACATCACTTTTGTGTTTCGACAAATAAATCCAGTGTAACAACTACAACGATCAATGAAAATCACAAATCACCTATGCCCAAAAATAGAATTAACATGCACATGGACCTTAAACATCCGAGTGAATCAAGATAGAAGGTGCAAGACTTTGTAAACCCCTGCTCAGATGGGTACTTCTTGTATTTTTAGTGAACTCTAAGTAAGCAAGGAGATAAGTAAGATTAAAAAAAAGGCACTCACATTGAGCATGTTATGAGTGGTTGAACAAAATGAATAAGTCCGAAGAGCTAAAATGAGTTGAATGTTGAGCTAAACTTTGAAAGGTTTTAAAATCTGCTTCTTGAAACTTGGTTCTTTGTTTATATTGTTTCCTAACCCGTGGGCACAAAGTCAATAATACCACATAGAAACAGGATTGCGCATGCACACTGCTATCATCAAGGTGACCACCCAAAAAGTACGTTGAGGCGATCTATCTGCATGCATGCAGATGTAAATGGTTGTTGTCCTTTTCCTTCAAACCATCCAAGAACCATTTACACACAAAAGCTTCATACCATTTCTGTTGGTTGTCCTTTTCCTTTGTGGTCACCAGACTTGAATGGATGAAAATGATAAAGATCTCTGTGTAATTTCCTTACTTCTCCAGGATACTCGCTCACAGACTGAGATCCTTGTTTTATATTGCAAAGCTCATGCATGATCTTGGCAGCATGCATCTTGTTGGATTTCCCAGCAAATTGTTTTTCCAATGTCGACCATACTTCTGAAGTAGTCGACATGGCCTCAGCCTGTTCACGGATCACAGGTTCCATAGTTCCTAGCAACCACACACACAAGAGAATCAAAAGAACTAATAAGCAAGAATCCTTAATCTTGTGGATCTTGTGGTGACCATCACTTTGTTCCATCAATCACCAAAACACACAGATGGAGTCATAGGAACATGACTCTTACAGAGTGTCCATGAAGGAAAGGGTAGCGGTGAGAGTGGGGCTTTAGAATCTCTCATGGGCCATCGTTGATCACAAGAGGAATGAGAGGGGAAGATCCAAACAAAACAAAACTGATTCCAAAGGGCTAAGTGAAAAATGACTCCTAAATTGAACCCAAGGTGACCATTTAAACAAATTTAGAGTACAAAAATGCACTTTTTAAGTAATGAAATCTAACCTAAGCAAACATAACATATACTGTGTCTACGAACATACTCTCTCCGATTCACAAATTATGTAGGGAATAGATACATGTGTCCCATTATAAAATTAGGAGTATTTGAGTATTCTAGCCTTTATGTATCATATATGCATTGTGTAAAAGTGCTATATATGTGCATGGTGTAAAACTTATATATATAGTGTACGGATCCCTCCGTACACTCGACGGATTTTTGATTTTCGAGATGTCTAAAGACCGATCCGAACCGTTGATCTTGTTCGTCATGTCGAAATCTTTCTAACTACCAAGTTTCGTATTTTTTTGAATTTTTTTGCTATTTGTTTTCTCATATTGAAAATCAGCCTTGTAAGACGCTCCACAGCTATTTACAAGGCTGATTTTCAATATGAGAAAACAAATAGCAAAAAAATTCAAAAAAATACGAAACTTGGTAGTTAGAAAGATTTCGACATGACGAACAAGATCAACGGTTCGGATCGGTCTTTAGACATCTCGAAAATCAAAAATCCGTCGAGTGTACGGAGA
>SPJY01002375.1:1720724-1779523 GCA_005191435.1 Raddia distichophylla
AAAAAAAAAAACAAGCCTGTGGGGTCGCTTCTGCAACTGGATAACTAGCACCGAAAACCGTCTTTACATCGGATGGTTCGGTGTTTTGATGATCCCTACCTTATTGACCGCAACTTCTGTATTTATTATCGCCTTCATCGCTGCCCCTCCAGTAGATATTGATGGTATTCGTGAGCCTGTTTCTGGTTCTTTACTTTACGGAAACAATATTATCTCTGGTGCCATTATTCCTACTTCTGCGGCGATCGGATTGCACTTTTACCCAATTTGGGAAGCTGCATCTGTTGATGAGTGGTTATACAATGGTGGTCCTTATGAGCTAATTGTTCTACACTTCTTACTTGGTGTAGCTTGTTATATGGGTCGTGAGTGGGAACTGAGTTTCCGTCTGGGTATGCGTCCTTGGATTGCTGTTGCATATTCAGCTCCTGTTGCAGCTGCTACTGCTGTTTTCTTGATTTACCCTATTGGTCAAGGAAGTTTCTCTGATGGTATGCCTTTAGGAATATCTGGTACTTTCAACTTTATGATTGTATTCCAGGCAGAGCATAACATCCTTATGCATCCATTTCACATGTTAGGTGTAGCTGGTGTATTCGGCGGTTCCCTATTCAGTGCTATGCATGGTTCCTTGGTAACCTCTAGTTTGATCAGGGAAACCACTGAAAACGAATCTGCTAATGAGGGTTACAGATTTGGTCAAGAGGAAGAAACTTATAATATTGTGGCCGCTCATGGTTATTTTGGCCGATTAATCTTCCAATATGCTAGTTTTAACAACTCTCGTTCTTTACACTTCTTCTTGGCTGCTTGGCCTGTAGTAGGGATTTGGTTCACTGCTTTAGGTATTAGTACTATGGCTTTCAATCTAAACGGATTCAATTTCAACCAATCTGTAGTTGATAGCCAAGGTCGCGTTATTAATACTTGGGCTGATATCATCAACCGTGCTAATCTTGGTATGGAAGTAATGGGGCTCGCCCACACGCTGGGGTCTGAACGCCCGCCTGACGTGTGGGGCCCTCGCCCGGCGCCCTGAGGGGCTCGCCCACGCGCTGGGGCCTTGCTCGCCCGCCTGACGCGTGGGGCCCGCTCGATCTTCTCAGGACTCTTTGCACCCCGGTATTTATTACACCGACAATAGTCATCAGGCTTGATGGCACCATCAAAGCTATTTGCTACCGTCTTCGCACCAGAGGAAGCATTATGCTTCGAATCCCTGGACTTTGTAGTCGACAGCATCGGCAATCTTCGTCTCTCCCTCCCTGGGGAGTCCTCGTCTCAAGAAGGTACATGCGCTTTACCGTCCTCTTCGCTGTTCGGACTGGAAAACTTTGCATATACCTTTGCTAGATCAATGAGCCGGCAATTCCATCCCGCACCCTCCGGAGCGGGCAGAGAAGGACTCGGCATCAATGCTTTCCCGGGCTCGGACAAGATCCAATTCGCGGGAGCCTCCTCATCTCAGATTGGATTTCCCTTCGGGTTCAGAAACTTTGCTGCGACCTTCGCACAAACTTTCCTCGAACTCACGACTGGAGGTGACCACACTGAGGATCAGTCTCATATACCCGTCGGAGTGATCCGACCGGATCCAACTACGTTCGTGGGTGTCATCAATGCTGGCCAACCTATCGGACAAAGTGAGCAGGTCAGTTTCTCCCACTCGGACTCCGAGTCGTATGAGAGCACGTAGGTCTACAACTAAAATGAAGCCTTCATCCTTAGCGCTGGAGACCATCGCTCCACATCTCAGCGAGCTGAAGGCGGTCGAGGTAGATCAGCTTCGCGTAGAAGACCAAGAGTGCATGCGTCAGCTTCGAATCCATGGCAGCACTATTCAAAACGATTTACAGGCGGTGAAGCTGAGGGAGCATGACGTTTACATGACCCAGCAACTCCCGGAAGACAGTCCTCTTCTCCAAACCTTGGCTCGAGTAACGGCCATGGTCGAGATGGCCACGATCTAGCAAAACGACGCGTACCCGGCCCCAACAGCTCCCGTGACGGCTAACAGTAGTTCTCCTCGCAACCGGAGCAAGGCACGCGCGTCCTCCACTGGAGGATCACATTGATCAGAGGGCCATGACCTCCGCCAAGACATAGAAGCCTGAAGGAGGGAGCGTGCCGACAGTGAGCGGACTTCCCGTAGCCATCGCAGTCGGCGCGACGATGACCACGCCGAGAGTACTGCCAGTCAGCATGATCATCTTGGCGGGTATCCTCATCAGGACCAACGTCACGAACGCCACAACGGATCTCCGCATCGCCAACAGTCACCACCCTTGGAAGGAACTCGGGCATACAGCTCGGATCTCCGCCGAGTGGTCTGGCCTAATGGATTCAACCTCAAAGGCATACACAAGTTCGATAGAGAGGGGGACCCAAAGAACTTGCTACAGGTCTATGCCCTAGCAGTCAATGCGGCAGGAGGTGATCAAAACATCATCGCGAATTATTTGCCGGTCGCTCTGACCCCAACCGCCCAAACCTGGTTGATTGGACTCCCAGAGAATTCTACTGAATCTTGGGATTATCTCCGAGAGCAATTTATTGCCAACTTTCAAGGGTCCTGCAGAGGTAGGAGATTGGTCAACTACATCGCGAGAAGAACGAGACTCTCTGTGAGTTTATCAAATGATTTACGAAGAAGAAGAATGAGATCCAGGACGTTTCAGAGCAAACCGACATCGATGCCTTTTTTGTCGGATGCAAATTTGAAGAGCTGATCAGGCAGATGACCCGAGACCCCCTGAGGACGATTAAGGCGATGTTCACAATTGTGGATCAAGAAGTCAATGCCGAAGAAGCCATCCTCAACCATCGAGGCGGCCACGACGGTGGCTCCAAGAAGAAGCCAAATGATGAACAAGGCAAGTCAACAGATAAGAAGCGAAAGGGGGACGATATGGTCGCAAACGTGGAGCGTAATCGGCCAAAACCCCCAACGACAACGATACAATAAGTTCATGGAGGCAGGGTGTCCTTTTCACCCTCACGGGAAACACGCTGCGAAAGATTACCTTATTTTGCAAAAGTTCGCCGACAACTCCAAGCAGTTCGCGGCTAAGGAAGGCCAAGGTAAGAAGCCGGATAATGACTATCAGGACGCGGAGTGTGAGATCAGTTATATATTCAGTGGATCAGATGCGTATCAGTCCAAGAGGAAGCAAAAGCTTACCACTCGGGAAATCAACGCAATCATGCCCGTGGCCCCCAATTATCTTCGCTGGTCGGAGATTCCAATCACCTTTGACCGATCGGACCACCCAGATCGGATACTCTTTTTTGGAAGGTACCCTCTGGTTTTAGATCCAGTCGTTTGAGGGAACAATCTTAAAAGGGTCCTAGTCGATGGCGGGAGTGGGATAAACGTCCTTTTCGTCAAGACCTTGGATCAGATGAAAATTCCTCATTCCGAGCTGAGGCAGGGTTCATCACCTTTCCACGGGGTCATCCCTGGGACGTCCGTAGTTCCACTCAGGAAGATCTCCCTGCCCGTCACATTTGGGACCAAGGATAATTATCGACCGAAAACTTTGAGTTTCGAGGTGGCCGATTTCGAGACGGCATATCATGCCATCTTGGGAAGGCCGGTATCGCTAAATCCCTGGCGGTGCCCAACTACACCTATCTCGTAATGAAGATGCTGGGTCCTAATGGTGTAATCGGAATCCCTGGCGATGTGAAACAATCCCTGGTCTACGACAGCGAAAGTTGTCATCCAGCGCAGGCCATAGAAACCTCAGCCGAGATGGAGAAGATTCGGCAGGCGGTGGCTTCCCTCCAAGAGGAAGGGGACATCCTGGCCAAGAAACAAGCTAAGATCTCTATCCAGTCGGCTGAGAGAACCAAGAGAATAACGATGGACCCGTCTGACACGACCAAAACGACCGTGTTCGAGACAGGGCTCGACGAGAAATAGGAAGACGCACTTGTCATCTTCCTCCGAGCAAACCAGGATATGTTCACGTGGAAACCATTGAACATGTCGAGTGTTCCGAGGGGGTGATTGAGCACTCTTTGCACATTGGTGACAAGGCAAAGCCGATCAAACAACGGTTGCGAAGATTTGCACTAGACCGGAAGGAAGCCATCCTGGTGGAATTCACCAAATTGCTGGAAGCAAAGTTTATAAAGGAGGTGTACCATCCCGAGTGGTTAGCAAACCCGGTCCTCGTGCAAAAGAAAAACAAGACATGGCGCATGTATGTGGACTACACCGACCTCAACAAATCATGTCCCAAGGATCCTTTTGGGCTCCCCTATATCGATCAAGTGGTGGATTCCACCGCGGGGTGCGAGCCCTTATGTTTTTTGGACGCTTACTCAGGCTATCATCAGATCAGCTTGAGGGAGGAAGACTGCATCAAGACATCGATCATCACACCCTTCGGTGCGTTTTTCTATATCACAATGTAGTTCGGGCTGAAAAACGCTAGCGCCACATATCAGCACACCATACAGTGGTGTTTTCACACTCAGCTCGGCCGCAACGTGGAGGCATATGTTGATGACGTAGTTGTGAAGACTCATGCTAGACCCGATCTCATAGCGGACTTGGCCAAGACGTTTGAGAGCCTAAGAGCATATCGGATGAAGCTCAATCCCGAGAAGTGCGTTTTTGGGGTCCCATCAGAAATATTGTTCGGCTCCATCGTATCTCATCGGGGCATTAAGGCCAATCCGGAGAAAATCAACGCAATCATGATGATGAAGCCCACAGCCAATTAGAAGGATGTGCAGAAGCTCAATGGATGTATTGTGGAGCTAAGCTGGTTCGACTCCCGTCTAGGGGAACGTGGCCTGCCTTTTTTCAAGCTCCTTCGTCGGCAAGACGGCTTCCAGTGGACGGCAGAGGCACAAGAGGCCTTCGAAGACTTCAAAATACTTCTTACTACACCTCCGGTACTAGTCTCGCCCATGCCTCAAGAACCTCTCCTACTTTACATCAGCGCCATGACTCAAGTAGTCAGCAGCACACTGATTGTGAAACGGGACAAGAACAATTCTTCTCAGAAGATCCAGTACCCAGTCTACTTCATCAGCGAAGTATTTGGCAACTCCAAAACAAGGTATCCTCATGTTCAGAAACTTTTGTACGCGGTGCTCATCACGTCGCAAAAGCTCAAGCATTACTGCCAAGATCATGAAATTCGGTTGTCACGTCCTTTCCGCTTGGGGATATACTACACAATCAGGAAGCCACCGGGAGAATTGCAAAGTGGGTCGTTGAGCTTGTAGCCTTTAAATAAAAGTTCAAGCCTCAGCTGGCCATCAAATCTCAAGCGCTTGCTGACTTCATTGTGTAAAGGACGGAGAACCAAACCTCAACAGCCAAGGAGAATCTCGAGTACCGGACAACGTATTTTGATGGTTCACACATGCTTACCGGCGCAGGGGCTGGGATTTTGCTCATATCTCCGACATGCATGAAGTTAAAGTACGTCCTTTAGATCTTGTTTCCGGTCAGCAACAACGCTGCTGAGTACGAGGCACTCATCCATGGGCTTCTCATCGCCATATCGCTTGGCATCCGGCGATTAATGGTTCGTAGAGATTCTCAGCTAGTGGTCAACCAAGTGCAGAAGTGGTCTTGTATTGGCGACAACATGGCCGCGTATTGCCAGGAAGTTAGGAAATTGGAGTACAAATTCAATCGGTTGGAGCTAGCACATGTGCTCCGCCGTGACAATGAAGCAGTAGATGAGCTGGCGCGAATGGGATCCAGCCGAGCAGGAGTGCCGACCGGTGCTTTCATCGAAGATTTACGCAAGCCATCTATCAAAAAGCCAGTCCCGCAAGGCGAACAGTAAGAAAGTCATACAGAAGAGGAAATCTTATCAATCAACCCTGGGTGGACGCAGCCATATCTGGATTACATTATCAGGGATGAGTTACCAGAGGATCGAAGCCTAGCCGAGTGCATAACACGTCGAAGCAAGAATTACAAGGTAGTCGGGCACAAGCTTTCTCGCAAAAACAGTTCTGGGGGTATTAAGACGTTGCATATCTAAGTAAGAAGGCAAGGAACTCTTAAACGACGTCCACTCGGGGGGATGCGGGCATCACGCGGCGACAAGTTCTTTGGTGGGTAAAATCTATCGGCAAGGATTTTTCTGGCTGACTATTGTCTCAGACGCGGAAGATATAGTACACAGATGCGAGAGCTGTCAATTCTTTGCTCGAAGGATTTATATGCCGGCTCAGGATCTGCAAACCATACCGATCACCAAGCCCTTTGCCCTCTGGAATATCGATATGGTGGGTCCTCTTAAGCGGGCACAAGGCAGATTTACCCATATCTTCATTGCCATCGATAAATTTACAAAGTGGGTGGAAGCCAAGACGGTCGTCAAAATCACGGTAGGCAAGGCACGCTATTTCTTTCGAGACATTGTCGTTCGCTTTGGCGTGCCCAATCGGATCATCACCGACAACAGCGTTTAGTTCAAAAGCGACGAATTTCAGGATTGGGGCGAAGAGTTGGGTATCAAGATTTGTTACGCATCGATGGCACACCTTAGAAGCAACGGGCAGGTGGAGCGTGCTAATAGGATGATTTTACAAGGACTCAAAGCAAGGATCTTCGATCGCCTCAAGCCATATGCCACACGCTGGGTTAAGGAGTTGCCTTCGGTTCTTTGGGACTCAAAACGACCCCAAGTCGAGAGACCAAAGAGACACCCTTTTTCCTAATATATGGCTCGAAAGCAGTTCTCCCAACGGAATTGAAATTTCGGTCCCCACGAGTTCAGCATTATGAAGACAACCAGTCGAAGGAGGGGAGATTGAAAGACCTTGACTGGCTTGAGGAGGCCAGGGAAGCAATGCTGATCCAGTCGGCCAAGTACTAACAGGGCCTGCATCGCTACCATCAGCGCAATGTACGGGGCCGTGCGTTCTCCAAAGGAGATCTGGTCCTCCGAAGGAACCAGAAGCACGAGCATAAACTCTCCCCAACTTGGGAAGACCCCTATGTGATTGATGAGGTGACTCGCCCGGTGGCTTATCGAATCAAGCATAAGGCTGGATCGGTTGTAACTAACACCTGGAACATCGAGCAGCTACGTTGTTTTTATTCTTGAATCATGTATTCGAGTTTTCTGTAGAATAAAAGCTTGTTTGACTTGCTACTTATCTATATACAACTAAGCGGTAAGTCGGGGGCTACACAAAATAGGGTGCGACTTCGTCGCACCCTATTTTCTCAAAAAGTTGCTTTCTCTTTATATACGATTGTCGAATTTGAGTATATCAAATTCTGAGTAGTGGTGCCGTGATTCGCAAACGACAATGATTTAGTCACTCGGCATGTGTCTGGCGAGAGAGCCAAGCTCCAATTCCTGGCACTCGGGGGCTAGACTAGTTAGGAAAAGGTGTTGCACGAAAAATATGATAAACAAGTGCTCGGATTAACGGCATGAGTAGTATAGAGGATCAACAATTGCATACATCGTGGAACTGTTTTGATGAGGATGTGATATTTATAAATCTAAGTTCTCCACTAAAGCAGCGGAAGTCTCCCTGGCTTCTTCCATGCGAGCGGAGGCTTCTTCTTCAGAGCAGACGAAGCCCTCCCTTCCGACATCCAGGTCAATATCAGGATAGTGCGACTTCACCATAGCCAACGCTTGGCTCGTGCAAGTTGTCATGGCTTCCTTCACAAAGGCCTTCAACTGTGTGGGAGCAATTTGTAGCCGAGCTATCACAACATCTGCATCGACAAGTAACTCTTCTTTAGGGGTAAGAAATTGGAGTACCAGAGCGACCGCCTTCAGAGTTCTCTTGCGCAGTTTGATGGCGGACTTCGCCTTCACATCAAATACCATGTATTAAGCCTTGGTCTTTATTTGATAAGCTGCAAATCAGTCGGCCAAGATGATGTGATAAGAATATAAGTAAACCCGAGCAAAGGAGGGCTTGGATTGAAGGATCTATCTTTCAGCTCTTGAGCCACATTCTCGACTTGAGTGTTTGCCAGTAAAACTTCTCCTCCCAGCGCCTTCTGCTTCGCTTCAAGTACATTCTGATTTTCTTCGAAAGCTTTGTACATTTCATGAAGAGAAGCCAAGGCTTCGTCGTGGCCTGAGAGAAATTGATTGTAAGGATTTTGAAAATTAGATATGAGCTTGGCACCACTTGGATGGGTTCTTACTCCAGATGATGTTGGCTTCTTCCACATGGTGGAAACGCTGTTCGGTGACTTCCCTGCGAAGTTCCTCGATTTCCCCACGGTATTTTGACTTTTGCGCGTAAAGCGTGTTGTCAAACTCATCCCTTGACTTCAGTTGCCCAATGGCTTTCCAAAGACATTAGGACTTTTGGGCCGACCGCTTGCTCATACGCTGGGAAAAGATAGAAAATGATCAAATGCGTTTGAATCATGATAAAATTCAAGATATGAAGATGGTTTACCTCAAATACTTCGGAGCCGAACTTTGCCATGCTTTGTAGCATTTACCAGTCTTCTGCCTCTTGGGCGTCATCTACCTCGTAGCCTTCTATCTCGTTCCTCCATTTTACATGGAGAGGAAGAGTGTAGGCAGGGGCGGCAGGGCGAGGAATTTCCTTGATTTTCGATTCCAACCTCAATGGAGCTGGGGCTGGGATAGGACCCTTGGACATGGAGGACTGACGAATGCCCTGGGATCGCGGAGCAGTCGGTGGGGGAGCTGCGTCTTTGGTTGGCTCCATAATTGGAGTCGGATCGGTTTGTGAATTTGGAGGTGGAGGAGCAGCGGTTTCAGTGGATGGTGCTTTAGCACTAGATTTGCCCTTGGAAATTCCCGGGGTGGGCTTCCTGTGAATAGAAGAAGACGTCAAGAATGCAAATTCGACAAGATAGCCAAAAAAAAAGGAGTTATGAAGGGAAACCGCTGTGATGTTTTGATCTTAACACCTACGCTTTTCAAGTGGCTTGTCCACTCGGGATTGAACTAGAAGGTCCTCTTGGCCCTAATGCTGCCTCTGGGCCAGCAATTGGAGGAGATGGAGGGCTTGGAGCTTGTTCAATGGGGGTAGTGCCGGACTTTGTATTTTGGCACCGCCGGTGCAGAAGCGCAGTGTCATCTTCTTCTTCGTCGTCATCCAGGTATTTAAAGATAATTCCCTTTCCCTTTTTGGCTGAAGGAGTGTCAGCTGAGTCCTCTGCAGGACGCTTAAGCGGTGCTTCCTTATGGATAGGAGCTTCAGGGACCGCAGAGGCCAAGAAGAACGCTGCATGTTCCTGCAAAGGATTTAACTTTGGTCATCCATGGTGGAATTCCTTGATATCAATTGAAATTGAAAGAAGGGGAGTTCTTTGCTTACTGTTGGAGGCGGGTTTGACCATCGATAAGGACTTGGGTAGTCAGAATTATCAATCAACGTGCCTGGGGCGAAGAGATCAGCCAGTCGGTCAATTAGGGATTTCCGAGAGATCTTATCTTCACTTTGCCGAGTGGAATCTTTGAACCCCGAATATTCGAATCCGAGGTGCACTCGCTCCTTTAAGGATTGGACATAGCGGAAATGTAGTTTATGACTACACTGATGCCGGTCAGCCCCTTAGCTTTCAAATCTCCTAGGAGGGGGAGCAGTTCTCTAACTTGGCTGTCTTTGCTCTCGGTGAGAGGGGAGGACTAAGAAGTGAGGACGGTAGGAGAATTCCATGTGAATGGTGGAAGGACTGGCGGAAGATTGGCACAATAGAACCATTCGGCATGCCAGCCCTTCTTTGAAGTTTCCATGGGAAGGTCGAAACCGAATTTCTTGGCCCCTTCTCGTAGCTAGAAATCGGAACCTACCATGGCTTTGGGGGTTGTTTTGCTGAGGAAGGGTTTGAGGAGAAAAAGAGATCGAAAGAGGTTAGAGTGAGGTGCAATTCCAAGATACGCCTCACAAATGTGGGCAAAGGCGGTAATTTGAAAAATAGAGTTGGGATTGAGATGAGTCAGTTCGATTTTATAGAAATACAGAAGCCCCCTAAGGAAAGAGGAGCAATGTGGACTACATGGGCCCCGGGTATCCTCTAGAAGGCCCATAAGGGAGCAGATGGGGGGCGATCCAAGTCGGCCGATCAAGGATAGAGACCACTCGGGTTACACGCGCCTTGAGCTCGAAGGAAGTTCCTGAGGATATAATCTATCTCCATATAATTAGGAGATCAACACATGCATGACATGTAACGGCATAACGAGATTAGGTACCGTGAATCATGTGCTACCATGTAACTCTATCTCCCCCTACACTATATAAAGGGAGGGGGTAGAAGCCATAGGCACGAATCATCAGATCTTTACATCGTAGAGCATACGTTGTAATCCCCTTGGTCATCTTGCATCCCGCATCTTGATCAAATATAATCCCAGAGCACAGGAAGTAGGGTATTACCTCGGCAGAAGGGCCCAAACCTGTATAAACCTGTTCTTGTGCCACCATCTAGTTTAGTTCTTGATTAGCGTCCCCTCGTACAAATTCATTGCCGACGGTGACCCCCCAGTTAGTCACCAGTCGACAGTTGGCGCGCCAGGTAGGGGGTAGCGTCAAGATCATCTCTCAAGCTAGATGGCATCTTGGAGATCGCCGCACGTCGCCATGAAGCTGGGGCAGACTCTTCGCTTCGGCACCCTGGACTTCATCGCTGACGGCGTTGGCAATCTTCACCTCACTCCCCCTGGAGAGATCTCTTCGCATGAAGGTGTGCGCAATCAACGTGACCCATTGCCCTTTGGCTTGGAGAATTTATCAAGCGCCTTCAGCGGATTGACCCCCTCGCTGTTCGCCTTCGCGCCTCTTCCCGAGGAAGACGAAAATGGACTCGGCGGGCTCAACCGCATGGGCGTGGATTCTATTCCGCCCAACAACAACTCAATGCCTTCCGCTGGATTTCCCTCCGGATTCGAGAGCTCCGCTGCGGCCTCCTCACGGATCTCATCTGAGATTTGGATAGGAGATAACCAGTCGGTGAGCGCACCAGATCCACTGGGATCAGATCCAGCCATGTTCATGGGTGTCATCAATACTGGCCAACCCATTGGACAGAGCGAACAAGTCAGTCTCTCTGTTTCTGACTCTGAGTATAATGAAAGCGCTGAGGTCCGTAATTACAGAGAAGTTTTTGTCCTTGGTGCGGAGGATCATCACTCTTCCTCTCCGCTTGTCGCATACGCGGAGACCAACACTGGCGCGGTGAACCCAGACTCACGCCGAGAGGAGGACCGAGATCGCATGCATCAGCTTCGCGCCCACGGCCACGAAGTCCAGAATGAGCTTCGCACGGTGAAGCTAAGGGACCAGGAAGTCTACACAACTCCCCAGGCAAACGTCATCGCTTCGAAGACTCTTCTTGAGACCATCACGCCACAACTTCCAGAAGGCAGTCCGTTCACCCAGACACTCGCTCAAGCGACGGCTATGGTGGAGATGGCTGCCATCCAGCAAAACGAGGCAATTCCCGCTCCAACCACTTCGGCTCGCAGTCGTTCTATGCGCAATCGGAACCGGGCTCACGCCTCTGCAGCAGGCGATTCCCCGCAGTCGCCTACCCACGATCTTCGTCAAGACATTGAAGCCAAACGACGGGAGCGTGCTGACAACTCTCGTAGCAATCACAGCCGTTGCGTTGATGATCAAGCCGATAGCACCGCTAGTCGGTGCGACCACCGTCATGAGCGTCGTCAAGACCCGCGGCGGGAGCATCGTAGCAGATCCCCAAGGCGGAGGCGGCCATGACCTTTGGAGGGGATTCGGGCCTTTACCCCAGATCTTCGCCGAGTGGTTTGGCCGGATGGTTTTAACCTCAAAGGCATCGACAAGTTTGATGGCGAGAGGGACCAAAAGAACAGGCTGCAGGTTTACGCCTTAACAGTCAGCGCGGCAGGAGATGATCAGAACGTCATGGAAAATTACTTGCTGGTCGCTTTGACCCAACCGCCCAGACCTAGCTAACGGGACTCCCGGAGAACTCGATCGAGTCTTGGGACAACCTCCAGGAGCAGTTCATCGCCAATTTTCAAGGGACCTATGAAAGGCCCGCGGGGAGATGGGAGATAGGACAGCTACATCGGCGCAAGAATGAGACTCTTCGTGAGTTCATCAAGTGCTTTACCAAGAAGAAGAACGAGATCCGAGATGTTTCGGAGCAAACAGTCATCGACGCCTTCTTGGCCGGATGCAAATCTGAGGAGTTGATCAGGCAAATGACCCGGGACCCCCCGCGCAATCTCAGGGCCATGTTCACTATGGTGGACCAGGAGACCAAAACCGAGGAGGCCATCGCGAATCATCGCGGTGGCAACGACGGAGGCCCCAAGAAGAAGCCTAATGACGAACAGGGCAAGCCCAAGGATAAGAAGCGGAAGGGGGAAGAGATGGTTGCCAACATGGAGCACAATCGACCTAAGCCCTCCAACAAATACGACTACAACAAAGTCATGGACTCGGTATGTCCCTTTCACCCATGAGGAAAGCACTTTGCCAAAGACTGCCTGATTCTGAAGAAATTTGCCGAGAACTCCAAGCAGTCGGCGGCCAAGGGCGGTCAAGGCAAGAAACCCGATGTAGATTACGAGGACGCTGAGCGCGAGATCAGCTACATATTCGGGGGCTCTGATGTGTACGATTCCAAGCGAAAGCAAAAGCTTACCACTCAGGAGATCAACGCTATCATGCCCGTGACCCCAAAGTACTTGCGTTGGTCCGAGGTACCCATCACCTTCGACCGATCGAACCACCCGGATCGAATCGCCTTCCCCGGGAGGTATCCTCTGGTGCTGGATCCGGTTGTGCGAGGAAGCAAACTGAAGAGGGTTCTGGTCGATGGCGGGAGCGGGATTAATGTCCTTTTCGTCAAGAACTTGGACTAGATGAATATTCCACGTTCCGAACTACGGCAGCGATCATCTTCGTTCCACGGGGTAATCCCCGGGACGTCCGCGATACCACTCGGACATATCTCTCTGCCCGTCACGTTTGGGACTAAGGATAACTACCGGACCGAGAGTCTGAATTTTGAAGTGGCTGATTTCGAGACGGCATATCATGCCATCTTAGGAAGGCCGGGGATTGCCAAATTCATGGCAGTTCCCAACTACACTTATCTCATCTTAAAGATGCCAGGTCCCAATGGTGTAATCACCCTCCCTGGTGACGTTAAACAATCCATGCTCTGCGACAGCGAAAGCTGCGAGATGGCGCAGGCATTGGACTCATCTGCTGAGATGGAAAAGATTCGACTGAATGTCGCATCCCTTCAGGAGGAGGGGGGCGTCCCCGCCAAGAAGTAGGCCAAAACATCCATCCAAGCAGCCGAAGAGACCAAGAAGATTTTGTTGGACCTGTCTGATCCGGCCAAGACTGCCGTGATTGGGATAGGGCTCGACAACAAATAGGAAGACGCGCTCGTCACTTTCCTTCGGGCCAACCAGGACGTGTTCGCTTGGAAACCTTCGGACATGCCTGGTGTTCCGAGGGAGGTGATCGAGCACTCTCTCCACGTCGACGAAAAGGCGAAGCCAATCAAGCAGCGCCTACGAAGATTTGCTCCGGATTGGAAAGACGCCATACGGGAAGAAATCACCAAATTGATGGCAGCTCGGTTCATCAAGGTGGTGTATCATCCCGAGTGGCTTGCAAATCCGGTACTGGTGCAGAAAAAGAACAAGACATGGCGGATGTGTGTCGACTACATCGACCTCAACAAAGCGTGTCCCAAGGATCCTTTTGGGCTCCCCCGCATTGACCAAGTGGTGGATTCCACCGCCGGGTGCGAGCTCTTGAGTTTGCTGGACCCCTATTCAGGCTACCATCAGATTAGTCTGAAGGAGGAGGATTGCATCAAGACGTCGTTTATTACACCTTTTGGTGCTTTCTGCTATATCACAATGCCATTAGGGCTGAAAACGCTGGCGCGACTTATCAGCGCACCATACAGCGGTGTTTTCACACTCAGCTCGGACGCAATGAGGAGGCCTACGTCGACGACGTCGTCATGAAAACAAAATCCAGATGGGATCTCATAACAGATCTGACCGAGATATTCGAGAGACTAAGGGCATATCGGATGAAGCTAAATCCCAAGAAGTGCGTTTTTGGGGTTCCGTCTGGTAAATTACTCGGATTCATCATCTCCCATCGGGGGATCAAGCCAATCCAGATAAGGTCAACGCCATCATCAAGATGAAGCCCCCGACCAATCAGAAGGATGTGCAGAAGCTCACTGGATGCATTGTGGCACTCAGCCGATTCGTTTTCCGACTCGGGGAGCGAGGCATGCCATTCTTTAGGCTCTTACGCCGACAAGACGATTTTCAGTGGACAGCGGAAGCACAAGAAGCCTTTGAAGATCTAAAGAGGTTCCTCACCATGCCTCCGGTGTTGGTCCCTCCCATGCCCCAGGAGCCCCTCTAACTCTACATCGGCGCCACGACTCACGTCATCAGCAGCGCCCTGGTGGTTGAACGGGATGAGGAGGGCTCCCTCCAGAAGGTACAGCGTCCGAGTCTACTTCGTAAGCGGGGTATTGGGTGAATCTAAAACAAGGTACCCACAAGTCCAAAAGCGCCTATATGCTGTGTTACTCACATCGCGGAAGCTTAAGCATTATTTTCAACGAGATCAGCGGCATCAGTGACTTCACCGTCATCAATGCCGCTAAGTGTGGCCTGCGCGGAGGGCCCCTCGCCGAGCGCTTAGCTCGAAAGGGGGTGAAAACAGTGGAGGAGCTGTTCTCCAAAATGAGGGAGTATGCTCGGGCGGAGGAAGACACATTGTGAAGGGACCGCCAGCAGAAGCCCGAGCGGAGCCCGCACCTAACTTTTCTTTATGTTTTTCCCTCTCATCTACTATCCTATTAAGACTAAGAGACTTATCAAATGAAGAAATCCTAAGAAGTGCTACCAAAATTAGAGGGTCAAAATTCTCTTCGTCAATGAATCATGGTGGGTTGAGACAATCAACAAGCTCAAGAGAGTGATCGAGAAAACCCAATCCTCCTATTCTTCCTTCTCCTAGTTCGTCCGAATCTCCGGGTCGAGAATCTGTTTTAAGGGGGGGAGGTTTATAACATCCTCATTTTTAATGAAAAATAAAAACAAGCATAGCACTTTCATCAAACAAATATTTGTGCATTAAAATTTGAAAATATAAAAATGATTATGTTACTTTAAAAATAAAAGATATTTAATTTTTATTTAAGATTGAAGGCTTCTATATTTGTGAGAATAAAATTTAAAATTTGGATGATTTCCTAAATATCATACATAAATAATTTATGTTGATATTTATTTTCCTACAATTATGTAAACCTAGGTTACAGGTGTTCAAAAATACTATTTATAAAAGAATATTTGAAAGCCTTTCCAAAAATGAAATTTATATTTTGTCTTCAACTAGTCTATTTAATAAATAACTGTTTTCAAGGAAGAGAAATATATTTTCTTATATTATATTTATTTGGCTCCGTTAATTACCAATTTTCTGATCTAATTCATTCCGCCTTCCCTAGGACCCACTTGTCGATCACCCATTTCCCTATTTCTCTCTTTCTTCTCTCTTCATTCTATTTCTTTCTTCCTTTCCTTTCTTCTTCTCCTGCCCAACGAACTCCACCTGTATGTTGCTGTGCAGCAGCCTCACCTCCCTGTTCTTGCGTGGCATCAAATGGAAAGAAGAAAACCCCCATTGACCCCTCATTTCTTTGGTGGCCATTAAGAGACTTGACGGTGACCGTTTTTATTCATTTACTGGCTCTACTCTGCGCAGCAATTCACCTCTCTTCTTCTACGTAGTAGCTCTCCCTCTCCTCTCTATTCTTTACTGCAGCAGCTCCCTATCCCCCTGTACCACCATTTTCTCATCTCCTATGCATCAGCAATGCATTAAAAATCCACCCCAAATTGCATTCCACTAATGGACATCAATGTGTAGTATTGCCATCGGTTTCTATTCCATTAATTAGCATTTTGCAGCTCCATTGCGCAGCACCTTTTCCTCCCTTTGTTCATGCGCAGCATCTTCTTTCACTCCCTGCGCAGGCCTGCTGTTCTTCGTGCATGCATGCACAGTGGAGTTTCTTCTCTAATAGCTTCCATTTCCCTAATGGCCAACAAGGGGTGTTAAGCTGGCGGTTTCTACTCGTTAATGGGCCACCTTCGGGCATCTGTGCGTAGAGTAATCTCTCCAGATACCCCTTGTCTCCCTATTCTTTTCCAATAAATTCCAGAGCCGAGCCTTCTATTCCTCTTTGTTCTCTTCCAATTGGAGCTCGGGTAAGCAATTTTTGGGCAAATTTCCTATGGGGAAGTTCATCCTCAATGCACCCTTAACCCATTTTTGCCATTGCCATCAGGGGAACCTCACCGGAGATGCTATCCTCTTCCAACGCCTAGGAGCGCTAACAACAGCTTCCCTGTGGGAATGTCTTATTTTGCTCTTTTGAAGTTGAACTTGTATTATGTTCTTCCGTTGTTGTAAGGCTTGCGTGCCTGACTTTTATAACAACCACCACGCTAGCACATACTCGGATGTAAAGGCCATCTTGGCTAATATTTTAATGAAATAAAGTGTTTACTCGCAATGGTTATGATGCAAATCTGTAGTACTGTGTGTTCTAGCTATTTGATCCAGGGACTAGAACAGGTAAAGCACAGAAGGGACTCGACTCCGTTTTCAGGTCCCTTCACAAAGGCTCCAAGCTGGACAGCCCACTTCGCAATTCTCCTAGTGGCTTCCAAATTATGGAGTATGTCCACAATTGGAAAACAAGTAACCACCGGAATCTCGTGATCTTGAAAATAATGTTTGAGCTTTCGTGACGTAATAAGCACGGTATACAAAAGCTTCTGCACATGTGGATATCATATTTTGAAGTCGCCCATTGCTTCGCTGATGAAGTTAACCAGACGTTGGACCTTCTGAGAAAAATTTTTATCTTGCCGTTCCACGACCAACGCACTGTTGACTACATGAGTTGTGGCGCTGATGTAAAGGAGAACAGGTTTTTAGGGCATGGGTGGGACCAACACCAATGATGTAGTAAGGAACCTTTTTAGATCTCTTCCACCATCCACTAGAAATTATCCTGCCTCCGAAGGAGCTTGAAAAAGGGAATGCCGCGTTCCCCGAGTCGGGAGACGAACCAGTAGAGTGCCATGATGCATCCAGTGAGATTCTACACGTCTTTCTGATTGGGCTGGGGCTTTGTTTTCATGATTGCACTAATTTTCTCTGGGTTTGCCTCAATGCCTCAGTGTGATACGATGAAGCTGAGCAAATTCCCTGATGGGACTCTGAAAACGCACTTCTCGGGGTTAAGCTTCATCCAATATGCCTTTAAGCTCTCGAACGTCTCGTCCAGATCCGTGATAAGGTCAATTTTGACGCGAGTCTTCACGACGACGTCATCGACATATGCCTCCACGTTGTGGCCGAGTTGAGTGTGAAAATACCGCTGTATGGTGCGTTGATAGGTGGCACCAGCGTTTTTCAACCCGAACGGCATTGTGATATAGCAAAACGGCCCGAAAGGTGTGATGAACGACGTACTGATGCAGTCCTCCTTCTTCAGACTGATATGATGATAGCCCTAGTAGGAATCAAAAAAACTTAAGAGCTCACATCAAGCAGTAGAGTTCACCACTTGGTCGATGCGGGTAAGCCCAAAAGGATCCTTGCGATAGGCCTTATTGAGGTTTGTGTAATCGACGCACATGCGCCATGTCTTGTTCTTCTTGTACACGAGGACCGGATTCGCCAACCACTCGGGAAAATACACCTCCTTGATGAAACCTGATGCTAACAATTTGGTGATCTCCTCCCTAATGATTTCTTTCCGGTCCGATGCAAAGCTTCGCAACCGTTGCTTAATCGGCTTCGCATTATCATTAACGTGCAAAGAGTGCTCAATCACTTCCCTTGGGAGACCTGGTATATCCGAAGGTTTCCAAGCGAATACATCCTGGTTTTCCCAGACAAAAGTGATGAGCGCGTCTTCCTATTTGTCATCAAGCCATGTCCTGATTGCAGCCGTTTTGGTCATGTCGAACGGGTCCAAGGTTATCTTCTTAGTTCCCTTGGTGGACTGGATAGAGCTTTTGGCTTTTTTTTGTGGGTACGTTCCCCTAATCTTGGAGCGAGGCAACTATCTGTCAAATCTTCTCCATCTCGGCCGAAGCTTCCAAGGCCTATGCCAACTCACAGCTTCGTTCTCATACACAAAAGGTTGTTTTACATCGCCGGGATGTTGATCACGCCATTAGGGCCCGGCATCTTCGTTACAAGGTATGTGTAATTGGTACCATGAATTTGGCAATACCAGGCCTTCCCAAAACAGCATGATATGCCATTTCGAAATCAGACACCTCGAAGCTTAAACTTTTCGTTCGGTAATTCTCGTCCCGAATGTGACAGGCAATGAAATCTGCCCGAGTGGAACCGTGGACGTCCCGGGGATCACCCCATGGAAAGGGGATGATCCTTGCCTTAACTCAAAACGTGGAATCTTCATCTGGTCAAAGGTTTTGATGAAAAGGATGTTTATCCCGCTCCTACCATCAACCAGGACCCTTTTGAGCTTGTTTCCTCAAACGACCGGATCTAAAACCAGAGGATACTTTCCAGGGAGGAGTATCCAATCCGGGTGATCCGATCGATCGAAGGTGATTGGAACTTCCGACCAGCGCAAATATTTTGGGGCCGCCGACAAGATAGAGTTGATTTCCCGAGTGGTCACTTTTTGCTTCCGCTTGTACTCATACACATTTGATCCTCCGAATATGTAGATGATCTCATGCTCCGCATCTTAATAATCCCCATCTAGATTTTTGCCGTGGCCGCCCTTAGCCGCCGACTTCTTAGAATTGTCCACAAATTTCTGCAGGATGAGGCAATCTTTTGCAGCATGTTTCCCACGGGGATGGAAGGGACACACTGCTTCCATGACTTTATTGTAGTCATTGTTGTTGGGGGGTTTAGGTCGATTGCACTCCAAATTCGCAACCATGTCCTCCCCTTTACGCTTCTTGTCCATTGGCTTGCCAGGTTCATCGTTGGGCTTCTTCTTGGATCCTCCATCGTAACCACCTCGGTGGTTGAGGATGGCCTCTTCAGCATTGGCTTCCTGGTCCGCCATAGTGAACATTGCTTTGAGCGTTCTCGGGGGTTCCCGAGTCATCTGCCTAATCAGTTCTTTGGAATTTCATCCCGCGAAAAAGGCATCGATGACTACTCCGAAACGTCTCGAATCTCGTTCTTCTTCTTCTTCATGAAGCGCTTGATAACTCACGGAGAGTTTCACTCTTCCTGTGATGTAATTGGCCTATTTCCCACCTCCCAGCGGGTCTTTCATAGTTCCCTTGAAAGTTGGCGATGAATTTCTCCTGTAGATCATCCCAAGATTCGATGTAATTCTCCAGAAGCCCCGTTAGCCAAGTTTGAGCGGTTGGAGTCAGAACGACCGGTAAGTAGTTTACCATGACGTTCTGATCTCCTCCTGTTGCGCTGACAGATAGGGCATAGACCTGCAGTCAGTTCTTTGGACCCCTCTTTCTATCGAACTTGTCGATGCCTTTGAGGTTGAATCTGTCTTGCCAGACCACTCGGCGAAGATCCGGTCTGAATGTCCGAATTCCTTCCATGGGGTGTGGCTCGTGTCGCCGTGGAGATCTATCGTGCCGACCATAACGCTGGCCTTTACGATGATGCCCACAGTGATGATCGTGCCGACTTTAGTTGACTAAGTTAAACACTACATTGATGCTAATTTTGAGAACAAACACTCCTGTATTGTACCAGAGTGGCAAACAATAGCATTCCAGATGTTCAGAGAAAATAAGAGGTCAGGTTGCGAGGGCATCATGTCATCATGCATCAATGCGGCCTTTCTTGGCAACAGAGACTGCGCCGGGAGTGGAAAAGAACCTGTTAGGCGGAAGTAGTCTGGAGTGATAGGTCGTGGCGCAGCGTCGGCACACGAGGGGAGGACCTGGAGTGGAAGGACCTGGAGGAGCGGGAAATGCCGGTTACCAACCGCCGCCAGGTACACCATGCTCGATTGGGCACCAAGGAATAAGCTTCTTCACCTTCTTCACGCCGTCATCGAGGAAGACGCACCGCCGGTGCTAGTCGCTAGGACCAGCCGCCGTAGGATAGGGGAGAGCACCAAGCCAGGACCAGCTGCCATAGGATAGGGGAGAGCACCCGGCCAGGACCAGCCCGGGTAACCCTAAGGGTCATTCGGGTCGAGTGCCGTTGATCCTTTTTTCTTTTGGATTGGCCTGACCATCCAATGGACAAGAAATTTCTGGTTGGGTCAGTGACCCAATGTGCTTTTACGACATAGTCCCACCCCTACTACCACGTTGACATAGTCATATATATGATAGGCATGGTTACATCATACTCCCCATCTTTAATGTGAGTCGTTCTCGACTCGTGCTTGTTATTTTGCAAAAGGTTAGCTCCAAAGAAAGACAAAACAACACGCATAACATTTTCAATCAAATCATTTGAATTATAATCATTACTGTTCATACTCTCCCCTTCATTTAAGTCAATGTGAAATCTCAAAATAAAACTAGAGGAGCTTAACATTGAGTTGATTAGTGTTAATGTAGATCTCTCATTTATCACATGATTGCACATTGTATATAGATTTCGTATTTCGACAAATATAAACTCGATTCAACATGTATTTTCCTTTATCATTATTTCTGGCAAATCATTACTAGATAATAACAGCAAATCACAATGTATAGCAATTCTCTTCTTGAAACTAATCGGATCACTTAAAACATCAAATTCAATCTTGCCTAAAATATTAAAAGGACAATATTTTAACCTCATCATTTTTATTGGCATTATGAATGACATAAATACTTTCAACAAAAATGTTTGGTACTAAAACAAAATGAAACATGTTCATTGAAAATGTCATGTTCATTCACTAGTTGTGGTAAAGATATAAGTGAAACATTATCACACAACTCTTCCTTATCACATGGAGCGACGAATAAATCATCTTTCGACAAAGGTAAATAAATAATTCATTAATGGTTGCTCAACTATAGCATCATCACTGGGAAGTTTTAACATGTAAAAATTGTTCTCATCTTTGTTTTCCTTCTTAGATGATTTAGATGCATCTACGATCGGAGTGGATATAGTGTTGTTGATGATCTCTCTTATATCACCAGTGCTCTTATCGCAGTCGGTGTTGACAAGCATCTCCTTTAAATATAGATTAGTCTTGATTAACATCACTTTCATCTCTTTTACTATATGTATACTAGCTCCTTATGACGAGCATGCATGATATCTTCATTTGTAATTGATGATCCTGCCATTATTAGTATCAAACAAGATAACACAAGCATTATTCCTATCAACTACTAGGTTTCGGAAGGTTGAGTCACACACTCTTAAGTGTCTTACCACGCTTTTACAAGTGTTCTTACCAAACCAACAGGTGGTACAGCTGGCGGCTGGTTCGTGATACCAAAATGGGTGTAAGTGAAGCGATCACAAAGTCGAACCTGAATTAGTCAGAAGTAGGTAGAGCTTGGAAAGACAATATATAGTAGCAAGAAATAAGATATTGTCAAAATTAGATTAACAAAGATGATTAAATATGTAAAGTATTTATCAAAGTTGTTAGCCTAAACTTGTCCTGGAACCTAGCTCAAGCAAGTAGAGCATATATACAACAAACTAGAAAGGACTCCTAAATCCTAATGTCCATTTCTCTCTTTTCCTTGCCTTTTTCTTTTCTTCTTTTTTTGTGTGGCGTCTTTTTACACACTTGTATTTTTTACTTATTTTTATATCATGAGTGCTGCATATGATAGATTACAACACAAAATTACAAGTATTATGCACATGTACTCACTATTTCTCTTAGCTAAACCGCAAATCTTACTTTCAAAATTTCCGATGTTGTTTTCGCGTTCTTAACAGCTTTAAATGCAAAACCTCATAACTTCAAAGTTGTAGATCTTTTTCTTTTGATCAGTTTGCATAAATGGATTTTAGAAACAGATGATATGAGCCCCGAAATATAGCCTATGCAGAAAAAATCGAGATCAAATAGATTTATTTCCAACGTAAGTTCGGCAGTAAAATGAGGTTTCTGGAACTCGGTCCAATGGAGAAGGTTGATGGACACATTCCTAGATTTTTCAAAACATAAAAGAACACTTAAATCCGAGTTTGTATGAAGCAGATATGATCGAAATACTGAACTAGATAGCAATAGATTCGTTTTGGACATCGTGACGGCGACGAAAACGAGATGGAATTGGTCTTTGCGTCCAGATGCAATACTCAAACTAAACCAAGAACACGTCTATAAACCAGAAACACAATGATGATGATGGACATAAATTGAACAAGACGGAAGTGAAAACAAAAATCGTGAAAAGCACAAAGCAGCTTGGATGGTGGACTTGACGATGTACAAATCTTTTTGTAGAGCAATTTTCTAGACTTTAGGTAATGGATAAACGATCAATAAAATGGGAAGAAAGATATATGATGGGAAACTGAGCTTTAATACCACTTGATGTGACACAGGGTGCCCGATCTTCTGACAAGTAAAGATACACAATTTTGTGAAGACTCAACATTAATGATCCGACTTCTAATCAGAACAGATCTGGTTCCAGAAATCGCCACACTAATTCTCTATTCATTACCAACTATGTCAACACACGGTTGACCAAGCCACAAAGGCCTATCCCTACCTGCGAATTTAGAACACAAGGAAGAATACGGTAGGTACGGTGATGAAGTTCACAAGGAAAGGTTCCATAAACCGATACGCAACGAAACTTCAATGACAGATTAATCTAAACAAAACACAAGTCAAACAATGGCGGATACGGGATATTTTATACATGAGAGGGGCTGCATCTTGGGTTTGAGGCACAACCCTCAAGGGGATACATGGGCTGAATGACTAAAATGGAGGTGGCGCAACAGCGAACAACTCTTGGTAAATTTTGGACGTCCCCTTGTTTTCACGATTTCATTAATTTTGATGGTGTTTGGGCATCCCAACCTGGATACATTAAAAATTTCTCGTTGTGGGTTTGTCTGTGCATACAAAGAACGTTCAAAACGAACTTCGTAAGTTTAAGTTATGTTTTGTTTGAAGCTGGACCATTCCTGGTGGCCGAATTGGACTCGTGGATGATGAATTGGGCTTGACCTTTGGTTGACCCTTGAGCAACGTAAGTGGTTGGGCCTAAGACACCGATGAGGTGGAGAGAAGTCTTTCTTGAGTACATCATCATGTAGTGGAGGCGGCCACGGTAGAAGTCGAACTTGTGGTGACTATGCAATATCTGAACGACGTACGTGTTACTAGCTTGTACGTCCTAGCCATGATGATGGTCGACGAAATCATGCTATTGTAGACATCATAGGTAGTGTATATGTAGTAGTAGATTTTGTGAAGTGGCGCCAACTTGTTTTAGATTCCAAGATTGAAGGAGTACTCAGCGAAAAGCAAATCATTGACCACGCTAATGAAGTAGTTGCAAAAATATTTGTGACCACCATGTGGACATAGTGTTGGTCGTACTTATGATGGCATGGTCATATTATCTGGCGTTGACAACAGGGTCCAAACCTACATGGGCGTAGCCCAACAGGTTTTGGACATTGGACTCTGAATCTAGTAACTCAAGTTTAAATATCAATGGAACCTCCAAATGATCCTTGCTTGCGGAGGGGAGAGAAGACCACCTAAAAAAAGGAGAGCTACCCTCCCCTGTTAGCCTAGTCTTTGGGGACCACATGGGACTTTACGGCCTGGCTATAAAAGTGAAAATGTCTTTCTCTCGTTGGGCTTCGACCTATGCCTCCTAGGCCAGTGTGTAGTCCGCTCATCTAGCGATGACACGTGGGTCGTATGGCTGGGCCACGAAGGGCACGATGCACACTAGGTAGGATGCATCAGTTGGTATCAAAGTTCAAGCCCAAAACAAGAGGGTGAGAATGATAGTACTACCTTGCTTGTGGAGGGGAGAGAAGACCAGCTTAAAAGGGAGAGCTACCCTTGCGCATTGGACTTATCTTTTGGGGCTACATGGGATTCTTACGGCCTGACTATGGTAGCCAAGGTATGTTTTTCTCTTGTTGTGCTTCAGTCCACGCCTTGGACTAGTGTGTAGTCTACTCGTCTAGCGATGGCACGTGCGCCGTACAGCTAGGGATGGCAAGGGGTACATACCTGTTGGGGATTGGCACCCCATATACATACCCGTTAGATGAAAAGTCATCTGTTAATTTACCCATACCCGACCACTGGTAGAACTTCTCCCCATACCCATCCCCGTCGGGTGCCGTCGGGTCCCTTTCACCCGCCAGGTCACGCACACCCACCTCGCCTTGCTGCCTCGCTAGTCGGAGTGAGAGCACTGGCGATAGTTGTGATCAGGTCGCCACTCACCTGCCGCCTCCCTTCCCACCTCCTGCAGTCTCACCTGGCCGCCGCCTCGATTGATTAGGGTTAAAGACTGTGACTTGTGAGCAGCCGGCACAGCAACAGTGTGAGTGTAAAATGAAGTGACCTTTCATTTGCTACACGGGTAAACGGGTATTATTGGCAGTAGAACATACCCATACCCTGATACCCGATGGGTGAAGGTTTTTCCCCCATTAACATACCCATTGGTATGATTATTATACCAGACCCGTACCCTAACAAATACCCATTAGGTGTCAGGTTTCAAGTACCCAATGCCACCTCTATGTATGATTGGGCTGCAAAGGGCATGGTGCGCACCTGGAGGGATGCATCAGAGAGTAACGAGCACGAGTGTCTTGATCACTCTAGATCAAGATCTTGTGTGAAGCACACCGAATTAGAGGGAAGAACTAGAAGATAAACTCTCTAAGATCTAGTGATGTAAAGGCTATCTAATTGGTAGCTATGAGTTTTTGAAGACATAAAACCTCACCTAGATAACCTACCTACCTTCTTAAATAGCCCGCCATTCAAAACTAGCCGTTGGTGATACGAAATCTCCAAAAACTAGCCGTTACAGCCTCATCAAACTCGGTTCAGTCACCATTGGACCTAGTCCGATGAGGCGCTATAATGAACTTTGCGAGCCATTGGACCATGTCCGTTGAGACAACCAACGGGAGTCTAAAGACAACGGACTACTTTGCCCGCTAACCATAAGTCTTCCTAGGCGAATGCAATGCATGAAGAGTTGGAAAATTTTGAGAGGAACAAAGTCTAGCAGCTTGTTTAATGCCCTGAAGGACATAATATAATAGATACTAAATGGATGTTCAAGAACAAGAAGAGTGAGGATGGGGTAGTGGTCTGTAATAAGGCTAGATTGGTTGCTCAAGGTTTCACACAAATCGATGAGAGAGAACTTGATGAGACCTATGCTCCTGTTGCTAGACATGATTCCATCAGGATTCTTGCAGCATTTATGGCATCCACCAATTTCAAATTGTTTCAAATGGATGTTAGAAGTGCTTTCCTAAATGGATATGTTAAGAAGAAAGTATATGTTAAGTAACCTCCTGGGTTTGAGGATTCAAGTTATCATAATCATGTATACAAGCTTGATAAAGCTCTATATGGGGTAAAACAAGCACCTAGGGTCTGGTATGAGAGACTGAAAACTTACCTGGTGAGCAATGGATTTGTGATGGGTAAGGTCGATCATACCTTGTTTACCCGTAGGATTGGTGCTGATTTCATCCTGGTGCAAGTCTATGTCGATGACATAATCTTTGATGGTTTCTCCCCTGCTCTTGTTTTTGAGTTTTCAGATGTGATGTGCTTGGAATTTGATATGAGCATGATAGGGGAACTCAATTTCTTCTTGGGTTTCCAGTTTAGACAGACATCAGAGGACACTTTTCTTCACCAGAGCAAATACACCAAAGACCTATTGAGTCAGTTTGCGATGTCTGATATCAAGCCAGTCTCTACGATCCGATGGCGACCGCCACAGACTTAGGGCCTGATGAAAATAATGAACCGGTCGACCAAAAGGAGTTGAGTAGCATGATCGGCTCCTTGCTCTACCTCACCTCCTCCCGGTCGAACATACAGTTTGTTGTGTGTCTTTACTCCCGCTTTTAGACTTCATCTAGCGTGTCTCACATTCAGGCGGTGAAGCAGAACTTTCACTATCTTCATTCGATTGCAGACTTTGTTCTTTGGTTTTTTGTGTCTCTTGTCTATCTATAAGAGCCTTCTCAGATGCATACTTTGTTGCCTGTAAGATAAACAGGAAGAGCACTTCCGACACTTTCCATTTTCTTGGCACATCTCTTGTTTTTTGGTCCTTTAGGAAGCAGTCGAGTGTAGCACAGTCTACTGCTGAGGCTGAGTACGTCCCCGCTGCTAGCTGTTGCAGTCAGGTGATCTGGTTGTGCTCTATCTTGAAGTACTTTGGTTTGGTTCCAGCAAGTGTGCCACTCCTTTGTGACAACAACTCTGCAATCAACATTGTCAAAAAATCAGTACAACACTCTAGGACAAAGCACATTGACCTGAGATATTATTTCCTTAGAGACATTGTGGAGAAGGGTGATATAGTCTTACAGTTTGTGAACACTGATCACCAGCTGGCTTATCTTCATCAAACTGCCGGACAAGGCAGGGTTTGAGGCTCTTCGGGGAAAGCTTAGGGTGGTGAGCTTAGCAAGCCTATCTTGAGGGGGAGCTAGCTACTGTACTTTATGTAATATATTTATTTGTTTTCCCTACATTGCATTTGGGGTGCATTTGGGCTTGGTTAGTCTGTCTTAGGCTATCAGCACACTTCACTTACTTCTGGCGTGCTCTGGCGCAGACTTCTCATCTCGTGCTTAGGTTGTTATCATATGTAATAGGCAGATTTCTCTCCTCTGACTTGATAGAATCTCATAGTCTCGTAGGTTTATCAGATGCATTCTAGGTAAACAGGGTCTGTGTCAGGTCTGTGTCAAGTCTCTAGTATCCGAGATGTAGTGTTGTCTTCTCTTTTAATACGTGCGGGGCAGATGAGAGCGAGTCTGAGCTTGAGTGTTTTTTTTTCTGATTTTTGCCTTAATCTTTGTAAAAGGCCTGGTGCATTGTTTGCTTTTCCAACTCCTTATTCATTATTGCTGTTTTTCATTCACATTCTTTTAGTATGAAACTGTTAACTATCTTGTTGAGGGGGAGTTTTTGGGAAGCTTTGCATTAGCATATAAACTGCTTTTTATTTTTTCTAGCTTTGTCTATTATGCTTTTAAATTTAGGCTTTATAAAATGTTTTTGCTATTCTCATCATATCTTGTGCTAACTAGTTCAATGGATAGCGAGGTTAAAAAATGCAAATGTTTTGATTTTGCCAAAATAGATGTGGCTTGATATCTTCACTTTCCAAGTGTTGTTGCTTAGTGAGCTTTTTACGGTTTCCATTCAGTCGCTCCTGAAACTTGGTGAAAGCATTTGTAAGTCAAAATGTTTTACTCACGTAAATGGAAAATCAAAAATATGCAATTTCTTGTTTTATAGAGTTTTAGCAATTATCATTCATGAGACGGCTTTTCATTGCACAAAAGAGGCATGAATTTGGAAGGAAATTGGATAGCCAAGACGGTTGAACCCGTCGGTGTAATGTTGGGCACTGCCAGCCATTGGTTTGAAAGACTCGAAGCCCTCTTTCCAAAATCAAGCAAAAAATCATTTGCAAAATTTGATAAAAACAAAAACAAATGAAAAAAAAGCTAGGTAGTTGAGTTATCATTTTGTGCTATTTAGATTTCAAAAGGTTACTTATGGTGTTCTATTGGTGCCGTATTGATGTCTCGTTACGCCTCGGCATTTGGTTTGTGTGTCTCACCACGTCTTCCAAAATGAAAATCGATTTACTAGCATCTATTGAACTTGATAGCACCAAACATTAATTTGAATAGCACCGTGCTTCTTTCACTCGTGCTTCATGTTAAATTGGATAATTATCAAAACTCTTTAGGGTTGCATGTGCATTGCATATTGCATTTTGTTCTCCTAACTTAATCTTGATGCCTATATTGCCAAAAGAGGAGATTCGTTTGATAAAGGCATCAACTAATTCCAATGTGAAAATGAGAAGATTTTACCCTTGTGAGAATTTGATTCTCATGTCTTGGATATGGTGAATATTTTCTTCAATTTTTTCATTCAAGGATGACCTGGCATTTCCAAATACTTCAAAAAGGTTTGTCAATATATTCATCAAGGGGGATTGTTGAGATCCATGTGGATCATACCCTGATGTTGTGATGAATATATGTGATAACGTTTTACTTTGGTGAGATTTTGAAGTATTTTGGTAGAGCATTTGTTGAAAGGGGCACAAAATATGAAACGGTATCCGGTGGTGAAGGACAGTGTCCAACAGATTCATATCCGGACTAATTGTGAGGCTAATTAATGATCCTTTTGTGCACAGATTTTGATGTTGATGATGTTTGTGAACCTAACCTTACATAAAAAGGTATGTGTTTGGTTTGGACTCATCTCTGTCATGCAGGTGCTGGTGGGTACGTGGCTTACACTGTTTTGCATAGGCGAACTGGAGGTTCGAGCGTCAGGGGCATGTAGGCGACTGGATTTGGTACTTGGCGGTCACAAGAGATGGCGTGGACACGACAAGAATACGAGACAGCTGGAGGCTGGGTGATGGGGAACAGGGTGTCCCGATCTTCTGGTGAGACTCGTAATGATAATTTCAATCTGGTCGGAGAGGCGACCTTGACGATCCGGCTACCAACCTCGCAAGGATGAGAACCCGACAATCGCTAAACCACCAAACCTGCTCGTTATCAACCACGCCAAGAACGCGATTGACCTGTCCACGAAGGACGTTTCCTGCAAGCGATCGAAGAACAAGCAAGAAACAGATAAACGCAATCTGAAATTGCAAATATGGATGAAGCACTTGGATAAATTTGAGGTTCGATAACTCGACTCGGGTGGTCTAGTCGACACACGCAAATTCAAGGGGGGACGCACACGGGGTCTACCAACACACAACCAAACCTCAGCAAATATGACAGCGGCGGCTAGTTTTTATGGTGGAGGGAGGGGGAGGACGGCCAAAGGGGTGGAGGCCAAGGTGGAGGACGTTCTAGGGTTTCTCCCCACGTCCTCAACCTGGGCCTAGGCCTATCCGTCAAATTACAAGGCCCACGGCCCAAAGAAAGTGTCGCAGCACTTGGCAGATTTGATCCATTGTAGTATTTCGAAGTTTTCCGGTGATCCAGGACGAATTTTGCAGTGAGATTGGATCCATTGGAAAGATTATCTCCTAACCTTTCCAGAATGTCCTCATTTGCCTCATTTGGACCTCGTATGTGGCCTGGGCGGTCGTTTGAAATCAGGCTAGTCGCTGATGGCCGAACCGGGCTTCCGGAAGAGTTGGGCTTGCACTTGGTTTTTCTTGTGCGTGATGAAGGGTCTTCAATCTTGGTTATCACGTGTTGGACGTCCCCCTTTGACGGCATGTGTGGCTTGGCCCAAGTATTGAAGTCCACTTGAAGTTTCTTGTCAGCATGTCGTTGCGACGTTTCAGCACATCGTCCTAGCACGGATATCGACAACTTTTGTGGCGTTGTAGTGGAAGGAGCGAGAGGCGTCATGTCCATGTCCGTCCTTGTGATGGTCCCATCATCGGGCGTTGGTCACTTGGCGGCGAAGCGGGACTGACTGGTGGGCCCAGGCGTGGGCTGGCGACCAGGATGCTTCCGGAGAAATATGGCGTGAATATTTCTTGTTGGAAGAGAGTTACAAGGTGTGTGTTGTACACCGGTGATCCTCAGATCAAGGGTGGAGGCAACCCCGAGGGTTTAGGGGGGTCTCACCCCTAAGGTTATAAATAGAGGGGGAGGGGAGCACCTCCTTCTCACCCCCTTGAGTTAGAAATTTCACATCTGTGACAAGGGTGTGTGGGTAAAGAGGGTGGCACCTACGAGTGCTTGTGGTCGCAAGAGCGGCTTGTAATCTTCCAACTATCTATGCATTGAAACCTCCGTTCATCAAGTTCATGGCTCATTCCTCCTAGTTCATATGTTTTGATCTTGTTGCTTTACTGGTTTTTGTTCAATCTAGTTTATTTGTCCCCTCTCCTTCTTTATGCTTCTGATCCATGATGTCTTGAAGGTGCTCATATTGTTTTACATCTCGCAGTCAGTGTTTGAATTTTAGAAAACTCGAAAAAAAAACTCATTTTTGAGTGATTCTTGTAGGAGAAGGTGAGTGACTCATTTATATATGCACTGTAAAAATTTGGAGTCATGTTCTTACACCATTTGGGAATAATGAGTTGAACACCAAAATGATCCTTCTAGCTTGTGGTGTTTGATTTTTCCTGATTTTTCTGCAAGGAGTTTTCAGTAGATTTTTGGTAGAGTTTCCAAAACATTTGTGCTTCATGATTCATTTGTGCATAGGGAGAAAATTTTCCAAAACATTGAAGCACCAGAAACCCACCATCTCTCTGCTCCAAGTGAGAACAAATTATGGAGAATCTGCTTTTGCTTTTCTGAAAGTGGCATTAGTGATTTTGGCTTGATGTGTTTTGTTAAAGCAGGATTTATATTGACTCTTTCTTTTTGAACACTAGACAATCAGGATTGTGATTGAAAAATCTCCACATATTCCATGGCTCTCATGCTAGGGGCACACATAGTTGTCAAAATTCTTAGTGTTTTGAAAGGATGGTGAGTTCCAGGAGCACCGGTCCGAAAAAAAATCTTCAAGACTCCCATTCAACCCCCCCCCCCCCCCCCCCCCCGGCGCGTGTTTTCAAATCGTGATGCTCTTAACATTGCCAACACACCCCTAGTGATAGAGGTTCTATAGGAACGATATGATGGTAGCATAAAGGGAAATGATTAGGTGTTTTGGGCAATGGCTCTCTGTGATCACCTCTAGGATAAGGATGGATTGTGCCTCGATGAAATTGAGCAAGGGTCATTGCGTCAATAGCATGGTCACCAAACGAAAGTAGTTCTTGTTCAAACTAGGAAGGATGGTGAGAACAAATGTGCAATCATTGATGGAATCCCTAAGATCACCTATGGGAGTCTGGCATGCTTTTTAGCTTCTTGTATTAGTCAGGGATGGGGAAATCACCCTACACTAAATTTTAGACTCTTCTTTGGGTAGATCGTGGGACCCTCCTTGTCTTTAATGAATTTCTACTCAAGGCTCGACCAAACAATGCACAAAGTGGCGTTGAGAGTCATGACTATCACTAGAATTTTACCATAGATGGTGCCGTACAACCATGAGAGGACAATGCAGTACTCCACCCAGCACACTTGGGATGACTGGTGGTGGAGAGGACATGGTTGATGAAAAAATGCTTGTTGATGGTAACAAAGAAGAGCCCTGATCACATAGTGTAGTTTTACAAACGAAGATTAAGAGGGCTTTGATATTGAGGATGCGAGTGACTTGTGCAGAGGTCATCAGTTGCAGCATCATGTGTGGTGGCAACAACGTGGGTGTCGATAATCTCGCATATCTAAAGGGCAATGGTCTCCTAGTCCACAATAGCCTCCTACACATGAAGCACGATAATGCCAACATTATTGTATTCCATAGGGGCATGGGAAGATGGGAGAGAAAGAAAACGATTGGTGTGGAGAGGAACAATGACACACTAGGTTTGGAATGGTTAGCCATTAGTATTAAAATCATCATGATTAACTCACAGTCATCTGGGCGACCTTGTTGCTACCTGTGCACTGTGGTCCTCTTCCTTGTCCATCCTTTCTCCTTCCTCCTTAGCATAGGTTGCCCTGCGTGCCTCCGCCGCCACCCCCTCCCTCACCCCCAACGCCTCACCACTCCACTCCTCTTCCTATCGTTGCTGGATGACCCCACCCATCCTAGCTCAGCCACCATATGTCGATTCTCCTAGCTACTACTTACTGCCCTCCAACAACTCGCAACCTTGGCAGCGCCACCGCTGCCTCACTACACCACCATGCCACGTCCCACCTTCAAGTCTCTGCCACCCTAGCCTCCCTCTAAGACTTAACCTAAATCCAAACGGTGGTGGAGCTCTGGTGAGAGGCAGCGGCCAATAGTAGCGAGGGAGAAGGAGAGGGGGAGAGGCACATGCGGTGGAGACAAAATCACCTTAGTGTTAGATGGTAATTCCGTAAATCATTTAGTGCTTTGAATATTTGACAGAGGACCCACAATTTTTGTTAAAGCTTATGAAATGTTTCGGTTTGGTTTGCTTGTTTTTGTGGTACGTGAAACTACTTGTGCTAAATTGGGATTTGGCTCATAACATTCTCGAGTTATTCAGAAGTTGCATATGCTTTTTTCCACTGAGATAATCTTTTCTGCAAGAGCATAGTCAGTGGTTTGGCTAGCAATCCATAGTGTTGAACAAACTTCATGTTTATGACTTTAACGCCATCAGCTTCTTCTCCCCGGCCTGCTTCCCCTGGCCGCGAGCATGGTGTTAAAGCAAAGTGTTCCAGCTACCAGCGGTGATATTGTGACATTAGCAAAAAGAATCGGATGAGACATGTAGGGTACAGTGCCCGTGCGTTGCTATGGAGCGTTCATATAAGACCATCGTTTATCCAGTGTGCCAATAGGGCCACCACTCATCAGTCCATCTTCAATACTGAAAAACTAACCAAGTTTCTGCAATTTGTGCAGCCAATTATATTTCCAGATAATCACATTCATAGTACAACTGATTCTTGTGCAATATCTTCGCCCTTGTATACAGAGAATTACAGTTTAGCTATATAAATCAGACAAATAGTAGCAATTGTACTTGCAAACAGGTTTTGACGAGTTCGCAGCCTCCTCCACCAAGTAAATAAGCTTATTTTCTTTTTTTTTATCTCAATTTCAAAAGCATGAAGGCTTTGATATTTGTAGTCTTTTTGTTTTTATATCAAAGGCACACGTCGGCTAAAAAACCAAATAATGAACAAGCCCCGGTAAAGGAGGATAAGCTTTATTTGGAGAGGTACAGTTCAGTTTAAAGCCAAATTTTACCTTCAGTCTTGCATCATGGGATTCGCTCCTCAGATAAGCTCGTGGAACAGCTTCAACATTTTACTACAAATAAAGTTTAAGCTTACTTCAGATATCCAAGAAGCCTTGCGCTGATTAGACTGACTTCCAGTGATTTTAATCTTAAACTAAGGTTCGTTTAATAGGGCCGGAATCCACCTAGCTGCACTTCATATAACTTCACCTAGTTGATTTCTTTCAAGGAACATACAGTAATGTGTCCAAAAGTAAACAATATATTGTAATATACCAGTACATCGCTGAGATTCACTCACCAAAAGGAGTATAGCAGCACTGCCTTTGGGTCCTAAATAAAACCACAATTCACGAGTCACGACCTTACAGTGCCTTCCATACAGACACACTCGCCTTTTACAAGTTACAAGATACAAGGCTTTCCTCTCAGAAGAACAACAGAAAGAAACAGGAGGTTAAGCCGAGGCACGAAAATTGCATGGTGGGTGATAGCTGATGGTCGTGCTGTATGATAGCTGTCTATCTATTAAGTTAATAAGTACTAATACCTTAGTCTATCTTGAAAGGAAACATCAAGCTCAGGCTGGTAGCTCTAGCTTCACATTGTTCTTCCAGCTACAAATTTTGTTGTATACGGTCAGTGGAAAGGGATATGTGACAATGATAGGTAAAGCAAGTGGAATACCTAATTATGTAATAGTAGAAAAAGTCAGCATATAGCAAAGTCTGCACGATACCCGCAATCCAGCCTGCATCGAAAAGATTGTGGTTAAAATATGAGTAATTATTACATCGACCATATTCACGAGGAATCAGAAGGATGCATTGAGTTCATACTTATCCAATGAACAAAATGGGGCTCGGTGAAGTATCGGTAAATCCAGTTAAGGATATATAACAAACGGTATGCACTGCATCACCAGCAAGTAAATGTGTTGAGATGACAATTATGTAGTAGCAGCATGCTACAAACTAGAAAAGAGAAAATAAGAGAAAACTGTTAGAATGAGAGAATGAGTGCTGTGTATTCCAAACCCTAGAAGGGTGGTAATATAGTAAAGTACATGGGCCTCTAGATGGGCCTGATACATGGGCTCACACACATACTCCAACAAAAACTACGTCCAAACAACACAACAAAAGATGAAATAATAAAATCTGTTCAGTAAACCAAGCAGTTTATTGTAAAATGCAAAAAATAAAAACTATGTTGTCATACCAAGGCCCTTTATCCTAGTCCTGTTATTGCTCCCATGCAAACACAACTTCCAAAGCTCTTTAAGTCTTACTAATTCAGAAGAACTTACCCCAGAAAGAAGACATATTGACCGGTCAAGTTATCAATATTCCTCGTGCGCTGCAGCAACACAAGTTGAGGAAGAATTGCCACAGCTTCTAAATATATTGAGAATGCCCACATAACCTGCCCCATGTAATAGCACAAATTAGAAGAATAGCAATAAATTTCCATCCTTTCACATATAATGGCTCCAAAAACAGCAAGTCAAATGTTGGTCCATAATGTAAACAGTTAAAGGTTGGTTGGATTGTTCCCTTTGATATTTTTTATTATAGTAGACAACGCAGAAGACAACCAACTGACCTCTCTAAAAGTAAACTGCTCATTAATGAGGAGAGCCAGCATCAGACATGGCAATACTAAGAAATGATGACGAAAGGTGTCATGATCCTTGTCATAGGTTCTACGCACAATCTTATGCCGTTTCATCTATCAGCCCATCGAGATCAGCGTCCTCCCCTAAAGATGGAACACATATCTCGTTAGGAAGCCTAACATAACATTCCTCGTCTGCATCCTCCACTCCATTGCCGATGCGTATAAGGTAATCTGCAAACTCGGGATCGGCTTCAGCTCTCATGTTGCGGACAAGCCTTAGCTGGTGCATGCATTCCCATAAATATGACTTGCGCAGGGTTGAGTTTACAATAAGAAGCTCAGTTTTAGATCTTATGATGCGCGGGGCCTCTACGCCATGGAAAAAATACCATGATCACCTCGCCGCCACCGCAGATCTACAAGTCCTGAATTTTAGTCCATGTCCGCAATGTTTCAATGTGCTTCAACAAAAACACCATGATCACCATGTATAACTCTATATGTATTGTGCAAATTACTCCATGGAGGACTAAAGAAGTAACATTTGGTGAGTTTTTAGTTGGTTCTAACTACTGAGATGTATGTATTGTGCAAATTACTCCATGGAGGACTAAAGAAGTAACATTTGGTGAGTTTTTAGTTGGTTCTTGTTAGAAATAGCACTTGTGTATTGATATGAGGCTAAGGGCCAATATATATAGCGTACATGAGAAGCCCAAATAAGGCAAGAAAGCCCAGATAAGGGCAAAGGATCTAATCTATCCTAATATGATAAAGGACTCCTAATATATCTCTAACACCCCCCCTCAAATGCAAGGCGAATACAAAAGCATTGCATTTGAAAGAGAATAACAAAAGGAAAATTACCCCCCTCAAATGCAAGGTGTATGCAATAACCTTGCAGTTGAAAGAGTAAGACTAAAAACAAAAACTATAAAGCACCCCCTCAAATGCAAGGCGAATACAAAAGCGTTGCATTTGAACAGGAATACAAAGATAAAACCGAAGTCCATGTCTTGCAAATGTCGTTGTAGTCGTCGTAGTGTGTAGTCTTGTTGCGATAATGTGTCAAATCCAGAAGAAGTCCATCTATCCTTGGTCATAAGATAGCCAAGAAAGCACAGGGTGCAAAGGCAAAGTCATGACAAAATGGATAAAAGGAGATCAAGAAATGGACAAAATATCTAAAAGTGTCAAATCAAGCTAAGGAGAAGCATGGCAGTGAGGATCAAAGCCTTGAAAGTCAATTGCGTAAAAAGAAACACGCAATGACGAGCAGGCACTGCATGCTAGAAAAAAAATGATTGACTGTTGTGGACTCACACGATACAGACGAACCGAGAGACAGAGAAAAGATAGGACTTTGGTGGACGCAACCAAAAACCTACTAAAGAAAGGCCTTAAAGATAGACCAAAGATGCAAATAGCAGCAACAGGAAGGGAGAGATCAGCAAGGCAGCGAAAGAGATAAGCCGATCAAATTCCAAAATCTGCGAAAAGCTAAAAAAAGCTGTAGAGGTCAACGATGCATTGGCAAGGATCAGACCCAACGAGGTGGCTGCCCAGGGAACGAGCTGCAACCATGGAGGAAGCCCACGGCAACAAGCAACAACCCAAAGAAGAGGGCAGTGACCAAATAAGGGCAAAACCATATAGAATCAAGCAGTCATGCAAAGACTCCATGTAGAGCAAAGGCAATGACTCAGCGAAGGCGGCGGCAACGGCGGGCAGAGCAGCGGCTGCAACGGCGAACAGAGCAGCGGCGGCCCAAGCAGCAGCGGCGACGACCTTCACCACGGGACAGTGGTGATGGGCAGAGGTGGTAGAGACGCACGAAGAGGCGTCAAACCACGTGGAAGAAGCAGTGCCAGCGGCGGGAAGAGACGGCTACGCCGACGAGCGACAGCGGGGCAGAGCCGCGGCGGCGGCGAGATGAGACGAAGACGGCCGAGCGGCGACATGGTGCCTCCGAAGCAGAGAGGCGGCGGCGGCGCCCCCCTGACGAGGAACAGCGGGGGCGGTGCGGTGCCTCCCTCCCGACGATGAGCAGGGGCGCCGGTTCCCGCGAAGAAGCCGGCGGCAGATGCGGCAGATCCGGATGCCCGCGAAGAAGCCGGCGGCAGAGAGATCTGGATCGGGAGAAGAAACACGTGGGAGCCGAGGTCGACGGTAACGAGGAGACGACGGCGAGATTTAGAGGCCGAGATCGCCAGAGAAAAGACGATGCCAGCCGAGGAGAAGATGGCGCAAGTGCAACGCCGGTGAGGAGCCCTAACCCTAATACCGCTCTGATACCATGTTAGAAATAGCACTTGTGTATTGATATGAGGCCAAGGGCCAATATATATAGCGTACATGAGAAGCCCAAATAAGGCAAGAAAGCCCAGATAAGGGCAAAGGATCTAATCTATCCTAATATGATAAAGGACTCCTAATATATCTCTAACAGTTCTAACTTCTGAGATGTATGTATTGGTTAAATTTTAGTTTGATCTAACTTCTAAGATGCATGTGACATGTGACGTTTGGTGAATTTTCTGTTCTGAATTTTCAATGTGACTTCTGTATGTATTGGTTCTATCTGTATTTTCAACTTCAGTTTTTTATGTGAAATATATCTTTGTTATTGAATATGGATGCATAAGGTTTGTGTGCATATGTAATTTTCAGTTATTTTCACTTCAAGTCAGGTTTGAAGTACAGCTCATAGAGCAAGAAGCAACCATGTCAGTTTCTGATTGCCTGCCTTTGAAATTCAATGAGTGAACTCCCCCCCTCTGATTTACTCCTATGTATCATTTCCATAACATGAGTTAAGTGTATCAGTGAGCCGATCGAATAATTGTTGTTGTGAATTCTACTCCTCACATGAGTATATCCCCTTATCCCCTCTCTTTGAAATATTTCCATATGTGGGCATGTTGTTTTCATGATGCTTGATTTCAGAGAATGGTCATGCTGTTTTCAGAGAAAGCATGGGAATAGATTTTCAGAGAATTTTCAAAGAATGGTCATGCTTTCAACAGCTTGTTCATTGCTACTCATCTGGATGAATCTGAATGCTTTAGAATTTATATATAGGCTGAAAATCATAGTCCATTGAAAATTAATTAGTGAATTACTCCTTTTTTATTGGATTAAGCATGATCACCATTTCAACGAGATAGCAATGTATTAAGAACTATGATCGGAGTGCATTATGGGCATGTACCTGTTCAAATTGTTAGATATATATTAGGCTGTGTATAGCTGTGTATTGGGCTATGTATATGGGCCTAGCCCGTCCCTTTACTGTATTAGGGTTTTCTAGCCTTTTTCCTTTATGCCCTTGTACTCTGTATATATACTGGCCCTTTGGCCCCCATATGAATACCAGTGCTATTCCTAACACAAATAAAGGTGATATTTTCCTCACATTTCGTCTCTTATCTACTGGCGTAGGTATTCAGTTGTATCCACTAGGATGTCTAAGACTTCTAAGTCGTACACATGCAGAAATAAAAATACAATCAGCATTGAGGCTGCAAAAAAACTTGGGTGTCACAAACTGGTCGAGTTTGGCTTCATCTTAAAAAGTGCCTGAACTCAATCTAGCCTTGTACTCGTGAGCTTGATCGAGTGAAGCTCAAGCTTGGATGAGGTTTTTGAAACATTGTTATTTCTATAAAAGAAAACCTAATGTTTTTATCTGTTATTCTTAATCGTGAGCTTTGTCCATGCCTACTTGAGCTTTGTCAAGTTTCTTACTAAACATACTTGAACCCGAGCTCAAGTTTTATTCGAGCCTACTCAAGCTTTCCACTTTTTAAGAACAAAAAATTATGTGCCATCTAGCCTAGACGAGTGGAGCACAAGCTGACTCGAGCTTTGTTCGAGTTGAAGCTCGAGCATCAACCAAGCTCTACTCTGACTCATTTGCAGTTGTAATCAACATCTCCATTTTAAAAGCATTACTCTGACTCAATTTTTTTTTAACATTGTACCTTCTCAATCAGCAAAAGCTTGATCATGCTACGTATCTGGGATGGCTTGGTGTCGCGAAACATCCATCGCTGGAGTCGAGTAGAGGACAACTTACAGTGCCTCACAGCTACGCTCGTGATAAATATGACTACACGTAAGAAATATACTCATTTTTCGTTATTGATCCCAACATATCTGATATTGCTCGTATTTTGAACTTTTTGTTAATAATGAATAGTATGTGCATATCCCAATTTGATAGTAATGATATTTCACCTCCGTGCCAACTATTTATTTTTTCTGTTGTTTAGGCCTTTGTGCGAACCTACTACGTGATCGTGAGAGTGTTCAACGCTACGTCGATGATTCCAAGTAAGATAGGATTAAAGCTATTAATACTAAGTGATCGTGAAATAAGTGGTGTATTCAATTGTTTGTATTGGTTATGAAATTTGATTTACATTTGTAATGATGTTTCTTATTGTAATAACTATGATGCTTATTCCAATTAGTAAGGTTCCATATTATTATTTGTTTCTTATACAATTTTGGTGATCATGACCAAAATTTCATATGACAAATAAATGATGGTCTTATGTTCGAATATGCTGTTAATTTGCTTCGCTCATATGAAAGCTTCGTAGCAAAGTACGGGCATTGTACTAGTTTCCATAATCAAGTATGTATTCTCATTCCCCGGTTCTCCCAACTCCCAATTAACATCTAAGTGTTCATCTTTAGATAACCAAATTAAGGTTCTTGTTGAAATGTTGAATAAACATGCCAGCTTCAAATAAGATGATCACGAAGCCCGGTCAAACAGGTTTTGACGAGTTCGCAGCCTCCTCCACCAAGTAAATAAGCTTATTTTCTTTTTTTTTATCTCAATTTCAAAAGCATGAAGGCTTTGATATTTGTAGTCTTTTTGTTTTTATATCAAAGGCACACGTCGGCTAAAAAACCAAATAATGAACAAGCCCCGGTAAAGGAGGATAAGCTTTATTTGGAGAGGTACAGTTCAGTTTAAAGCCAAATTTTACCTTCAGTCTTGCATCATGGGATTCGCTCCTCAGATAAGCTCGTGGAACAGCTTCAACATTTTACTACAAATAAAGTTTAAGCTTACTTCAGATATCCAAGAAGCCTTGCGCTGATTAGACTGACTTCCAGTGATTTTAATCTTAAACTAAGGTTCGTTTAATAGGGCCGGAATCCACCTAGCTGCACTTCATATAACTTCACCTAGTTGATTTCTTTCAAGGAACATACAGTAATGTGTCCAAAAGTAAACAATATATTGTAATATACCAGTACATCGCTGAGATTCACTCGCCAAAAGGAGTATAGCAGCACTGCCTTTGGGTCCTAAATAAAACCACAATTCACGAGTCACGACCTTACAGTGCCTTCCATACAGACACACTCGCCTTTTACAAGTTACAAGTCGAGGGTTTTCACCCCTTTCTCGAGGGCTTTTGGCCCTCGAAATTCATGCTAATTCTTGTAGTGTTTAGCACGCTTGATAACTTTCGTCATCTCAGCTCTATTTCTACACTCTACTTGGTTATAATTTCACACTTCACCAAGGATGACAAAAATACCTATGGGTTCAGGTATCCGCAGGTACCTGACCTGATGGGTCTAGATCCGGGTCTGGACCCATGAAAAATATTTTTTGGGTTGATATTTGAATTCGAACCTTAATTTATACCCATGGACTGTCCACGGATATCTGAAATAATTAAGATTAAAATAAAAATCTCAAAACTTAGTTGGCCCACCTAATTCGATCCCATCCACACTTGCATCTCCAATCCCAACTTGACTTCCCCTTCCAATCCTCGCTCCCTTCCCTTCCTAATCCGCTACCTCACCTTCCATTTGTCCCTCTCCCTCCCTTCTAGAATCGAGCCTTTATTCAGCCTACTCCCCACCCTCGAACCCTCCCCCTTTCCTATCCGCCAGCACAATCTCTCCTCAATCCATGGTGATAGCAGCGGTGGCAGCATCCTTAAAGCACAACAGCTGCAAATGGCCCATGTTTCCTATTGTGGTGCCACGATGGTGACCTCCCTTTTATTGTGGAGGCAGTCCATCCCTTTCCCAATCGGTTGCAACCTCTACAATGTGGTGGCAGAAGTTCCTTCCTCTCCCAATTGGTGGTAGTGACATGATCGAGCCAGCGGTGACGGCGATGGCCGTCCCTCCCTCTTCGAGTCTGTAGTGGTGGCATGGTAGTGACCATGACAAGCATGGCATCTCCTCAACGGCGCCCCTCCCCCTCCCCTCCCAGACAATGGTGGTGGCACCTTCCCCTACTCCCTACGGTCGTGCTCTCCTCTAGCAATGCCTCACCTTGGCATCTTATCGTACGGTGAGGTTGGACATGCGGGTATCGTACGGTTTTGAATTTACCTAGAGATTCTAAGTTCCGAGTCTAAGTCTGAGCTAGTTATATCAAGAGGCATTATACCCGATTGCCATCCTACAATCCACTTGGTTATAATTCGGCACCTTATGATTTCATACTCTCAATATCTACTGGTGATAAAAAAATTCAAGAAAACAAGGCATCATTTAATACAGCTTGAGTAGCTCGATACATTCCTAAAAACACAAAAAAAACACAATCGAAGAAATAGAAAGAGGCAAGGGGTGTTTTGATTAACATCTATTTTTTTTTTCAAATGAAAGCTACAGAAAACGTAGCCGCTAGAAAACAACAAAAATACGCTCACGCTCGTCGACAATCGCAACGAAGACGGCCGTATTTGTGCCATGGTCGAGCGCCGTTTGGCTAATAGAAAAACATTATATTTATCGATTTCCACGAGATCTTATTAAAAAAACCCGAAGGCCTATTTCTATCTGTCCAGCGGATAATGACAAAAAGAAAGAGAAACGGCGTTATACGGCGATGGTCAGAAGAGCGCCACGAGGAGAATGATTACTACAAGGAAAAACACTGTTACTACGCCCGTCCGTACCCAACACGGCGCATCTCGATGCGCCCGAGTGCCCCCCACCCTACAGCCTACGCTCCTATACCCTCCTACTCCCTCTGACGGCGTAGGACGTCGTACCACCCCCACCGGTTTAGCGCCGCGCCCCGCCGCGCGTCGCGTCCCGCGTGGCGTCGCGTCCGTCTCCGGCGCGCATGCAGGGCCATCGGACGGCCAGGGGAGGAGGCCGACACGTCGCTCTGTACGGCATGGTGCGCCGCATCTGCATGGGCGTGGCCTCCATGAATTCATGCATGCCACTGCTCTAGATATGTCAATTAATGCAGTAATCTGTTAAAGCAGCCCTCGTGCTCTCCAATAGGTAGAGACGGTGCTTGGTTCAAAAGCTACCCACGTCATCGTTATAGCCAACATGCCACCTAACCGTTGGTCTTTTATGCTTAGAGCATCTTCAATGGTGCAGTTAGCTGTTAGCTATAAACAAGTGTCATGTCATCTATAGATAACATATAGTTAGGTTCTTCAATGGGACTAGCTATAACATTGACTATAGTATTGAATATGGGTCCACATGTAATAGATAGTAGGTGCATTGGAATCAGCTATAGACTAGCTGCAAGTTAGTAGCTAGCACACCCTCCTTCTCTCATCCACATAAGCAAAAGGCTGAGTTGGAATCCTTATAGCTAGCTGATATGGCACCATTGGAGATGCTCTTAGTTAGAACCGGTCAACACTTGTCACATTGCAAAAAGGATGGTACGGATCAATAGCACACATGATTTTTGTGGTCAATATGTGTGCACAATAGATGACAACAACAAATAGTGTGTAAAATGCATATATCTTAGCATTCCCAAGTCAAGAATAATTCAATAATCCTTTGTAATGCAGTAGCATTCTCACAACAACAATTTATATGTAAAATGCATATATGTCAACATTCTCAAGCCAATAATTCAATAATCCTTTATAATGCAGTAGCAATACATTTATCTCACAACATTCTTAAGCCAATATAATAATCCATGCCTCAGCCATATCACACAATTAACAAAACTATTGCAGTAGCATATATATAGTACCAGAATCACAACCATATCCTACAGAAACACAACAGCATACAAAAAGTAATAATAAAGTTTAGAAGCATGCAAGCTTTTTTTCATTACATAAAGTAGCAAAAGATTAACATTGATGCCATCATAGTGCATCTTGAGTCCAACACGCATCAGAAAAAGTGTGTTCATAGTGCATCTTGAGTCTAACACACATGAGCAAAAGTTCAACAACAACAATGAGTGCTTTACTCTCTAAATTGATGCATGTAGAGGCTGGTCTAAATCAATAGAATGGAGTAAAATCAGTGTGATGAAAGCATAGAAGTGTATTGTGAACAAAGGTTCATAAAATGTGCATACCTTCTGTAGCTGAAGACACAACAACCACCTGCAGTACCTAGCAAAAGAAATGAAATCAAGCCATCAGGATGAAATGGACAAGAATAATATCCAACCATTTAACTATAAAATTACTTTGCTGGATAGTTAAGCTTACATGATTAAGGTATTAAATACACCGAGCAGTAGCAGCATATCCAAGGGGTGTCGGCAGTGGAGCTACCTCCCACTTGGACGGGCGCTCATCTTCTCCAAAGGACAGCAGCTGAGATCTTGGGGACAACGAGGGCATGATGGCGATGAGGCTTCTTGAAAGGAGGTAGGCGCGGTGGCTTGGAAGATGGTGGGCGCAGCGGCTTGGAGAAGGCTTGGCGGCGGCGGGGGCGGCGGCGGCTGGGACAAGGAGCGGCGTGGCAGAAACAACGGCTAGGTGAAGGAGTGGTGCGGCGACAGCGGCTAGGACAAGGAGCGGTGCGTCGACAACGGCTTGGAAGGAGGTGGGGGCGGCGACGATGCCTGGGAATGAGGAGAGGAGCGAATCTGGGAGGAATCAGGCACGGTTTGGGGGAAGCGGGCTCGATTTGAGATTATTCCTGAGCAGGGAGGAGGCGCGTGATGGAGGGAAACTTTCCCCTTCGCGCTCGAGGCGGAACAAAAAACTTAGATGATCCTGCGCTGTAGACTATGTCGTCGCTAGATTGTATCTAAGTTGTCGCTTTGCTCCTCGTTTTATGAGCGAGACGGGCGCTACACCAAGACTGATTCTGAGCGAGCCTTCCAATTAGTCGTGATGCGTCCAAAAAAGCTAAAACTTGATCATTGATTATGTTTCAATGAGACAAACAAGATGAACGGTAGGATCAGTTGTTTGGCATCTCGAATTTTGAAGACTCGTCGGGAGTATGGAGAGACCTGAGAGTATACTAGCTTTTCTCTAAATTGCTTAAACTAAATAGCTCAACAAAAAATCATAAGTTTCAAAAATTCACTTGTACATGTTTATATCAAACGTGATGTTTCGGTGAAGCAAATGCGGTAAGAAAAACAACAAGGATCGGTTTGGCAACGTAGATATATGATTTTGAGAAAAACCGTGGGATGTTTGGAATTTGCAAAAAAAACTTTATTTCAAAGCCATAGTTTAGTATAAATCACGGTATTTTTTAAGTATTTGCAACTCTCAACCTAACCAAATTACTGGTAGCTAAATTTTATTAAACCAAATTTGTCATTCTTTTTACCAAATTCTTTTTCAATAAATACTTAGGATTTTTCTAATTTGAATGCATTTTTTTACATTGCTTCTTTGGTGTATATATATCATTATTTATATCGTTTTAATTCATTCGCACAATGAAAGTGAGACATGCAGTGGGCACTAACATAAAAAACACTACCATTGGTTGTTCGGAACAATTTCACAGGTGTTTTTTGAACCATCAATGATTATATGATAGTGATAATCGAGGATTATAGGCACAAAATTAAACATAAAATAACATTTGCCACTCACAATGTTTGTTGTTTGGCAATAATTATCATTAAATATATTTGTTATTAATTAATAAATTACAAAGGTGACTTGAACTTGTAATCAATCAATTTTATCTTTTGCACTCAAAAGTCGTAAAGCCAAAACAAGCTCTATGATTTGCCAAAACCATTTATTGATATATTCATTCATTCAGCTGGCAAGGTCCATGGTTTTTTTTACCATTAGTTGAATTGGAGTCTACTGGTTTTTTATATTTTTTTTGCCAAAACTTGTAAATATCTCAACCACAATATTTTTGAGAACTTAAAGTCTAATAAAAATGCCTAACCATATGGGAAATAATCAAAATGTACAAGCTTTACCACCTAGGCCACCCAGCTAACCATGTGGAAAATAATCCTAATGTACAAGGTTTACCACCTAGGCCACCCAGCCAGACAGTACCGTTATCTTTTTGTCTTTTAATCTGGGTGTGTATCCGCTGAGGAAACTATAAAATAAATTGTTTAGAGATATAGTGTAAGAAAATAAATATTATATAGTGTAAAGTTTGAAAAAATTAGAGATAAGCAAAATATACAGTAAATAGTATATTATACTATATCTATGGCGTGTATTTTAGAATTTGAGACGGAGATGCTCTGAAGTTATTACGGTGCTGTTTACTCTCCTCCGCCGGCTTACACCGCGCGCGGATCTACTTCAGCTGCCATGCATGCACGGGACGCCAAGCGGCCAAGGAGACGACGAGGCAGAGCAGCGGTATCTCACCGCCTCGAAATGAAGGCGCAACATCAGCCTATGTAGCTGGCCGCTTGCAGATGCTAGGCAGCTAGGCTGCAGCTCATCAGGCTCAGCCGCGCCATGGAAATCTCGTGCCGCACAGTGGAGTGCACTGCACCCCTGGATCGCGCCTCCTCCACTTGACCACTTCCACGGCCACCGGCAAAAGCACGAGGCGATTGATTAGACAGGGGGGAGAGAGAGTTGTGGGGGAGTGAAAGCGGAGGATGGGACGGGCGCGCAGAGAGGCCAGGAGCGGCGCCATCTGTCGGTCCACGGGGGCGAGCAGGTACGCCCCTGGGCCCGCGACGTAGGGGACACGTTTCGTCCCCGGATTCGCTCCCCCCTCCCGCCGGGTCCAGCGCCCCTGGGACCTACGTGCGCGCGGTCCACGGCTGTGGAGTGGTGGGACATCCCTCCTGGCTACGGGCTAGCGGGTGCTCTTCCGTCGGGCCTCAAGAACTCACTCTTCCTATCGAGGTCGTACCCCAAAATGTTCCACCTTGCTAGAAAAGTGAATTCCTTCCATAAAGGTTTCAGAAGAATGTTAATGGTAAGCAAGAAGATTGTTTACGAAGAAACAATGCACGCCTCCGTTACCTTTTGGGAGGCCTACGTCCCATAGAAACTGTCTATCTGGTTTCACTCCGTCGGGCTAGCGGGGTGCTTCACGGTTTTCTTCCTAAATGATTGATCTTGATAAAGATAACATGTAATCTCAGCAAATCTTGTGTTTTTATATGTTATAAAGATACGCAATTTAGACTTGGGTGTTGAGATGGATCTATTTAAATGTTTATTTTTATTCTTTATTAACTTGAGCATTTGAAGTTGAGTTGGTGTCGTCGGATCTTGTTTTCCCATGAAGCATCAGGGGTGGGTGAGGTTTTACGTTGGCCGACGCGTCCAGTAAGTTCCAGGGCCGGTGTGTTGCAGTTGAATAATGTCTCGGACCATCCAACGCGTTGTCCAGTACGTCTAGAGAGTTTTAGGGCCGGCGCATTGCATCCAAAGAGTATCGAGGTTGACGCGATGCGACCAGACGGTGTCCCACACCGTTCGGCGCGGTGGCCGGTGCGTCGAAAAATCTATGGGCTGGCGTGGTGTAGCTGAATGGTGTCTTGGACCGTCCGGCGAGTCCAGTGTGGTTTCGCTTATGGGCTGTTGTGACGAATAGCCTGCCAAACCGTGCAAGGTGCTAGTTGACAGGGCTATGTGGGGTGCACTCTCATCTGGACCAATTTGGCTGGTTCGAGCTGGTTCGACTAGTGTGTCGGACCGTCTAGCGCGTGTAGACAGTCCGACCCATGCCGCACCCATGCCCAAACAACTAATTTTTTGGGGCTCTTATTTAAAGGATATTGGGTGTTTGTTTTGGGGGGCTGCTACACTACTTGAGCATCCACTAAGTCATTTGAGTGCGAACCATAAAAACAATGGTTTAGGTGAGCTTGAGAGCTAGTGTTCTAGGTTTTGGGGAGTTTGATTCGATGGGGTCGGTTCTTCTCTAACCTATTACTCAAGTCTCAAGGTTAAAAGATGTTAGCTTGGTGACCTTGAAAGGAGGTTGGGTTAAGTCACACATCGGTTAGTGGTGATAGGGGAGCACAACTTAAAAGGTGATAGGACCCAAACAAAGGTGCTTGTGGAAGACCCAAGTGATTGTGAATGCTGGAGTCCGCCTACCGGAGTGGTGAAGGGCAACCACTAGTGGATCAGAGTGATACCCCTCTTCATGCAGCGTGCTCCAGGGATGTAGGTGAAAAGGAAACCTCGATTGTCTGATTTTTCTCAAATATATGTTGATTTTGGACATACCTATGCATCGCCATCTTCCTACTTTCTAGCCGCTGTTGAGTGTCGTCTTCCTCCTCTTCGGTCGTTGCCACACTATCTAATCGAGAGTTAAATAAAAATTAGGCAACATAGATCTAGTCAATCCCCATCAAATATATTGTGGTGTAAAGAGATTTTGGTTTTAAGTCGTTCTAATTCTTTTGTGGAGTAGGTTTGGAATTGTGTCCAAAAAAGAAGGTGCTTACATGGTTTATAATTCCATTGGATCAGCCTATCAAATGCTTTGTTGATTTTAGGTTTTGGTTGGTCTGAGTTTTAAAGCCAAAATAAAAAATTTCGGTTTGCTGCAATAGTAGCCTCTTTGGGGTTGATATTGCGTTAGAAATAGTTATGAGTATGGTTTTTTTTGGACGTTGATTAATTTAATACTAGTATTTGAAGTTTACCACATGTATCCATCATGAGATCATGAATCTATTGCATTTTCATCGGTCGAAAACCGAGGACGGTAGCTATTTTCATCTGTATACCAACTGGGTCGACAACAAAAACCAAATGTAAATACAAATATTTTCATCGGCAACTGCCCATTTTCACCGGCTTTGCTCCGATGAAACAAACTCTTGAATTCCCGAGGCACCCAAATACCTGATTTTCTTTAGTCTCGTCAACAATAATAGATTGGAGAACATGGTAGTCTTGTGTGGAATATTTTGGGCGGGGAACCCATCACCTGGGTTCGAGTCTCCATTGCAACAATAAAAATAGGGTAAAAAGCATACAAGCCACTGTAGAGTCTCCTTTGGATAGAAATGCCATCGTAGAGATCGAAATATCTGAAACGCCATTATAAAGTTCAAAAATGTGCATACATGCCATTATTTGGGCTGGGAGGGAATTTCGGACAAAATACCCATGGATATACGGTCTGAAATACGATCTAACATGTGGGACCCACATGTCATACCCTCCTATTCATCTTCTTCCTCCCTCCTCACTCTTTCTCTCTCTCAGCCTCTCTCCCCGAGCGCGCCTCCCACCCCCTCCCCAAGCTCGCCGCCGGCCCCCTCCACCGAGCTCGCCGCGGCCCCCTCCCCGCCTCCCCAAGCTCGCCGCCGACCCCTTTATGAGACAACTCTTCAAATACCTTATCGGACAATCAATTTGTCACCTTCCTGATGGGGAACGCGCAGGCTACGCTAGCCGAAAATCACTTGGGGAATGGCTGGAGGTGGAAGAAGAAGGCTAGAGGGGATGACATGTGGGCCCCGTTCGTCAGATGTATTTTGGAATGTATTTTCAGCTCATATATCCCTAATACTCTGCATAATGGCATATGTGCATATTTTTGAACTTTATAATGGCGTCTCAGATATTTCGATCTCTACGATGGCATTTCTGTCCAAAGAGGAATCTACATTGGCATGTATGCTTTTTACCCATAAAAATATCGATTCCCACTCGAGGTGGTTAATAGTTGGTGGGCTGAATCACCGGATCCCCACAACAATACCTAAAAAAACAATAAAGGCATTCACAGTGTAATATCTTGCATCGTTTCTACATGTGCCAATACAACAAAAATGATGATATTGGAAGAAAGTTATTATAGAGGGAAGGAGATCGTTTCTCTGTGGAGAAACCATTTCTACGCAACTCCCAATGCCAAAGAAACGAAGCAAACATTTGTTGCAGCTCTTCTCTCGTTTCTATCAGCGTGTGCGTGTCCTCCCCTTCCCCAGCGCGTGTCCTAGCCTCCCCATCCCCTGTTGCCCCCCGTCGTCGGTGTCCCCGTCGCCGGCGTCTCCTCCTTCCCCGTTGCCGGTGCATCCGCTCCCCTTCTCCTTCGACCCCTGTCACCGGCCGCTACTCCGCTCCCCGATGCCGTGCTCGTTGCGTCTGCCTTCACATCAAGCTCATCGCGCCCTCACGTCGAGCTCCTGTCCCCTCTTCACTACCTCCTTCGGCCTTGTTCTTTTCAGCGTATCGTACCGTTGCGTATTACTGTAGCAAATTTTGTTGTTTTTATATAGGCTATATATTGTGATAATTCGGAACGATTTTTTCGTGATATTTTAGTAGTCCTTCCAAAGATTCTAAAACTATTTTTAATTATTTTTTAATAATGTTTAGACCTCTTTTAGAGGGCTCTTAAATTTGCTATAGTATTACGCCAACCTAACGATACGCTGAAAAGAACGAGACCTTCGTCTCGCTCGCCTCTCCTCACACTAAACTCTCCAGACACGACGTGAGCTCGCTGGAAGGAAGAGATAGTTGCAAAGCAGCAGAGCTCGCTGCTATTCGTTCTGTGGTCATGTGAGTGACGGGAGAGATAGAAGAGAATGATGCAGAGATGAAAGGAAAATATTTAATTATGGGGCCCATGTGAAGAATTGGTTAACTGTGTATATTGTTTCTTCTGCTGTTACTAGTTGACATGACATGCTTAGAAACGAGTAGTTGCAACCATGCATTGAGAATGCTCTAACAGAATAACCTAGCAAAATGGTTGAGAGTTTAAAAACCAATAATAGACAAAATGTTTATATGTTCGTCAGCCTCACCGAGATGATTAATAGCTGTGGGGCTAAGTTTTTGTTCTTTTGAGCTGATCTGAACGACTAAAATAACTGAATTTCGATAGCTTCTTGAGATAGTATCGAGATTCGGATACATTTCATTTGATTTTCTTTTTAAAGCGTTAGGACCCACTTCATAACAGCAAAAAAACGAACTAAAAAAATCAAAGTATTTGTCTTTTCAAAACATAAATAAATCGTTAAGCTGTTAAGTTGAAGGAACAGGGTCTAAATCATAGAGACGGGGTTAATAGCTGAGTTGATACCATTTCAATGTCCATACATCAAATTTTTGGAAGCGCTTTTTTGGGATTTTTCTCCACACACCACTCGATCGCGCAGGTGACGGTCATGGTGGGCCCACATGGTGGCGAGTATTCTTTCGAGTGGCCTAGCATGCCCGAGGCTGGTCCATCTTTCTGGGTATACTTAGCAATTTCTTCTTATACTTTAGGCATCCGGTAAAGAACTGCAGCAATGGATAAGCTTGCAGTATGGACATGAGACACGCGAAACGACGAGCTTTGAGTTCATGCTTTGACTCGTCAGGAGGACATTTTTCATCGTACACTGTTTTCATCCAGAAAAAAAAAATTATAATACTATAGCTTTAATTACAATGCTTCGTCTACTTAACCATTTAAACTATAAAACAACATATTTTGTCCAATAAAACTAAAAAAAGTAATTGTAAAACGGTTTGATGGATGGTTTTGCATACATAGCACGTGAGGTGTCATTCCAGTCACCGCCTCTCTCCCGTTTCTCTCTCTGCCTCTTCTCCAATCTACCAATAAGCCGACGCCACTATCTTCCTTCACTGTTAGGTGTTGTTGCTGACCTTACGCATGGCACTGTGTGCGATGCAGCGCCCTCCATTGACGACGATCCTAGGATAGTGTCCATGAAATCCACCACCGGGCCCATGGCTACCTCGCCCACAAATACGACCCCACCCTTTGGTTCAACGAAAACCGAGAGGCAGCTCATTGCCTCCCTCGTGGTAGCACGCCTCCTTGGTCGTGCGTGTTCCTCGTGGCTGTGCGTCATCTTCCCCTCAGCCTCGTGCCAGCCCTGCTTCGTCGCCTAGGTGCCATAGCATGATGTCGGAGGCCAAAGTGGTAGAGGTGGTCGTGGCCGTGCCAGGTCTGGGAGAAACAAAGATCGCCCCACGTTGCATTGCGAGATGCACAGGGAAGGCAATCATTAAACTAAGGATTGTCATAGTACTGCGGTAATGAGAGAATACACCACGAAACTAAAGGAGAAAAGAAATAAGCAAAACAAATAAATAGTCACTATCCAATAACTTTGTATTAAGGCACCAACGGAAAATCAATAGCGAAGGGTGATAAACATGATTTTTGGAGGGTCATTATTGCAACTGCCATCCAAGAGAAAGTGCAAAGCTTATGTAAGACAAGTTAATAATGTGGTGGTAGAACCACCGAAAGGTAAAAGAGAGGAAAAGAATAGAAGATCATAGTCTTCTTGCATGAATACACTCGCGGAGTATATTTCCTGCACCAAGATCTGTTTGTGCTATTGGCAAGCATTGAAAAGTGAAGACCTGAGCTAGGTAGCAAGAGGGGGGGGGGTGAATAGACGCCATAAATTTTCGACGCTACCGTTTTCACCAAAACCTAAACTGCTTGACAATTATGTGTACCCATATCATGCATGACTAAGAGTCATGGAATATGTGGAAATTTTTTATTCACAATGCTAGTTGTCAAGTGCCCAAAAGAGAGGAATCAACTGAAATCTTGCTTTAGAAAAGCAGACCAAGCCAAATGATCAAAGTCACTTTCAGAAAATCAAAAGCAGATTCTTTAGAATTTTGTTCTCACTTAGAGTAGAGAGATGGTGCCTTTCTGTTGCACCAAAAATTGTAGAAATTTGCCTCTAGCTGCCTCAGATTCCTTGCCTTGGCTAAGCTTCTCGAGTACAACACCTCATGTGACCGCCAGGTCATCGAACCCGGTCAACTGCACACCTCCAGATGCACTAGCCTCTAGCTGTCCACACGAAGCATCAGCCACGTATTCGCTGATACATGCATCACTGAGGTGATCATACACGAAACCAACACACCGTACCTTATCTGAAAGGTTAGTTCATCATAAAATTACCAACATAATAATCCATTCACGACATCATAATTAGCACGCTCTAACACACCACATGTCAGCTTAACAAATTCCAACGGACCACGTCCGATCAAAACTATTACTTTGCCCAAGCTCATCACAATGGTCTGGTTCAAATTCCATGGCAATTTTCACAAATGCACCATTTAATAATTCTTCAAAAAACTTCAAATTCCATCTTGTAAATATATATTCATCATCAAACCGGGATACCCTCCACATGGTTCTCAACACTCCCACTTGATGAATATATTAACAAACCCTCGAAAAATATTTTGAAGTTTTTGAATTTGTCGAACAAGGCATATTGGAAATGCTAAAGGACGCTTGAAGCAAAAGATAGGAACACATGTATTCAAAATCTCCAAATCATGAAAGTCACAGCTTCCCAAGAAATTCTCCCCCTTTTTTAAGAAATGCATGTTGATGTCTTTTTCAATTCTCCTCCATTTGACAATATATAGACATGAAGACTCGAGCTAGGTGGCTAGGGGGGTGAATAGACGCCAATCAATTAAACTACTTCGTGTCGGAGATCAAACCGCGATGGACAACATGACAACTATGTGTACCCGTGACTTGTATGGATGATATCCATATGAATATGTAGGGATTTAGAGCCAGAATCCTGGTTGTCAAGTGTGCAAATAAGTGGAATCAATTCAAATCTTGCTTTTGAAAAGAGATCATGACAAAAATCCAAATCAACTTTCAAAAAGGAAAAGCAGATTCTTCCATAACTTGTCCTCTCATGGAGCAGGAGGTGCGTGGCTTTAAGGTGCTCTAAAAATCATGGGAATTTTTCTCCCTATGCGTCAATGTGCCGTGAAGCACTCCACCAAAAATCTCCATAAAACTCCTTACGTAAAAAGTATGAAAAATCATATACCAAGAACTGTCAGGAACTCGGGGCTGCAAGTTTGGCTCAGTATTCACCTCATAGCTCCCAAACCAGGAAACTAGTGATCTTGAAATTTTTACCACAGATGGGTATGTGAGTCACGCATCCTTTCCAAACGGAATCACTCAAAAATGATGTTTCAAGATTTTTCAAAAAATCTAACACTGACTGCGTGGAGAAAAGTTTCTGGAAAGAATAGCAACTAGTTAAGATCTTGATCTCTTGCCTCTCATATGGTTGCTAGAAATGTGTAAAATCATATTAAGAACCTCAAGGCATCATAGACCAACAAGAACCAGGAAGAAATAATCAAGATTCACTCTCCAACAACAGCCCCAAAAGTGAAGATAAGAACAAGAAGAACTAGGAGCAAATCAGCACAAGATGTTCATGGAGAAGGATGATTTCGTTGCATAGAAGTTGGGGATTACAAACCACACTCCTTGTGGCCACAAGCACTCTAGGTGCCACCCAAACAAACCCCACTCACCCTTTCCTATTCTGAAATTTTCAGCTCTAAGGGGATCAGGAGGAGGTGCTCCCCTCCCCCTCTATTTATAGCCCAAGGGTGAGAGCCCATCTCCACCCTAGAGCCTATCTCCACCCTTCATTTGAGGATGAGTGGTGTACAACACACACACACTACAAGACACACTCCCAAGAGGGAATATTCGCTACATATTCCTCTGGAAAATATCTTCGCAGTTTCCTCAGTCGCTAGCCCACTCTTAGGCCCACCGGTCAGAACTAGCTTCGCCACCAGGTTGCCGACGCCGCAGCCTCCAGCTGCCTCAGATTCCTTGCCATGGATAACCTTCTCAAGTACACCACCTCATGTAACCGCCAGGTCATCGAACCCGGTCGCCTGCACGCCTCCGGACGCACCAGCCTCCAGCTGTCCCCACGAAACGTCAGCCACGTACCCGCCGGTACCTGCATCACCGCGGTGAACACACACGAAACCAACACACATTACCTCACCTGCAAGGTTAGTCCATCACAAAATTTTCAACATCATAATACTTTCGTGACATCACATTTACGAAGCCCTAACACACCATGTGTCTGCTTAACAAATTACACCGGACCACGTCCGATCAAAACTATTACCTAGCCCAAGCTCAGCACAATGGTCCGGTTCCAATTCCACGGCAATTTCCACAAATGCACATTTTAACATTTTCAAGACACTACAAATTCCATCTTGTCACATATATTCATCATCTAACCGGGGTACCCTCCACATGGGTCTCAATAAGACATATAAAAAAGTGAGAGAACAAGCACAAGGCATGATGCAAATGCAAGTCCTAGTGAGTTGTGAAAATTATCCATTTGAACGTGAAGCACATGGTAAGGATGCTCAAAGTAATACAAATTAGTTCGGTGCTCAGTAGATCAAAAGATGGCAGTAAATCATTTTTTCATATTGAAAGATGTGGCTTAGAAAATCACAATCAAATATCACGGCATGACATGACATCAAAGAGGTTTCAATAGAACACCACATGCAACCTTTTGAAATCCAAGTGGTTTCAAATCGACAGCTCAACAAACTAGCATTTTTTTAAAAAATATTTTGATGCATCCACATGTTCAAAGAGAGCAATTGCTAACAAGGCATATCCTAAGGATCACTGAAAATGGCCTGCTAGGTCACTCTCCTCCTGTGTGTATTTTGCATTTTTTGATTGAATTTAGTCAGGAGAGCCTCTAGCCGAACACAAATGATCGACGGTGCCCAGCGTTACATTGAAGAAATGAACGTAATTTATTTCCAAATTCATGCCTCTTGTGTGCAATGGCAAGCCATCTCGTGAAGGATAACCGGTGAAAACTCTTCAAAACTTAAAAATTGCTTTTTTTTTTGTTTTCAATTTGCAGGAGCAAGATTTGGCCAACAAAAGATTTCACCAAGTTTCAAGGATGACTGAAAGAAGACTGCAAATGCCTCATCGAGCAACAACATTTAGAATTTGAAAATCTTATGCCACATCAAAAATTTTTGGAAACCAAAAGCGATGTAATTTTTGACTAGACACCAATTGAACGAGATAGCACAAGCTGAAATGTGAATAGTCTCAGCACCTTGCAAAGCCTAAATTCGAAAGCATAATAAACAAAGCTCCAAAGAAAAATAAGTCTATATGCTAGATCAAAAATTTTCGAAACTCCCCTTCAACAATTGACTCAACATTTTGCCCAAAAATGATGTACAAGACGATCAATAAGAAAATTCAACTGAGCAAATAAAAAAGAATTAGGCAAGAACAGTAACCACTCAAACTCAACCTCACTCTCATCTGCCTCCTGTGACTTAAAGGAAAGACAACTCTACACCTCGGTTACTAGAGATACGACACAAACCCTGTCTACCCAGAGACCTATAAGACTGTGTTGTATCAACCTAGCCAGAGGAGAGAAGGAAGCCTATTACGCATGGTAGCAACCAAAGCACGGGATAAGAGGCTCGTGCCACAGCACGCCAGAAATCTAAGTGAAGAGTGCTGACAGCCTACACAATATGACCAAGCCCGAATGCAACCCAAATGCAATGCAAGGAAATCGAAAAGAATATATTACATATACTACAAGTAGCCCCAAGCTACCCCTGACTATAAGCTAGCCAAGCTCACAACCCCGAGCTCTTCCCTGAGAGTTTCAAACCTAGCCTTGTCCAGCGGCTTGGTGAAGATATCAGCCAACTGACGGTCAGTCTCAACAAACTGTAATACTATGTCACCCTTCTCCACATGGTCTCTAAGAAAGTGATATCTCATATCAATGTGCTTTGTCCTAGAATACTGCACTGGTTTTTTGGCAATGTTGATGGCAGAGGTGTTGTCACAAAGAAGCGGCACACTTGTTTAAACCAAACCAAAGTCCTTCAAGCTAAAGCAGAGCTAAACAACATGACTGCAACATGCAGCTGTAGCAACATACTCAACCTCAGCAGTGGACTGCGCAACACTCGACTGCTTCCTAGAGTACCAAGAGACAAGAGAACTGCCAAGAAATTTGTAGGTGCCAGTAGTGCTCTTCCTATCTATCCTACAACTAGCAAAGTCTGCATCTGAGAAGTCCCTGAGAGATAGACAAGAGGCAGCAGAGAACCAGAGACCAAAGTCTGCAGTCGCTCGGAGATAGCGGAAGATCCGCTTCACCACCCGAATGTGAAACACTCTAGGTGAGGCCTGAAAGCAGGCACAAAGACACACAGCGAACTGGATGTTCGGCCTGGAAGAGGTGAGATAAAGCAGGGAGCCTATCATGATATGATACTCCTTTTGGTCGATTGGCTCACCATTCTCATCGGTCCTAAGACAACAGTAGTTGCCATCGGAGTAGAGACCGGCTTGCTATTTGACATGGCAAATTGACTCAACTTACTATGGTGAAGCAAGGTCCCCTCTGGTGATTGCTTGAACTGAAAGCCGAGAAAGAAGTTGAGCTCCCCCATTATGCTCATCTCAAATTCCGAGCTCATCACCTGTGAGAACTGAGAAACAAGAGCAGAGGAGGAACCACCAAAGATAATGTCATCGACATACACTTGCACTAGAAGGAAATCAGAGCCAACCCTACGGGTAAACAATGTCTGGTTTACCTTACCCATTAGGAACCCATTGCTGACCAGGTAGGTCTTAAGTCTCTCATACCAGGCCTTGGGTACTTGCTTTAGCCCATATAGAGCCTTATCAAGCTTATATACATGATTAGGATATTTTGAATTCTCAAACCCAACAGGTTGCTTCACATACACTTCCTCCATAATATAGCCATTCAGGAAAGCACTACGAACATCCATTTGATACAGGTTGAACCCATTGGATGTCATAAATGCCACTAAGATTCTTATGGAATCATGTATAGCCACAGGAGCGTAGGTCTCTTCGAAGTCTATCCCATCGATCTGAGTGTAACCTTGAGCAACCAATCTAGCCTTGTTTCTAACCACTATCCAATCCTCACTTTGCTTGTTCTTGAACACTCATTTAGTACATATTACATTATGTCATTTAGAGCATTCAACAAGCTGCCACACTTTGTTCCTCTCAAAGTTCTCTAACTCTTTGTGCATCGTATTCACCCAATCAGGATTAGAAAGTGCATAAGTGACGTACTTGGTTCAAATGAAGCAACGAAAGCAGCAGATAAGAAAAGTTGAGAAAGCCCAGACTTTGAAACCACCGATCATCTGTGCAGGGAGATGGTCTTTCTGGATGTGACGAGGATCCCTAGAAATGGCCTCTACCTCGGTAGCAGGAGAGGTAGGATCGGAGCCACCGGGTGAATAAGATTATATAGGTGAGAATTAAGCACAAGGTGAGAGCTGAGTAGAATCAGAAGGTAAGGGATGAGACTAAGTAACAACAATGGAAACTGGAGGCGCCACTAGTAGAGCTAAGTCATGATCGGGTTCTGAAGAACCGTCATCTTCAATGACCTTCTCCTCAACAAAGATTGGCTCAAAATACAAGTTTGAACCTGAGATAACTGGCCTTGCCCCCAGCATAGCCTCATCAAAGGTCATCTCGCAAGTCTCAACAACTCTCCGCCTCTCACTATTCTAGATGCGGTAATTCACCGCAGAAGCTGTATACCTACGAAAAATACCATCTGAAGATCGAGATTCAAATTTGTCTAAATTTCTTGACTTTAGAATAAAACACTTGCTTCCAAACACCCTTAAATGTGAAACACTTGGCTTACGCCCATATCGAAGTTCATAGGATGTGCGATACAACTTGGACATCAGAAACACCTGTTTGAAACATAGCAAGCTGTAGAAACAGATTCAGCCTAGAAATACCTAGGAGTAGAATATTCATCAAGCATAGTCCTAGCCATCTCTACCAAAATACGATTCTTCCTCTCCACAACGCCATTTTGTTGTGCGACGTGCGAAGAAGAGAATTGATGCTCAACACCAGAATCAGAACATAAGCTTTCAAATTTTGCATTCTTGAACTCAGTGCCATTTTCTGAACGGATTGCACATATCTTTCCTGGGAACTCAACGGAAAGCTTACGAATTAAAGAACGAAAATAGCCAAATGTTTCATCCATATTCACCATGAAATAGACCCAAGAGTAGCGAGAATATTCATCGACAACAACGAGCACGTACCACTTGCCACCAACAGACTGTATGCGAGAGGGACCAATAGTGTTCATGTGAAACAATTGTGCAGGTGAATCAGTCATCACTAGGTTGACTGGTGGGTGAGCAGCGGCTACCATATTCCCATGCTGGCTAGAAGCACAAACTATATCGTTGACCATCTTGAGTTTGGGAAAACCATGAATCAGATCCTGGCTGCTAACTCTGGTCAAGTGATCAAAACTAATGTGACCTAGTTTTCTGTGCCAGAAGGAGGAGTCACGGGACTCTGAAGCAATCAAGTAATGAGAAGAGCCAACTGTAGATCGGAAATAAACACGAAAAAATATCCAAAACTTGTGAATCCCGCAAACAAAACTCACAGAAAATCAAGAATGCAACTTTCATTCTGCTTAAAATGAATCTTAAAACCCTCATCAGTCAGCTGAGAAACCGAAAACAAATTATAGCGAAATTTGCTGACAAGGGCCATATCCTTAAGTACAACGTGGTCACTAACCTGAATATAGTCTCGAGCGAGTACACGACCTGACGAAGCATCGCCAAAGTTTATTTTCTCATCATGGGGCTCACGGAGTAAAGAGGAGAACCACTGAAAGTTTCCAGTCATGTGGCGACAACACCTGGAATCAATGATCCACATGTCCCCCTTCCCAGCCCGACACGCCCGAGTCAACGAGTGAAGAAACGTGGTTCAACACTGGTAAATACTAGTACATCTTTTGGCACCCAAAACTGAGTCACACAGCCATACCGAACAGATTCTACTCTGATTAGGCCATTGTTGACACCCAAATTTGGCAGAAAATCGGATATTCAGAGAAGGCCGAATATGTCGGAATTATTGGGCCAAATCGGAATTGGGCTTTATTGAAGAAGAAAGAATACATATTGCAGAAAACGATGAAGACGACTTCGGAAGAAATACGATCGGATCAAAGACAGCGCGGAAGGATAGGTCGTATCGGTATCGGCTTTGTAAACACTATAAATAGGGTTTTAGGGCCTCATAGAAAAGGATCCAATCTAC